>JAFEMH010000139.1:530000-837500 GCA_022495995.1 Adenophora triphylla var. japonica | reverse complement strand
TTGCATCCCTCGAATGTTCATGTACCTAAGCCTAATATGCCACAACTTTGTCACATCCTCCTTAACTACGTCAGATGATGCAACCAATACTGACCAAGAAAGCATCATTTCTTGGAGGAAATACAAGGAGCCCCGCTTAATGCCTCTCAGATTTACTTGGGAACCTTTGCATACACTAACTTCTCCACCCTTACATTTAAAATTGTACCCTTTGCTGTATAGCTGAATAAGAGAAATCGGATTCTTCGTCATGTGTGAAACGTGTCTCACATCGTTCAAAGTGCAAAACTTACCATCATGAGTACGCAGCTTGATAGAGCCAATACTAACTACCCTGCCAGTAACACTGTTGGCCCTATAAATATTACCCCCATCTACCTGCTCGTAAGTTATAAACCACTCTCTACTCGGACTAATATGATAAAAAGCTACAGAATCAAGAATCCACGCATCTGACTGTCGTGCGGACTCATATGTAACTAGAGCATAATTCCCATCAGAGCTGCTAGTATCAACTGCAGCAGCATTAGATTAAGAATGAATTGCCTCGCTTCTTCCTAGTACAATCTGTCTTACGGTGTCCATTTCCATTGCATTAATTACAAATATCCTCAGGTTGCGGGCCCTTATTGCCAGAAGACTTCTTTTTCTTCTTACTGATAGAAGCCATGCTGCCTTCCGCAACCAGAGATGGAGACTGGTTATGTGTACTACTGCTACTATTACTACTTGTCTTTCAACGCAACACTCTATTATTGAGTGAGGACTTCACTTCCTCTAAAGAGACTGTCTCCTTGTCACTGATACTATAGTCAACATAGTGCGTATAAGATAGAGTGACCGTCTCTTTACCACTGATTAAGTATCATTTACTATAAAAACGATAATTAAGTGTCGCTCACTATAAAACGATCCATATTAATAACACTTTCATATTCTAAATAATAAATTGTTGTTCACTATAAAAATGATGATTAATTGTCGTTCACTATAAAATCAATGATTAATTCTCGTTCACTATAAAATCAATGATTAAGTGTTGTTCACTATAAAAATGGAGATTGAAGAAAAAAAAGACATGTGCGGACAAAAGTTGTGCACGAAATTGAAAAAAAAATAAGATATGATGCAGATGTCTCTTCATATATTGGAACAACATGTGTTACAATATCAAATTTTTGTTAATGCAAATTTTTTAGTTATTATTATTATTATTATTATTATTATTATTATTATTATTATTATTATTATTATTATTATTATTATTATTATTATTATCATTATTATTATTAATATTATTATTTTTATGTACCTTTCTCAATTTTTAATTTTTTTTTTTTGGCTAAGTTGGAAATCAACGTTGTAGATGTTCCAACTCGAGGGAGAGTGTTAGGATATTTTGAGAGATATTCTCAAGAAAAAAATTATTTAGTTAATTAATTTGGTATTGAGCCAACTTTTGTTTTAGTTAGAAGTATTTCAACTATTAATATATTTACTATCACAAAATCTAGGGAGAAAACGTTTGTTTCTAATAAAGTTAGGACTCATACGTTATTGTAGAATGTGTATAAATATGATTACCTATCTCATATAAAGTGATATGAAAATAATATCCGTCTCTTTTCAAAATGTTTCCTGATATACATTTGAAGGTTTCCGGATATAGCAACCATACGTTTATATTCTATATGCCCTAACACATTTACGGATATACTCAACAGTTTCTGGATATGCGGGTTTACGGATATACATTTCCTTCTTATTTATCAAATACAAGCTTGGATATCAACTGCAAAGCTTCTGGCTATCAAATGCAAAGCTTCTGGATATCCAGAAGCTTTTGGTCTTGGCCTTGGGTTTTTTTTTTCTGGTTATCAAATGTAAAGCTTCTGGCTATAAAAAACACGTTTCTCCATAGTTATGGAGAAACGCGTTTCTCAGCAGACGCACTCATTTACTATTATAATAAGGAAATTTGTTAAAAACCTAATAAAATTAGGACTCATATATATTGTGTGTAAATATGATTACTCTATCTTATATAAATTTTGATATGAAAATAATATATAATATATTGGGCTCTGTATGTTTGATCAGAATCCTATCTAATCACGTTAATTATTATGCTAATGTTTTCTAACGACTTTTTAAATTAGAAGACAAAAAGCTTGTTTATAAACACTATTAAATGACAGATTTGTCGCAAAATAATTATTTCCCTAACGACTCTTAAAATGTTGTTTTCATTCTAATCAATAATTTAGGACAAATATTAAAAGACAAGAACAGAAATAATTGAACGATACAAGGGATTTGTGTAAAACCCAAATTACAGTTTGTAAATTGTAATGTCAAAGCACACAAGGACACATTTTGTAAATTGTAAATTGTAATGTCAAAGCACACAAGAAGAGTGATGTAAATGCTTTGTAGGAGGGCTCATGTGCTCACGGAGTATAAGAGACTGCTTGTCGCGCTGCGTAGAAGCATGTCCGCGATTTCGCAAGATCTTGTGGGGTCGATGCGCGATGGTCAGGGATTAGTCGGCCTAAAAAGCGCGGATATGAAAAAAAAAAAAAAAAAAAAAAAATTGAGACTCGAACATTGTTGTCGTCCAATAGCTATTAATTATAGCATCTATAGGGTATAAGCTTTTTAGATGATTTTTTTTGGACTTTAAATGTCACATCATTGTCAAAAACAAATAAAAAGTTTAAACCATTTATCACAATGGTAAAAGCTTCTAAGATGGTTTTTTATGGTCACACATGACATATTAAACCAAACCAAGGGGAAATCGCATTTTGCATTTTGCACTCCAAAATTTAGGGAATGTTTCTAATTTATACCCTATTCAATCACTATTTATAATTTATTTCCCAAAGTTGTTATTCAGTTTGAATGTTAGAATTTTTAACTAGTTTTGTTAAAAAAAACTATTAAATAATCACGTATAAATCATATGTCATTTAACGGATTATACTCCCTCCGTCCCATCTCACTTAAGAAAACTTTTCATTTTGGGCGTCCCACTTCACTTAAGAATTCCCAAAATGAAAACCTTAAATCACTATTCTCTCCACTCATTCTCTCTCCTACATTATTTTAATACTCACAACACCATTATAATTACTATTCCATCCACTCATTCTCTCTCCTATTTAATTTTTCACACTCACAACACTTTTTTCACTCATTCTCTCTCCTAATACTATAATAATATTCCTTAATTCCCGTGTCATTTCAAAATTTCCTAAGTGGGCTGGGACGGAGGGAGTATTTTTTAACAAGAACTATTTTATTGTTGTATTAAAGCAAACCGAATCAAAATAAATAGCAAAAATAGAAAATATTAGTATCTCTAAATATAAAAACAAATTATATTTTATTATAATAACATCTAAAAATGCAAAAAAAAAAAAAAATTGAAAAAGCTAATTTTCACTACAATTTACTCCCTCCGTCCCAGCGAAAGAGCCATTTATTTCCTTTTTGGGCGTCCCATTTAAAAAGCCACTTTCCCAAAAAGGAAACCTTAAATCACTATTCTCTCCACTCATTCTCTCTCATACTTTACTTTTACACTCACAACATTCTCTTTCTTACATCACCTCCCACTCATTCTCTCTCCTATTTAATTTTTCATACTCACAACATTTAAACTTTTTCTCTTTCCTACATCACATTTCTTATTTTGCGTGCCCCCTCAATTTTGTGGCTCTTTCGCCGGGACGGAGGGAGTATATTAATCTTTTTTTTTAAGAAATAAATATCTATATAAAAACCCCACTTGTTCTTCTTCCCTCTTCCCCACCACGATCTATTCATATCCCTCCTCCATTTGATCCCATTTGTCACCGCGTCGCCGATTCTCCCCTCCTCCACCCATTTCAATCTTTCCCTCCTTCGCTGCCCCCTCTACCTTAATCGTTATTGTCTGTTTCCATCTCCGCCACTCTCCCCGGCCTGTTATTGCTTCCCCCTCCTCTCATACTTTCTTAGTTGCTGTCGACGTCGACCACCTTTCCAATGCCACCTCACCCAGATCTGACCTTCTCTTTACCTTCTTCTCCGTCGCCCCACCGTTCTGCTTCTTCCCTCAACGCCCATGCCTAAATATAAGAATTTTTAAACATTTGAGTATTTGATTTTGATTTTGATTTTGATTTTTGCTGAAGCAATACAATCTTTTGTTTTTCGAATTCTTATTATCTTTTATTTTGCAGATCTGATTTTAAGTTTTGATGTGGAATTAGTTGGAAGTTAGTGGGATGATAGAGGTTGTATGATATGGTGGTAAAGGGTGGTTAGTAGTGGTGATCGGCGGTGGTTGGTGGATGGAAGGTGGTTAAAATAAAGAGAAGATGGTTGTTAGTTTGGACATTTAAATCAAATACAACAATTGTGCAAAATAGTGTTGTACATTTAATTATGTAAAATACTTTTTATTTTTGTTTCAAAAGAAGGAAAAATAATTTACATTTTAATTAGTTAAACATCATCACATTTAAATAATTTATAACATAATCATTTATAAATATTTTTTTAATGATAATATAAATATTAGGTTTTTAAATAGATTATTATTTCTTTCAAAAATAAAAAATAAAACGTATTAATATAAATTGTAGTAAAAAGTAGTGTTTTCCAAAAAAAAATATTTATTTATTTTACATTTTTAATTGTTTTTAAAATAAAATATCATTTATTTTTATATTTAGGAATATTAATATTTTCTATTTTGTCTATTCATTTTCATTCAGTTTGCATAAATGCAACAATAGAAGAGTTCTTTTTCAAAAACATGCTTCGTTAAATGACATGTGTCTTGCACATGATCATTAAACGAATCTTTATAACAAAACTAGTTAAAACCCTACCATGCAAACAAAATACAACTGTGGAACCTAAATTATAAATAGTGATAAAATATAACTTAGGAACACCACCTAAATTTTGGGGACTAAATTTCAATTTTCCCTTAAACCAATTAGTAAAGTTTTGGAATAGAAAATTGTTCCAATTAATAGTTTATTTGGAAAAGTAGCTATTTGTGCAAAGAGCTGCTACTGATGAGCATGGAGTTCTTTAAAGTCTCTCACAATGACAAAAAGCTCTCTTAATTTTTTTCATAAAATTAAGAAACTCTCAATGTTGGAACAATTCTATTTCGTTAATTCCTATGCATACTCAGTTCTTTGAATAAGAATGATAAAAGAGAAAGGAAGCGGAAGCGTATACCTGATGGATCCATCTTTATGCCTTGATGTTCTTGAAGGCGGGAAGAAGAAGAAGAAATGAGTAGGAGACGAAGTCTTCTAAATGATGAATGCCTTCACTTTATTCTCAGATTATGGAGAGAGAATTAATGAATTTTGTGTGTGTTCTTAGGCTGATGGAAAGCCTTGTATATATAGGAACTTAAAAGGCACTTCATTTAAGGACCACACCCTTTCATATGAAATAGCAAATAGGTTACCTTTTGTCCATCATAAATAGGTAATTCTTAGCTCGGGAATTCTACACATTAATTATATTTTTATACTTTATACAACATTATATTTATGACTTATACATGTACGTCTACATGTTTACGTATATTTATTAATTATACACATTTTGCAATCCATGTTCTAACAATCTCCCACTTGGATTGCCCAAACATGTGTTTGTACTTTAATAAACCTTTATAAAATTATATTTACAATGTTTAAATGACAATCCTTATGTATACAATATTGTCATTTGAACAATCCCGTCCATTAGTTTTATAAGTATAAGGACTAAAGGGGTAGTCGTTGTAATTGATTCGCAACTAAACCCGCATTAATCACATATATATATCCAACTAAATGACATAGATTAATAATAGATGTGTATCATGGAAAATTGATGGATATATTTGGAATATGTACATATATTCTTCCAACTAGTCCTACTTAACCAAATGAGATCAATAAATATAAAAAATTAAGATAAGAAGTACAACATAAACTTCCACTATATTTAATGTTATCAAAAGTTGTTACACCCATATGAGCGGTATGCTCGTGAAACGCTAAAGGTGATAACGCTTTAGTAAACGGATCCGCTAACATGGAGTTTGTTCCTATAAGTTGTATTTCTAATTGTCTATTTTGTACTCTTTCTCTAACAACAAGAAACCTGATATCTATATGCTTAGATCTAGAAAAACTTTTGTTGTTGTTAGAATACAACACTGCAGCCCGATTGTCACAATATTGTTGGTTTTCGAGGGTCCATGCGCAACGGAAGAATGCAAATTAACTCGAAAACCCGGAGCCCTAGGATCCGTTCTAGATGATTAATTAAGAAGTATGAAATAGAATTACCAACCTTGTGTGCTTTTGTCTTTGATAAACGCGTTCCAACTCCAGATTGTTGATCTTATGAATCCTCGATGTACGATCAATGAATCACGAACGAAAGATCTTGAATAGCGAAGATCCTCTATGTGTATCCACGCGATGAACGAATCCTAGAACAATTCTAGGTGGATTGCTAGATCCTTTGATTGAAACTCCTTTCAATCAATGAAGAATATGGAATTGAATGGTGTTTCGATTCTCAATTCACAATTGGAATCACTCTATTTTGTGTTTCTCTAAACCCAAAACGTGAGTATGACGGCTAGGGCAACTAGGGGTAAGTATTTATACGTTATAAAACTTTTCCCCTCGTGAAAACCCTAGTTTTAAGTCAATTCTGCGTCAGTCCAGTGCCGACGGGACGAGTCGTCCCCCAGGGGACGAGTCGTCCCCCAAGGGACGAGTCGTCCCCTGGCACCCAGCTTCTGAATCTGGCGTCCCCTTTAAGGGGAATAGTTGGTTCTGGCCTGGGGACGAGTCGTCCCCTGAGAACAAAAACTCCATATTTTTCATTTTTGACAATTCGTTCGATGCGTGTGACCCCAT
Organism: Adenophora triphylla var. japonica; assembly: GCA_022495995.1. Lineage (NCBI taxonomy): Eukaryota > Viridiplantae > Streptophyta > Magnoliopsida > Asterales > Campanulaceae > Adenophora > Adenophora triphylla. The sequence goes on along the minus strand of JAFEMH010000139.1, from coordinate 830,562 downwards.
AGGACTATATTATGTTGGCAATGAGTTCGATCACATCAATCCTCATAAGACATGAGCGGACTCTAGCAAGCCATCATGCCTACCCAAATAATATAATATCAATTTCGATTTTCCTACATAGAACATATCACAATCCCATTGTCACACGATGTTATATTGAACATGAGTCATGGTCCACGTCAACTCATATTGTTCAATGCTTTCTCGTTACTAAGTAAATTGATCAATCGAATGTAATTAATCACATTAATTCATTCGGACATGGCCATGTACATCATCAATCTTACTTACGAGTGGCCAAGCAAACATCTCTCTTTACGAGGGACAAATTTCCATCTTGACTTATCATTCTTCCCAACAAGAATCCTATCATGCCAATAATAGCCCTTATTGTTATCCGGTTAAAGAAAACGTTAAACTATATCAAACACAATATTCATCGAGTGGAAGACGATGATAATCTCAGGACAAAGGATATCAATGATATGACTATATGAGATTTAATTATGACATTTGACCATGACATAAATCTCATAATGGGTCAAGTCCAGTACCTTGTTCTCCAACAAGTACCCATGAATTTAATGTGCATCCCTATGCATATAATCATCACATGATTATCCATTAAACTTCATACTAGTGCTTCATAAGCACTAGGGACACGATTATTACAATAAACATGCAAACATATATAATAATCAAAGTAATAATCTCATATATAAAATGAATAATGATATTACATATAAGTCTATCTCTATAGGCCTAGGGCACTAACACCTACAGTCTCCCACTTGCACTAGGCCCAATCATTCATGTATCTTATACCCATGGACCTAACATGACCATCATGTTTAGCTTGTGGTAAAGGCTTGGTGAGAGGGTCCGAAATGTTGTCATCCGTTGGTACCTTTTGCATATCTTAACGTCTTCCCTTTCATAGATTTCTCGAATGAGGTGGAAACGTCTCAAAATGTGTTTGGATCGTTGATGTGACCTTGGTTCTTTTGCTTGCACAAATGACACCACAATTTTCACAACAAAGTTCCACCGGATTAGTGATACTTGGAACAATTCCAAAACACTAATGAACTTTTTGATCCAAACTGCCTCTTCTAGCTACATCATATGTTGCTAAAATTCGGCCTTAGAAGTAGAATCGGCTACGATTTTCTGCTTGGAACTTTTCCAACAAAACCTCACCTTTAATAAGCATAAACACAAATCCTAATTGCGATTTTAATTAATTTTGTCAGTTTGGAAGCTAGCATCTGTGTAACCTTTACAACAAGATTAACTTCCAACCTTTCAAATACCAAGAACGTATCCTTAGTTCTTCTTAAGTACTTTAAGGATCCTCTTGACTGCCATCCAATGGTTCTCACCATGATCAGATTGGTATCGACTCGTCATGCTCAAAGCATACGAGACATCGGGTCTAGTACAAATCATGGCATACATGACAGATCCAAATGTCGGAGCATATGGAACTTCATCCATTCTCTTTTGCTCATCAGTTGTCATGGGACACTGAGTCTCGCTAAGAGTAATACCATGACCCATTGACAAGTTACCTTTCTTAGAATCATCTAAGAACCTTATCAATATGAGTATTTTGACTCAAACCAACTTATCCTTTTAGATCTATCTCTATAGATCTTTATACCAAGGATGTAAGCGGCTTCACCCATATCTTTCATTGAGAAACCTTTCCTTGACCAAGACTTGACAGTCTTAAGTGTCGGAACTTTGTTTTCAATGAGTAAGATATCATTGTCATATAACAATAGAAATAATACTATGCTCCCACTGAATTTCATGTTTACACAAAGTTCATCTTCGTACTTGATGAAGTCAAACTCTTTGATCAATTCATCAAAATGAAGATTCCAACCCCTCGAAGCTTGCTTCAACCCATCTTATGGATCTTTGCAACATGCATACTTTATTAGAATTTCTTGGATCGACAAACCCTTCAGGCTGTATCATGTATACATCCTTAAGTAGGTTTCCGTTAAGAAACGCTGTTTTGACATCCATTTGCTATATCTCATATTCACAATATGCGATAATGGCAATTGAAACTCTAATAGACTTCGGCATTGTAACGGGCAAAAAGGTTTCAACATAGTCAATACTATGAATTTTCCTAAATCCCTTTGCTACAATCCTTAGTCATGAAAGTATACACCTTCCATCCATGTCGGTTTTCTTCTTGAAAACCCATTTGCACCCTATTATTTTTACACCTTCAGGTGGACCAATCAAGTTCAAAACTTGATCATCAAACATGGATTACAATTCGAATTCCATGGTTCATAACCATTTATCCGAATTAGGAATGGACATCGTCTCTAGATAGGAAGTAGGTCCGTCATTCTCAATGACTCCCACTTGATTACTTTCCGATATGAGAAATCCATATCTCTCAGGTTCAGATCGTATCCTATCAGATCTGCAAAGAACTTGTGTATTTTGAACCGGTTCCACAACTCCTTGTGAAATTGGTTCCGTCTCTACTCTTGGTTCCATGTCATTTTCAGGTTCTTGAACTCCTTTAAGATCAATCTTACTCCCACTAGATACTTTATTGAGAAACTATTTCTCAAGAAACGAATCATATAGAGCAACAAACATTTTGTTCTCTTTGTTCTCTTTGCGGTTGTAAAATTAATATCCGAAATTAACCTTGTCAGATTTGGTGCTAACTTATAAGAGACAAGTCTCTTTATATAAGATTCACAACCCCAAATCTTCATGAAAGACATTCTTTCATGCCACATCTCATGTGAGGACTTAGGAACTGATTTAGTTTGGACACAATTCAGTTTAAACGCATCAATTTCTAATGCATATCCTCAAAAGGTAATAGGAAGGTCAACTTTGACTCATCATCGAACGAACCATGTCTAACAAGGTTCAATTCCTCCTTTCAGACACACCATTCAAAATGGTGTTCCGCATGGAGTCAACTCTGAAACAATTTCACAGTTTTAAGATGATTGTCAAACTCTTGGCTCAAATATTTACCACTTCGATCTAATCGAAGTACTTAATAGTTTTGCCAAGATTGTTTTGTACTTCATTTTGAAATATTCCAAATATCTCAATCAATTCACTTTTGGACTTCATCGGATAGACATAGTCATATCTAGATAAGTCATCAGTGAATATAAATGAAATACCGAAATCTTCCCCTAGCAATACTGCTTAATAGTCCATATACATCTCATGTACAAGGGCTAATAAGTCACTAGCCCTCCCACTACTCTTAGTGTAGGGTGGTTTGGTCATTTTACCAAATAAACGAGATTCACATACCACAAACGATTCACAATCATATGAGTCTAAATGTCCATGTTAATGGAATTTAGATTATACGTTTCTCATTTATATGACCAAGCCGGCAATGCCATATGAACGTGTTGTTCATATCATTCGGTTTAGATTTCACACTTATAATATAGATATCTTCAATATTATTTTGTATCTTAACATCAAGGATATGAAGACCATTCAATGACATATACATTACAATAATGCATATCATTAAATAAATATAAGGCTTCTTATTTTCAATAAGAGAATTATATCCTTCATCATCCTCATAAGAAACAAAATAATACTCCTACTCAAATCCGGAACGTAGTCACACTTGTTCAAAATAAGTACTAGTCCACAAGGTAAAGTGACTTCATAAGTCCCTATGGCTAACGCAGCAACTCTTGCTTCATTACCACGCATAGGTTTAATTCACCTTCTTTGAGTAGCTTTCTATTCTTTATTTCTTGCACATTTAAACAAATGTGGGATCTATATCCGGTATCATATACCCAAGAACAAGAAGTCGAAAGGAAAATATCTATCATATAGATATTTGAAGTTGTAGCAATCAAATTGCCCTTCTTCACCTTTTAGGCCTTCCTTATTAGCCTTGCAACTTTGCTTCCAATGACAATCTCATTGCAATGATAGCAAAATGCATCCTTTTGAGACACTTTGGGTTTAGCCTCTTAGGCTTTTGCAACTTTTGCCCCAGGTTTAGCAACCTTTGCTTTACCTTCTTTGCCTTCCCTTTTGAACCCCTTTCTTGTGTTAACCATTAACACACTTGTGGATTGCTCCTTTTGCATCTCATGCATTAAAAGCCTTCACCACAACATATATCTTTTGTCTAGCTTGCACTTGGAACATTTCCTTTTGTGCGTTGTGTTAGAACAAAAGCAATTTCCACGTGTTCAAGGTTCTTCTTAAGAGCCTTTAAACATGGTGGCAAGTATAGGGCAAACAACATCATAGGAATCATCTCTATGTTTCTTATGTTGTTCCTTATCTGCCCTTTGTAACGTTTGCAGTGGGTTCAGCAGGAATAGATTCGTCAAGAACGTACAATTTTGCTTAAGAACACTTCTTGAGCATCTGATCAAATCAGAATCACTTGTACCGTTCTTTTCGAACTTGTCCTTCATAAGGACGAATCGCAATAATTAGAATTAATTATAGTTTAATGCTATTTCTAAAACAAAAATATGCAACACATATGAACACATATAAGTACCGATTTCATTTAAGAGATTAAATAACGTATTTCATAAATACTCCCACTAAATTATATAACCTTCTTATGCAAATATGCATAATATAATTTAATAGGCTAAGACCCAACTTTAATTTAATTTCAAGTCGGCTATGGCACGACTGCTCAAAATTAAACTAAAAAGGTAGATAACATTTATCAATCATATCTATATATGACTCTTAGATCATTATGAGATTATAGACATCATATGTCACATGTTTCAATCTCATCTTATGCCTTAGGTCCAAAACTGTTTTGATAGCCTAATTGAGTTCAACCATGTTAAACGTATAGCAATCACCGTTTGCTCATCTTGATCATACAAAGATAGAATCAATGTACCTCATTTGTGGCGTAGCCTACATGAAACTATCCATGTACTCACAAGTGTTTAAACATGGGTGGCATAAAACAAACTCAAATTATAAAGAAGGTTCAATTTTCATGTTTATCAATTAACATGCCAAGGTTGATTCATGAAAACTATATGAGCATAATTATGAACATGGAATGATGCAACACAAATCACATTTGGTCAGTAATTACTAGTACGCGGCCACGTGCTCCAAATTTATCCCACACTTCCATCGAAGTGCCCGTGGGAAGGTTTTGGTGTCCACCAATATACTAAGTAACACTTCACAAATATCCTAGATTAATCACATTAATCATATTAATGAAATTGACATCCCATAATCTAGATTAATCATATTAATCATATATTTCAATTTCATAATCATGGTATATCATTATATACAATTACTTCACAAGCAAAACTCATACAATTTCACATTCTAGATCATGTACATCATGAAAATTAACATAATCATATTATCTAATTATCATGATTTTCTAATATAAACATCATGAACGGGGCTCTGATACCACTGTTGGTTTTCGAGGGTCCATGCGCAGCGGAAGAATGCAAATTAACTCGAAAACCCGGAGCCCTAGGATCCGTTCTAGATGATTAATTAAGAAGTATGAAATAGAATTACCAACCTTGTGTGCTTTTGTCTTTGATAAACGCGTTCCAACTCCAGATTGTTGATCTTATGAATCCTCGATGTACGATCAATGAATCACGAACGAAAGATCTTGAATAGCGAAGATCCTCTATGTGTATCCACGCGATGAACGAACCCTAGAACAATTCTAGGTGGATTGCTAGATCCTTTGATTGAAACTCCTTTCAATCAATGAAGAATATGGAATTGAATGGTGTTTCGATTCTCAATTCACAATTGGAATCACTCTATTTTGTGTTTCTCTAAACCCAAAACGTGAGTATGACGGCTAGGGCAACTAGGGGTAAGTATTTATACGTTATAAAACTTTTCCCCTCGTGAAAACCCTAGTTTTAAGTCAATTTCGCGTCGGTCCGCTGCCGACGAGACGAGTCAGCCCCCTGTGGGACGAAGTCGTCCCCCGGCACCCAGCTTCGACCGGCGTCCCCATTAAGGGGAATAGTTGGTTCTGGCTTGGGGACGAGTCGTCCCCTGAGAACAAAAACTCCATATTCTTCATTTTTGACAATTCGTTCGATGCGTGTGACCCCATAGGACTATATTATGTTGGCAATGAGTTCGATCACATCGATCCTCATAAGACATGAGCGGACTCTAGCAAGCCATCATGCCTACCCAAATAATATAATATCAATTTCGATTTTCCTACATAGAACATATCACAATCCCATTGTCACACGATGTTATATTGAACATGAGTCATGGTCCACGTCAACTCATATTGTTCAATGCTTTCTCGTTACTAAGTAAATTGATCAATCGAATGTAATTAATCACATTAATTCATTCGGACATGGCCATGTACATCATCAATCTTACTTACGAGTGGCCAAGCAAACATCTCTCTTTACGAGGGACAAATTTCCATCTTGACTTATCATTCTTCCCAACAAGAATCCTATCATGCCAATAATAACCCTTATTGTTATCCGGTTAAAGACAACGTTAAACTATATCAAACACAATATTCATCGAGTGGAAGACGATGATAATCTCAGGTCAAAGGATATCAATGATATGACTATATGAGATTTAATTATGACATTTGACCATGACATAAATCTCATAATGGATCAAGTCCAGTACCTTGTTCTCCAACAAGTACCCATGAATTTAATGTGCATCCCTATGCATATAATCATCACATGATTATCCATTAAACTTCATACTAGTTCTTCATAAGTACTAGGGACACGATTATTACAATAAACATGCAAACATATATAATAATCAAAGTAATAATCTCATATATAAAATGAATAATGACATTACATATAAGTCTATCTCTATAGGCCTAGGGCACTAACACCTACAAATATAACTTGAGTGGTCTTTCAATACCATTGACAATTCGTAGTCCTTCAATAAATTTACGCAGCCATATAGCTTGTTTGGATGCTTCGTAACAAGAAACAAACTCGGCTTTCATGGTAGAGGAAGTCACAAGTGTTTGCTTGGCACTTCTCGAAGATATTGCTCCAATGATCTCAAGATGATCCAACTTTGAATATGTAAGCATGTTGTCCTTAATGTTTTGTAGATATCTCATCACTCTTTTGGCCGCAACCCAATGTTCTCTCCCCAGATTGCTTTGGTATTGACCAAGCATTCCAACAATAAATGCAAGGTCTGGACGAGTGCAGACTTGTGCATACATTAAGCTTCCTACTGCTGATGCATAAGTGTAAGTACCCAAATCTGGCTCATGCCTTCCGGTTAAATTTCCCGACAATTTCGGTAAGTTTCCCGGTAATTCCCCGGACCTTCCTAGTGTTTCGGAAATGTTCTGGAACAGTCCCAAATTAAATTAAGGGCTGAAGGGAGCCTTCCTAATTAAGAAACACGTTTTTCTTAATTAGGAAGAGGGTTCTAGAATTTGCCACCTTGCATGGTTCTAGAAATGCTGAGTCACAATGGATAATGCCGCACGGCTGCATTAGCTCGCTGTCCCTAGCCGCACGGCTTCATTAGCCTTATCCAGACTGCCTATAAATAGAGCCCTCCTCTACACAATACACACACAATCCATAGCAAGTCACCCACAAACACTCCAAATACGTGAAGAATACTGCTGGAAGCTCAAGAAGGTGAAGAAGAAGGCCAAGAAGCTCCCTCCCTCCTCCTTGAAGATCCAAGACCAACCTCTCCTCCTAGCTCCGACCAAAGAAGAAGGAAGCTATTGGTAACCTCGCACGCCCTACCTTTGCATCCTAATTGCTTTATAATTTGCTCATTGCATTGTCTTTATATTACTTGGGACTTGGTAGATTAAAGATCCTATCTTTATATTCCCCCTTCCCCTTTGGCATGCATTAGACATCATTTGTCATAAAAATGTAGTCTTTTCCCATAAAGGTGCATCCTTTGCACCTAAAACCCCCATTTTCAAATAAAAATGTCATCTTCATGCATCCTTTGCATATAAAAATCAAATCTTTTTCAATCAAAATGCATCATTTGCATCCAAAATCCCTTGTTCAAGCATCATTTGCTTTGAAGACCATGTCTTTACCATAAACTAGCATCATATGCTTTTCAAAATGCAATCTTTATGCATCATTTGCATAATGAATGCCAATTTCTTCAACAAAATGCATCATTTGCATAAAAATCAAATCTTTATGCATCATTTGCAATAAAGATTATTTCTTTAAACTAAGTGCATCATTTGCAACCCAAAAATGTCATCTTTTCATTAAAGATTCATTTTTACATACATTTCCCCATTCCCCCATTAACAACCTAGGAATGGACCGGTGTAAAAGATCCTATCTTTACATCGTTCTTTCCATTAAAGGTTCCATATCTCTTTAGAAAGGGACACCTTGAACCCTATATCTCCGATTATCGCTTAAGAAAGAGTATGAAGCATCTATACGAGCTCGACCGTCTTAAAGCGTAGGATTGATGGGCTAAGGACCCTCCTTTTCTAAAGAACCTCATCTTTGACCAAAAGAGAGTCATTCTCTCGATCACGCAAGTCCCGAGGGTCCCGAGGTTAAAATGCGATGATCACAAGTCATAAGATGAGGACGGGATCATAATCCCAAATACATAAAATTCCAAGGAATCCCGAGCGACAACCAACAAATGATTTGTACGTCCGGAAGACAACTTGGGACATTCCCCCCTTTTTTTCTCAAACACATGCACACAAGAAAGCACGCAAGCAAGCACGATTACTGAAATCTTGGGAGACTTGCTCCGGCAAGGCACTTTGGGTGAACGCCAAACGTTCTTCCCAAGGGGTAACTTAACCTCCGAACCCAAGTAAAAAACCTTTTTTTCAAAGTTTTGAGGTAATCAAAATGGCATGGCGACTCCGTTTTTCAAATAACTCGGATGTCTTCAAACTCGCGTGAATCCAACAACATTTGGGCACCACATTCACAGTTTGGCGACTCCGCTGGGGACTACCCAAAGGAGAAAAGCTTCTATTTTCAAAATAAAAAAAATTGATACTCGGTATATAGGTGGAAACCACTTACCCTTCCTGTACACTCCCTGACGTGGGAGTTGGGATAACCGGTGGTTTAACAATCCACGTACCAGTATCCCTTTTCGAAAAACAATTTTGAAAAAAATAAAAGAAAGCTTTTCCCTTTGAGCGGGTTAGACTCCCATCGCCGATTTCATTAATCGTGCTTGCTTTCTTTACCATGCATTGCATCATTTGCATCTTGGAATTTGTGCATACTTTGAAACGGGAAACAACCCGAAAAATAGCAAAAGGAGTGGAACCTGGAAAATTGATCCATGCGGTCGTACGGCTCAATCCTCCTTGGATTCTCGACCGGGCGACCTCATGGCAATTCCACCAGGAAAAATCATGGTTAATCTGCGCCCTAGCAGCCTTGGGGCTACTCAGCTTCATGATCGACCGGGGCTCCTTAAAATTTACGTGCTTACGTGTTGCATTTTCCCCGTCCCGAAAATCATTCCTTTAAAACACATTATGAAAATCTCTGTTTTAACTCAAAAGGAACATTTTTAGGAGACCGCACACTACGCGCACCTGATATATCCTCGTACACTTTGCACGCACGTCCTTCATACCCGAGGGTGGTTCCACCACAGCCACGGACACTTTACGATGCTCCCGGCGCGCACGGAATCATCCCAACCTCCCCATGGCAAAAAGGTCGACCAATGCACATCCCGTGTCACACGTTTCAAAACCGTGACTTTTGGTTGGTTTTTGGTCTAGTCCGGTGTCATATAGCCCAGCTTGCATACCCACGTAAAGGTCAAGCCTTAGCTCATAACGGAAGCCAAGATTTTCGCTCAAGCGAAATTCCCCGAAATTCCGACAAGGAAAAATCGGTGGGATCTTGACTCCGACATTGAATATTGACCTTGACCCGCACGGAATGCGTAAGAGTCAAGACCGAGTCTTTGCCAAAATCAAAAGATCTTTCGCTCAAGCGAAGCTCTGCCAAAATTCCGACAAGGAAAAATTGGCAAGATCTTGACCGGCATTGACTTCGATTCCGACCCACGCACCGTGTATGCAACAAAGTTCAATGTGACACCGTGTCATCCAGCTTTTTACCGCCCGACTCGTGCCTATTATTCTCTCGAACATTACCGAAAGTCGAAACCGTCATTCGCTCAAGCGAAACTGCGCCAAAGATCCGTCAAGGCAGCAGAGACGAGACTTTCCCGGTATTGCCTTGACTATAATCCGCATCACTCGTGCGTTGAAAGGTCCTATGACTCGCTAGACCCGATAGGAGCGTTCTTTACTCTCGGTCGGTGGGATCCGCGTGCCTCTATAGGACCCTCGCCCGGGCCGTCCCACCCCGGGAGGTCGAAATACAGGTGGAATACGAGGGGCTTATAGACGTAGTGACGGAACCCACCGATCCAGGATCTAGAGTAGTTGTGAAAAAGAAGGGCGTAATCCCTTTTCCAACCAAATAGATATTAATAAAAGACACTGTTTTAAGTAAACTTGAAGATTCTAATTTGCATATTGCACGAGCCTTCACTAAACACCTACCCCGAGTCTAAACCTTTCCTATCCCTTTCCCGCAGCGAGAAAGAAGTGGGTGAGAACACCGGGTCAGCGACTTGTTAGCACAGAATCCTCGTACGCCCGCGTAATCCTCGGTTTCGAGAGTCGAATGGCCGATTTGACAGAGAACAGTGTTGGTTTGGGTAACTGGGATGACTAGGGAAGAAGAGCTAGCCTTAGCCCCGGAAAACAGTCGTAAGGCCCATGAGGAACAAAGAAGCCACGCTCATTGAAGCGCTTCGTCGTCATGGAGTTCAAATAGTGGTCGAGCCCAACGGTTCCTTGGTAATGGTAGAAGATGAGCCTCCAGAGGCGGCCATCTCACTCCATCACCCTATAACCAATGCCCTCCTCCATCCTCATATGATCCCTTATCCAGGATTACCCCTCTTCGTCCTTTCCAACATCTCAAGCCATCGGGATCCCGACACCCTCACCTCCTCAAATGAGACCCGGCTTTGTTCCCTATCAACCGTAAAGCAAACGCCTCGGCTATCCTTGCTACGCAGCCTCTGCATTACCCCATGGGATTCACTCCCTCTCCTCGGTATGGGCCATCCTGGGCATTCCCTAGGCCTCAAAATCAGCTCAATGATCCTTACAATTCATGTCCCGCCACACAGATCTTCCACCTCCAACTTTGCCAACAGGACCCTGGAGGTTCCGTATCCTTTTTCCTACTTCAGAAATTATGAGCCTAATTCCTATGCCTCCGGCCCGTCTCACGGAACACGGGACCCGGTCAAGTTTACACTTACTTCCCTTCCAAAGATCCCCAAGCCTCGGTACCGCCTACCACCGTGCCACCTACCGTCCTTCCACCCAAATCGGATAAGCCTTCTCCTAATCAAGCAATCCTAAACCATCCCCCGACTCCGACATGGCTTGGCTAATGGAACAAGTTAGGTCCATGCAAGAGAAGTTTGGGGAAATAAACACCAAGAGGACAAAGCATACCGCATCACCGATCCCAAAGAAAGTTGTCCCTCTCCCTCCAAAATTCCGAATGCCGAAATTGAAAAGTTCAACGGCACCGATTGTCCCGGACTCACATTAAAAGCTACATTCTTGCCATGAGAGCCAAAGATTGTACGCAGCAACAAATGGCCGACCATTTTCGGTTATCATTAAAAGGTTCGGCTCTTAGGTGGTTCCCGCATGTGAAACCAGAGGCCCGAGCTACTTGGGACCAGATCAAGGAAGCGTTCCTAGAAAAGTATAAGGCCAATTTGAATTGGGAAACCGTAGGAATGACCTACAGGTACCCTACAACGTTCGATAAGCCGGTAAGTGAATTCTACAAGAGATGGAATTGGAAGCTCGGTGAAATGATGACCCCACTCAATGAAGAGGAACAGATGGAGATCTTCCAATCTTGCTTGAAACCTCAACTAAGAGTCCAAATAGGCAATTACTACTATCCCGACCTTCGGGCAATGGTAAATGCCGGCACCAAGTTTGAGAATGCCTTCAATATGGCCCCGGCCACGGGAGCCGGTTCTATCGCTACAAAGCACCGGTGTCAAATGCCCAGCCATCCGTGAAAGGAAAAGAAGTGATTGGCACCGTTAATTACATTCGGAATGAGAAAGCGGGACGGAATGCGAGGCCAGAGCTGGCTTTGCAAAGCCAAAGCTCCCTTTCTATCTTCTTTGAAGATTTCGGAATGCCACTAGAAAAGGTCTTCGACGGTTTGGTAGCCCAAGGACTCATCGGACCTTTGGAAAACCTGGAAGCCCGGAACCTAGTATCGAATGGACGAGACCAAACAACTGTCGCTTTCACAAATATCATGGCCATAACACTAATGATTGCACCTACACGAAGTTCCCGATCTCTCGCCTAGTTGAAGAAGGCAAGCTAGAACCACCTCGGGGTCCCAATGTGGTCAAGAATCCTCTTCCCGCTAACAATCGAGTCAACATGATCGAGTTCGGAGGAACAAATGGAAACGGTTTTGGAAATCCAGAGGTCATAGATATCCCGAAATTCAATGTTCCTTATCTTTGAATTACAGGGAAATGGAAAGATCTGATTAATGCCGCCGCCATGGAGGGACAGTTTTGGACCCATAGTCGGAACCGATTTCGTTAATGTTGTCGAGCTCGGCCTCTTTTCTACGACATCGAACCGGTAACCATGGTCAAGATTACGGAAGAAAGGCTCACTTATGAAGATTGCGAGTTTGAAGTAAAACAAGCCATGTTAATGAAAGTCTCTCGTAACCCTTCATCACCCATGATGAGCATAATGTGTTTGTAATGGCTCTTACTACTCCCGAGGATCATTCCCAACCCCTGTTTGGAAAAAGGTAGAGAGAAGAGTGAACAAGCCGGAAGACTTTTGGGATGAAGAAAGTTTGTATCTCGAATCTTGAAAGCACAACCGGTCCCTCTTGCCCGGAGGTACAAATGGATGAAGTTAAGTTCGGAGAAAGGAGATTCCGCCGAGATCGGCCGAGTACTTCCTATGGAATTGGTGTCGACAAAGGCAATAATGATCCGCGAGTGCACAATCAAATGACAACGGCGGCAAGGCTTGCTACTCCCCGGTGGCAACAGCAAGAAGGAGTGAGATCCCGGTCCAACCCTTGTCAAGTCCCCTCGAGTCAATAAGTAGCGTAGGGTCCGAGTCGGTAGCGTCTATTCGGTCGAGTCGGGAATCTTTGAATTCCAGTCCTCGAGAGTCATCCGAAGGCCTCACGCTGAGGATTATGAAAATGTAATCGATGTCATCTTTCCCCTTATTTTGAATGAAATGACAAATCTTTACGATTATCCTCTTATTGCCAACTTAACAAATGATAAATTAACTCAAAACTTAACAACGGTTAATAATGAATCATCTCGAACAAGATGCAAACACACTAAACGAACAATACATTAAAGAAATCTTTAAGCGGGTTTCGGAAAAAAGGAAAACCGGGCCCAAGTCGCCGAGGAGGTTTTGATAAGTGTGAACTTGGGTACTATTGAGGAACCTAAAGAGACACAGATTGGAAGCTTCTTCCGGGGGTTGAAAGGGACAGATTGATCGAGCCGCTCAGAGAATACGTCGACGTGTTTGCATGGTCATACAAGGATATGCCGGGGCTAGACAGGTTCGATAGTAGAACACGAGAATCCCTCTAGCACCGAGATGCTAAGCCGATAGCGAGCCGAGAAAGATCAAGCCGGAATGGTCTCTACGGGTCAAAGAAGAAATTGAGAAGCTACTTTGCGGGTAGGGTTCATCGTAGTCATTGAATACCGAGCATGGTTGTCCAACATCGTGACCGTAACCAAGGCCAATGGGAAGGTGCGCTGCTTTGTGTGGATTTCCGAGATACGAACAAGGCCGGCCCAAAGACGACTACCCTACGCCAAACATAGACATCTGGTGGACTCCCACTTTGCCAACTACGAAGTCAAATCCTTCGTTGATGGTTTTGCGAGCTACAACCGGATCAAGATGGCCGAGGAAGACCAAGAAAAGACGGCCTTCACCACACCATGGGGAACCTCTTGTTATACGGTAATGCCATTCGGGCTCAAGAATGCCGGGGCTACTTACCAAAGGGCGGCGACCGCGCTTTTTCATGACATGATCCACAAGGAGATTGAGGTCTACGTAGATGATATGATAATCCACTCCAAAGGAGAGGGTGGGCGGCACTTTGTTGACCTACGAAAATTCTTTGAGAGGTTGAGACGGCATTCCATGAGACTAAACCACGCCAAATGCACCTTCGGAGTGACAAGGGAAAAGTGCTTGGGTATATGGTCACGGAGCGAGGTATAGAAGTTGACCCCAGAAAGATCAAAGCCATCATGGATATGAGGCCACCTCGAAACCCGGACGTAAGTCAAGAGCTTCATGGGTAAATTGCGGTACATCGGCCGTTTCGTCAATCGGTTGAACACTATGTGCGAGCCCATCTTCAAGCTCATGAAGAAGAATGTGGACACGAGAATGGACCGAAGAATGCCAAGATGCCTTTGACCGAGATCAAGGCATACTTAGTACATCCCCGGTACTATGCCCCCACATAGACGAAGCCTCTTACGCTCTATCTCTTTATCCTGAACACGACGGTTGGGGCTATGCTTGCTCGGGAAAAGAAAGACTCTCGGGTAGAAAACGCCATTTACTTTGTCGGTAGGAAGCTACGGGGAGTGAGCTCAATTACTCGGCATGTGAAAAGACTGTGCGGGACTAGTGCAGGTAGTCGGCAAATTGAAGCATTATATGCAAGCCCACCCTGTGAATTTGGTCTCGAAAATGGACCCCATCAAGTACATCTTTGACAAGCCTTCCCTCTCAATGCGTTTAGCGAAGTGGTCCTTCTTCTTGGCAGAATACTGTTGGGTTTTACAGGTCCATGCGCAGCGGAATTAAGCATTAAAACATAAAACCCAAGAAGCCCTAGGATCCGTTCTATACAATTAATTTGAATATCAATGAAATAGAATTAAACCAACCTTGAAACGCTTTCCGGTCTTGAGCTATCGAACGATTTGATTATGTGATATTGAATCACAAACTTCGTTCTTCAACTTGCTTGAACTCTAGGTCTTGATCGATGAACGAGCGAAGACCCTCTTTTGGTATCCACACCTTCGAATGAATCCAAGAACAATTTCTTGTCGATTGCTAGATCTAAACCTTGAAGAATATTGAGAGAATTTGATTGTGAATTTTGCTTTAAAATTTCGGCTAGGCTATTAGGTACGCAGAGCCCTTGTATTTATACTAAAAAAGTGTAAATTCCTCTTCTAATCGTATTAGGAGAGACAGGCTGTCAATACCGGGTATTGGCCTATTATGTCGCGCGGTATATCAAGCCATTGGCTTGATATGTCGCGTGACATAAGTAGCCGATCGTGTCTCTCAATCATTCTTCCTCCGGTTTAACCAATTCATTCTAGTTGTGGGTGACCCAATAGGATTACATCATGTTGGCAATGAGATCGATCATATCGAACCTCATAAGACATAAGCGGACTCTAGCAAGCCATTATGTCTACCCAAATGATGCAACGTAAGAGTTCACGTTTCCAACGGTGTACTTCCATTTATCCCTTTTTGTCTCATGATGTTATATTGAACACAAGTCATGGTCCTTGTCGACTTGTTATTGTTCAATGCTTTCTCGATTCTTGAGTATAATGATAATTCCAATCATATTGGGGTACGGCCATACACTTTCATCATTATCACTCATCGAGGGGCCCAAGCATAACATCTCTCTTCCGAGGGACAAACTCCTTCTTGACTTATCATCCTTCTCATCCTGAATCCGATCATGCCAATGATAGCCTTTATAGATATCGTGTTAAGATATCGTTTGACTAAAATCAAACATGGCTTTCATCATATGTAAGGTTATGATAGTCTCAGGTCTAGGAAATAAATGAAGTAACCGTATGAGATTTAAGTATGACATTTGACCATTACATAAATCTCATGCGGGTCATGTCCGATCACTTGTTCTCTAACAAGTACCCATAATTTCAATGTGCATCTCTTATGCATATAATCATCACATGATTATCCATTGACAATTATACTAATCTATTCTCTTAATAATTAGGGACAGTGATTATTATAAACAAATATACAAAACATATAATAATCAAATAATAAACATCTCATATAATAATAAATAATGTCAACACATAAGTCTATCAATCATAGGCCTAGGGCATAACACCAACAGTCTCCCACTTGCACTAGGCCCAATCTACCATGTATCGAATACCCATGGACCTAACATGACCATCATGTTTAGCTTGTGAGAGAGCCTTAGTTAGTGGGTCCGCCACGTTGTCATCGATGTCTACTCTGCATATCTTAACGTCTTCCCTTTCACATATCTCACGGATAATGTGGAAACGTCGAAAGTATGTGTTTGGATCTCTGGTGTGATCTTGGTTCCTTTGCTTGTGCAATGGCACCATTGTTATCACGGTAAAGTTCAATAGGATCTACGATGCTTGGAACGACTTCCAAATCACTAATGAACTTCTTGATCCAAAGCGCTTCCTTAGGCTGCATCGGATGCCGCTATGTACTCGGCTTCGGTTGTAGAATCGGCGACGGTACTTTGCTTGGAACTTTTCCAACTCACGGTGCCTCCATTAAGCATAAACAAAAATCAGGTGCGATCCGAAATCATCTTTCTCGGTTTGGAAGCTAGCATCTGTGTAGCCTTTGACTACAAGATCTTCTTCCATTCCTCCAAAGACCAAGAATGCATCCTTAGTTCTTCGTAAGTACTTAAGGATATTCTTGGCTTGCTATCCAATGTGGTTCACCGGGATCGGATTGGTACCTACTCGTCATGCTTAGAGCACACGAGACATCGGGTCTAGTACATAACATAGCATACATGATAGACCCAATTGCCGAAGCATATGGAATACCATTCATTCTCTTTCGCTCATCATTAGTCTTTGGACATTGATTCTTGCTAAGAGATATACCATGCAACATTGGCAAATTCCCTCTTTTAGAATTTTCCATTTGGAATCTTCTAAGGACTTTGTCAATGTAAGTACTTTGACTTAAACCAATCATCCTCTTGGATCTATCTCTATAGATCTTGATACCAAGGATATATGCGGCTTCGCCCATATCTTTCATTGAAAAACACTTTCCCAACCAAGACTTGACAGGTTTCTAGTGCGGGAACGTCATTTCCAATGAGTAAGATATCGTCGACATACAACACTAAAAATAGTGCTACGCTCCCACTAATTTTCTTGTATACACAAGGTTCATCTTCGTTCTTGATAAAACCAAACTCCTTGATTGCTTCATCAAAACGTAGATTCCAACTCCTTGAAGCTTGCTTCAATCCATAAATGGTTTTCGCAACTTACACACCTTGTTAGAATTTTACGGGTGACAAAACCTTCGGGTTGTATCATGTATACATCCTCAAGTAACTTCCCATTAAGGAAAATTTGTTTTGACATCCATTTGCCATATCTCATAGTCATAATATGCGGCTATGGCAAGCAAAATTCTAATAGACTTAAGCATAGCTACGGGCGAAAAGGTTTCATCATAGTCTATGCCATGAATGCGCCTATATCCCTTAGCTACTAGCCTAGCCTTATAGGTTTGCACCTTCCCATCCATGTCGGTCTTCTTCTTGAAAACCCATTTGCACCCTATGGTTTTTACACCTTCGGGTGGATCAATCAAGTTCCAAACTTGATTATCGGCCATGGATTGTAATTCGGACTTCATGGCTTCTTGCCATTTTCCGAATCCGGAGCGGACATCGCTTCTTGATAGCAAGTGGGTTCATCATTTTCGATTAACTCCACTTCATCACTTTCCGTAACGAGAAATCCATATCTCTCGGGTTCGGATCGTGATCTACCACTTCGGCGAGGAACTTGTGCATCTTGAACCGGTTCCACAACGGTTTGTGAACTTGGTTCGGTTTCTACCATTGGTTCAATGTTGTTTTCGGGTTCTCGAACTTCTTCGAGATCTATTTTACTCCCCTGGTTCCTTTGCGAAGAAACTCCTTTTCTAAGAAAGTACCATTTCGAGCAACAAACACTTTGTTCTCGTTTCGGTTGTAGAAATAGTATCCTTTGGTTTCCTTAGGATATCCCACAAAAACACATTTATCGAGATTTAGGTGCTAGCTTGTCGAAGTTAACTTCTTGACATATGCATCACAACCCCAAATCTTCATGAAAGACAAACTAGGTTTTCTTCCATGCCACATCTCATATGGGGTCTTTTGAACCGATTTGGTAGGAACTCTGTTTATAGTGAAAGCGAGGTTTCTAGTGCATGTCCCCAAAGGATAAAGGAAGCTCAACTTGACTCATCATAGAACGAACCATGTCCAACAAAGTTCTATTCCTCCTTTCGACACACCATTCCATTGTGGTGTTCGGGTGGAGAGAGTTCGAAACGATTCCACAACTCTTAAGATGATCACAAATTCTTGGCTCAAATATTCACCACCTCGATCGGATCGAAGTACCTTAATAGTTTTGCCAAGTTGATTTTGCACCTCATTTTGAAATATTCGAAATATCTCAAACGATTCACTCTTATGTTTCATTAGATAAACATATCCAAATCTACTATAATAATCAGTGAATGTTATGAAGTACCGAAATCCTCCCTTAGCATCGCTACTCATAGGCCCACATACATCGGTATGTATGAGTCCTAATAAGTCGCCCGCCCTTTCACCGGTTTTGGTAAATGGGTCCTTGGTCATCTTGCCAAGTAAACAAGATTCGCATGTCTCATATGATTCATAATCATGTGAGTCCAAAAATCCATCTTTGTGGAGTTTAGAAATGCGTTTCTCGTTTATATGGCCAAGACGACAATGCCATAAGTAAGTGTGTTTACATCATTGGGTTTAGATTTCTTGTTAATGTTATAGACATCATTATCGCGATTTTCAACATCAAGAATATAAAGGCCATTGAATGAAACAGCAGTACAATAATGCATATCACTCTTGTAAATAGAAAATTTCTTATCACATATAAGAAAATTAAAACCTTCATTATCCAAACATGAAATCGAAATAATATTCCTACTTAAAGCTGGAACGTAATAACAATTGTTCAAAACAAGTATTAGTCCACTAGGTAAAGTAACTTCATAAGTTCCTACGGCTAATGCAGCAACTCTTGCTCCATTCCCCACACGTAGGTCCACTTCACCTTCCTTAAGCATCCTTCTGTTCTTTAGACCACCGCACATTTAAACAAATGTGAGTTCCACATCCGGTATCCAATACCCAAGAACTAGAAGTAGATAGGAATATATCTATAACAAAGATACACGAAGTTGAAGCAACTCCTTTGCTCTTCTTCGGTGCTTCCTTGTATTTTGCGCAATTTCTCCTCCAATGTCCAATCTCATTGCAATGGAAGCCGAGATTGCGTCCTCTTGGGACTTAGGCTTAGCCTCTTTAGGCTTGGAGGCCTCTTTGGGCTTGGCAACCTTTGCCTTAGGATTAGCAACCTTTGCTTTTCCTTTACCCTTGAACCCTTTCCCCTTGTTAACCATTAGCACTTGATCGGTCTTCTTCTCGACAATCCTGGTTTCCGCAGTAGTCAACATTTGAACTAACTCGGAAAGGTTTCTATTCATTCCACCCATGTTATAGTGCATTATGAAATGACTAAAACTTTTAGGTAATGAATTCAGTATTATGTCGGTAGCCAACTCTTGGCTAATTGGAAAACCGAGCCTTTCAAGATGCTCAATGTGGCCCTTTAACTTGAGAGCATGGGGACCAACAGCCTTGTCCTTCACTCATCTTGCATGCGGTCAAGGATGCAACTGTGTTGTACCTTTCTTGCCTAGCTTGAATTTGGAACATTTCCATCGCCCGATTGTTTAAGTCGATTGTCCCCAAGTGCTCAAGATTCTTAAAGACTCTTGCACATGGCGGAGAGCATAAGGCAACTAACATACGTAGAGTCACGCTTGTGCTTCAGGATATTGTTCCCTTATTGCCCTAGCAGCATTGGCGGCGAGGTTCGGGTGGAATAGGTTCGTGAGAACGTACGGTTTCTCCTCTTGTTTGAGAACAATTCTCAAACTACGGATCCAATCCATATAGTTTGTACCATTCTCTTCCAACTTTTCCTTCTCAAGGACAGATCGCAGTGAAAAGTGATTATTGTTTGATGCCATTTATTCTACAAAAAAGATATACATAAAATATGAACACATATAAGTAAACATATCATATGAGAAGTATAGTGCATTTAAATAAATGCTCCCACTAAATTATACACCTTCAAATGCAAATAAGCATAATATACATTTAATGGGCTAAGATCCAACTTTAATTCAATTTCAAGTTTGCTATGGCAAACCGCTCAAAATTAAATTAATTAGGTAGAAAACATCAATCATATCACATATATGACTCTTAGATCTTTTATGAGATCAATTCAAGACATCATATGTCTAGGCATATTTTAATCTCATCTTATGCCTTGGGTCCAAAACCATTTTGATAACCCAATTAAGTTCATTCACTTTAAAACGTATAGGAACCACCATTTCCTCATCTTGCTCGCATTCGAATAGAATCAAAGCACCTTGCTATGGCAAGCCCACCCAAAACTATCCGAATTGTCTCAAGTGTTTTTAATCATGAATTGGCATAAAGAACTTAAAAGTTAAATGAAGGTTCTTTAAAGGTAGATTATAAGCACATCAGAAAGATAGTCAAAATCATGCACCAGGTAAGTTCCCAGGAAGATAGGTGAGCCGCAAGGACTTCTTAAGTACCAACTCTTCCTTAGACAAAACTCTCCTAGACATGCATAATTAGAAATCAACTCTGATTAGGCAACATAATCCTTACCTTTTATAAACAATCAGTTTCCTTTTAAATTTCGCGTATTTATGACTTGTTTCCATAAACAATCATAAGATCCAAAATTTACAATGTCTAAATCTAAACATATTAGGAAACTAAATATCATGTTTCAACTAAACATTTAATTTAATAATTCTTAACAATTAATAACAAA
This sequence comes from Adenophora triphylla var. japonica, assembly GCA_022495995.1. NCBI lineage: Eukaryota > Viridiplantae > Streptophyta > Magnoliopsida > Asterales > Campanulaceae > Adenophora > Adenophora triphylla. The sequence continues at coordinate 809,415 of JAFEMH010000139.1, read as the reverse complement.
TAATTCATGCATCGCGACAATTAATAAAACACATTTAAATTAATTAAGCATGCATAAACAATGAATCAATCTAGCATGGACTTATAAACTCAATTTTATAACATCCGAGTTTTCATACACATTGCAATAATTATTAAAATCATATTTTAATCAATTAATCATGTATATCAATGAATCAATCTATCGCGGACTTATAAACTCAATTTTATAACATCCAGTTTTCATATTAACATATCGGATTGTAAACACAATCATAGAATAGCGAGAAAATTTGAACAAAGCAGATTACGCCGGTTTTGGCTTGTTATGTCGCGTGACAACGCATCGGCCATGGAGGCTTAATATGTCGCGCGACCTAACATGCCGGTTAACCTAATTCCACATGGCTCGATATGTCGCACGACATAGGCGGCCGAGGTACTGGATTTCAGTTCGAACCAATACAGATTCTGACCAATTAAATCACATAAAACGGCCTTTTTACTGATTTAATTCGGCATAAATTGAAAACGATTTTCACATTGTTTCACATAAACAATTAAAATTCTATCACATACAAAACATGTAATAAGCATATAAACAATTTATATCTTAAACCTAGCATGTTAATTCAAACTTAATCATACGAACGGGGCTCACGATACAGCTTTGTTGGGTTTTACGGGTCCATGCGCGGCGGAATTAAGCATTAAAACATAAACCCCAAGAAGCCCTAGGATCCGTTCTATACAATTAATTTGAATATCAATGAAATAGAATTAAACCAACCTTGAAACGCTTTCCGGTCTTGAGCTATCGAACGATTTGATTATGTGATATTGAATCACAAACTTCGTTCTTCAACTTGCTTGAACTCTAGGTCTTGATCGATGAACGAGCGAAGACCCTCTTTTGGTATCCACACCTTCGAATGAATCCAAGAACAATTTCTTGTCGATTGCTAGATCTAAACCTTGAAGAATATTGAGAGAATTTGATTGTGAATTTTGCTTTAAAATTTCGGCTAGGCTATTAGGTACGCCCATGAGCCCTTGTATTTATACTAAAATAGTGTAAATACCTCTTCTAATCGTATTAGGAGAGGCAGTACATCAATACCGCGTATTGGCCTATTATGTCGCGCGGTATATCAAGCCATTGGCTTGATATGTCGCGTGACATAAGTAGCCGGTTACGTGTCTCTCAATCATTCTTCCTCCGGTTTAACCAATTCATTCTAGTTGTGTGTGACCCAATAGGATTACATCATGTTGGCAATGAGATCGATCATATCGAACCTCATAAGACATAAGCGGACTCTAGCAAGCCATTATGTCTACCCAAATGATGCAACGTAAGAGTTCACGTTTCCAACGGTGTACTTCCATTTATCCCTTTTTGTCTCATGATGTTATATTGAACACAAGTCATGGTCCTTGTCGACTTGTTATTGTTCAATGCTTTCTCGATTCTTGAGTATAATGATAATTCCAATCATATTGGGGTACGGCCATACACTTTCATCATTATCACTCATCGAGGGGCCCAAGCATAACATCTCTCTTCCGAGGGACAAACTCCTTCTTGACTTATCATCCTTCTCATCCTGAATCCGATCATGCCAATGATAGCCTTTATAGATATCGTGTTAAGATATCGTTTGACTAAAATCAAACATGGCTTTCATCATATGTAAGGTTATGATAGTCTCAGGTCTAGGAAATAAATGAAGTAACCGTTTGAGATTTAAGTATGACATTTGACCATTACATAAATCTCATGCGGGTCATGTCCAGTCACTTGTTCTCTAACAAGTACCCATAATTTCAATGTGCATCTCTTATGCATATAATCATCACATGATTATCCATTGACAATTATACTAATCTATTCTCTTAATAATTAGGGACAGTGATTATTATAAACAAATATACAAAACATATAATAATCAAATAATAAACATCTCATATAATAATAAATAATGTCAACACATAAGTCTATCAATCATAGGCCTAGGGCATAACACCAACAAATACGACATCAACTATGTGACCAGAAAGGCCATCAAGGGTCAAGCATTGTCAGATCACCTGGCAAACTTCCCCAGTAATGAAGACAGAGGGCCTGAATCCCAATTCCCAGATGAAGGGATCTTTGCAATTGAGCCTGAGAATAGATGGCAATTGTTCTTTGACGGAGCCGCTAACAAAAGAGGAAATGGTGTAGGAATGCTATTGGTCGATCCGAAAGATGAGCATACCCCCATAGCCCTCAAGTTGAACTTTCCTGCCACGAACAATGTCACCGAGTATGAAGCTTTGCATTGCTTTGGTTTGGAGGCTGCCTTAGAAAGAAATGTCAAGGAGCTCGAAGTTTACGGAGACTCGGCCACGATCATCAACCAAGTCTCCAACAAGTGGAAGGCTGTGGACCACTGTCTGCAACGGTATCATGCCCGTATGGAGGAGTTGGAGGGACGGTTCGGAGAAGTGACTTTCCACTACTTGCCGAGGAAAAGAGCAGATTCACGAGATTCCTAGCTACTCTAGCCTCATTGGTAGAGATCCCCGAGGGAAAAGCCATAAAGCCCTTGAGTGGGTAGAAGAGAAGCCCCGGCCTTACATTTGTGAAGTGGACACAGGACCCGAGCCTATAAAGGAACCTTGGTACAATCAGTTACCAATTCCTCAAAGACGGAGAGTCGGCTTTCGAGACGAAGAAGGTAGACCAAAAGAAGGTGTCGAGCCAAAAGCTTGCGAGCCACGAAAAGGTTGGCCTCCCATTATGTCATCCTAGGAGGCAACTTTGTACAAGAAACGCTATCAAGGACCACTCCTCTTATGTATCACTCAAGAAAGAGCCGGAGAGTTGATGACCGAAGTCCACAATGGTCCTTGCGGTCCTCACATGAATGCGAGCCACGATGCAAGTGATCCTCGGAATGGGTTACTCTGGATCTCCATGGAGGCAGGCTGCGTCCGGCACGTCCGAACTGCGACAAGTGCCGGCGGTTTGCCAACCTCAACCATCTCCCACCTCATGGACACATGTCTTTGCGTAGCTGACTCCTTGGCCGTTTGCAACTTGGGGCATTGACGTGATAGGGAAAATAGCCCCGACAGGAAGCAATGGGCACGAGTTCGTGTTGGTAGCCATCGACTACTTCACCCAGTGGGTAGAGGCCAAGTCCTACAAGGTCCTCACTTCCGAGAAAAGTGGCCCAGTTCATCAAAGAAAACATAATGTGGAGATATGGGGTGCCCAGCGAGATCATTTCGATAATGGGTCACACTTCGAAGGAGGCTGCGATAGGCTCATCAGAATTCGAGTTACTCGCCACAAGTCGTCCGTGCGGACCTCGGACTAATGGAGCTGTGGAAGGCTGCTAATAAGACACTCGAGCGGATCATCAGGAAGATGGCCACCCGTGGTCGTGATTGGCCCGAAAAGCTGCACCTAGCACTCTGGGGCTACGAACGTCTGTCGGAAACGGCCACGGGAGAAACTCCTTTTGCCTAACTTACGGGATGGAAGCGGTGTTACCGGTGGAGTTGGAAATCCCGTCATTAAGGGTCCTCTGGAAAACGGTGTCAACGAAGTAGAATGGCTACGAAGCGGCATGATGAATTGGCCTTGCTCGATGAGAGAAGGCTCAAAGCCATGGAGCACACCCGAGCCTACCGGAGGCGAATGGCGGAGCGTTTGATAAGAAAGTCAAAGCCGAAACATCAAAGAGGGTGACTTAGTCTTTGAAAGTAAAGCCCCTACCGAGAGACAACCCCACAGGAAAATGGGAACCCGTTTGGATCGGCCCTTATGTAGTGCGAGAAGATGCTTGTCGGGAGGAGCAATGAAGCTTGCGGACTTGGATGGCAATCCCTTTGTCCACCCGGTCAGCGGTGATAAACTCCGAAGATACTATGTCGAAAAAAAAAAAAAAAAAAAAAATAAAAAAATATATATAAAAAGAAAAAAATCTTAGTGCAAAAAGAGTAATACCCGGCTAAATTTGAAAAACCCAAAAAGGGCGGTCTAGGCAAAAACGGGGTTGCACGAGAAAAAAAAAAAAAAAAAAAAAGAGAGACTTAGTTTTGTTAGTTCACGGAATGAACTACGAAGACTGAGCCCCTTAGCCTTTCTTGTAAAAGGGGAACGTAGGCGGTCATATATGGTTCGGTCTAAACAATAAAAAAGGGCAATAAAGCTTCCATAAAGTGCGTCCTTAGCAATAAATAAAAGGGTATTTCGGTTTTCATAAACGGGTCCCAAGTAATAAGACATTTGAATTTCCATGAAACATGTCTTGATTAATTTCTAAAATAATATTTCTTGTTCATTACAAGTCAAAAATTTCTTGATGAGTTCAAGCACGGTCTACCTCTTGACTACGCTAACTTTGCTAAAAAGATCTAAAATACAATAAAATGCCTAAATAAACTAATGTGTTTGCAAATGGCAATAAGAGGATCTTGAGAAAAGACTTGTCGGTCGTCATTCGTGAGTCTTCTTCGGTCTTCTTCCCTTTTCCTCGGCCTCGTCGAGTCTTCTTCCTTTTCTTCTCAATAATGTCGGTATCCCTCATCCCGACCTCTGGTATCCTCGCTGGAGCCTCTACCAACCCCGTGTCAATAAGCGCTCTCTCTATACGAGCACGAGTCCGTATCTCCTCCCTGCGAGACTCGGTCGAAATGAGCAACCTCGGACAACCTCTTGTACCGAGCCTCCATGTCACGACCAAGTCACACGATTGGTTATGGCAACTCGCCTTAGCCTCGGTCTCCCTCGAGTCCTACTCGAGTCGTGGTCGGCCCCGATAAAACTCGGCGTCTATCCTCCAAGATAACTGAGTCGCTCCCGTCTCCCTCTCGTACCGGTAAAGTAGACGGTGGTCAAGATCGTGCTCTTCTGCTCCTAAAGATAGCCACAGGTGGGAAAGCGGCATATGTCCAAGCCCTCGAAAAGAATGAGAAGTTGGTGGATCTCTCATGTCCAATGGCACCACCTCCATGGTCCGGATGTCCTCCCAATCGCTCGGTGGCTCTGTAATGCCCCAAGCTGCTGGATACCAAGCGGGGAATGTAGAAGGATGACCGGCGAGAATCTGGAACCCTCACGACATAAGACTCCTGAAATATCCTCACAGTGCGCAATCTCCGGTGAGGTATCCACCAACGGATGTCCGAAGTGGATAGCCTAGCCATCATCGGCTCCCGGCTACCACTGGTCTGTTGCCTCGGTGCACCTCTCAGAAATCACCCAAGGGCAGAGTCGGCAAAGCCCAGGCAAAGCCCCAGAGCCTCTCCTGCGGCCACAAAGTCAACATAGCCGGACTCCGGACCTCATGAAATGGTCTCCCGAGCCATCTGTCGATCCCATGCAATGTCTCCCCCAAAACCAATGGGACGATATCCTTCCCGGTCCTGCGAGTCTCGACCATGTTCGGGAGACCACCGTGACAAATCCCCACGGACTCGGCGGTAAACGAGAAAAAGACGCAAAGGATAAATGCGTCCATAGCCACCATGGTAGCGGCCATAGGCGGAGATCCAAACCTGCCGGGATCTCGGAAAGGTCAATCTGTCCGAAGCTACCATCATCTCCTCGGCCTCTCCCGGAGGAATCTGCGAGAAAAGATGCAAGCTTTACCGCCACCGGCACGTCTCCGTCAGTGGAATAGATATAGCCTCGGTCTCGGGACCCCCAATCAAGGCTCACGAAGTCTTCGTGCGTTGGGACGATTTCGTTATAAGAAAAGCGATAAACATGTCTCCGGACGTCCCGAACTTTGCTTTGCGGCTCTCAACGAGTCCCAATCGGGCGGGAGATCCCTCAAATGCCATAAAGACTTGATCTTGAAGGAAGAATCAAGCAGCCCCTTGTGATTTTGGAAGTTATGTCTCGCCCAAGATTGAAGACCGGACGAGAAAATGGTCTCTCTTCCCCCTTTGTAGTCTAACGGGCCTCTCCATCGCAAAAGTGATCAAAGGTGGTGTCTTTAGGTCCAAAATATGCCACAGGAGCAGTTGAAACAAGTTTGGGTTGAGAATGAAATGAAATGACCAAGCCTTGGTTTTATTACGAAAATAACTAATCTAGACGAGGCGTGAGCCGCACGGCCTCTTTTGCCCTCGAGGCCATGCCGCACGGCTTCATTTGCACGATGTAAATTGCAAATCTTTAGCAACCAAAGTTGCTGCCCAAGGGAGTTTTCACCCCACTTTCTCAACCAAAACACATGTACAAAAACATGTCCGAGAAGCCACCCAAGCAGTTTTATATCATTATATATTATTTTGGCCCGGTTTCGGCCCCAATTCCAAGCAAAAAGTCGCCGAGGCTCGGATAATATGCAAATTGAAAAAGCATAAATTAGAAAAGTAAATAAAGCGTAAATACAATGTCTTCGCCCCATAGGCGTCAAAATAAAGCAAAAAATAAACAAGTTGTGCATAAAAAGTGTTCATTGTTTGTTTTGTTCCAAATCTACTCTAGAGACCCCCTAGGCCTCGGATTCTTCTTCTTCCTCATCCTTTGCTTTCGGCTCATAGACGCTAGGCTCTTTCATCACGTCCTCTGGTCGCTCGCATCGGAAAGAGGGATGTTGTCGTGCTCGTACTCCGCGAGTTTGCTCCAAGATATCGGCATTAGGACCTCGCCCACGAGGCTGGCCTTTGGATGAATACTCCGAAGCCGAGGAAGAGGATGCTTTGCGCCCCGACATGCCTCCTTTTGCGCACGAGGCTCCTGCACGCTTGTTGACGCTTTAGTAGCGCGAGCCGGCTTCTTGACCAAGGATCGGCACACGTCTTTCCGGCCCTGTTACGCACGACCAACTTTGTCGTAGGTGCGAGTGGAACACGAGAAAAGAAAAGAAAATCTCGAGAAAATCTCGGAAAAATCTCGAGAGAAATTGCAAAAAACGAGAAAATGCGAAAGCTAAAAGGGAATAAGACCCTAAGAGTATACTCGCGGTGCTATCGGGTGGCGGGGTATCTTGGGGCTCCCTCGTGTCGAGGACGGGAATCCTCATCCTCCTCGGTACTCAGGTGTACGACGTATGAGAGGTGTGCGGGAGGGATAGGCGGGTCGTATAGGCTCATCCTCCCCATATCCACAGTGACCGCCGGCTTCGTCGGCTTACGTGGCGTCCTCGGGCGTTGCTCCATAAACACGGCGTAGGGGTACCCATGTCAAAATACTCCTCCGCGGCTATACCTCCTGGTACCTCTCAATCTCATCCTTTGCCGAGTCCACAGGCTGCGGCATCCGTCTTTGGAGGATCGTGTGGAGTAATGGCGTCCAATGGAGGGACATGACCATCTTTGCCTCGAGAAACGGTCCCCAGGATATATGATGTCGCAAGTCGGCCCGGTGAGCCACCTCCTGCCTTGTCACCTCAATGGCATCTCGGCAAAATCTCAGGATACACGCCCGGGGTAGAAGTCCACTCCATCCGGTCCATCCTTATTGAGCACGAGGCTTCACCATCTTGTAGTCGAAAGTGATCCGGGTCTTCCCAGTGAACCTATCCCTCACATCTCCCCTCCGGCGAACCATCGCGGGGAAAATGGTGATATCACTCTGCTTTGGTTCCAAGGAAAGAACCCGATCACCTCGCAAAACCAGGCTGCACTTTCAAAAACATCAAAAGGTCATTTTTCTCATAAGAAGTCTCAAGACGAGAAAGAGAAAAGAGAAGAGAAAGAGAGGCTACCTCGAGGGCAAATGAGAAGCGAGTCCATAGAAGCGGCTTTGTTTCGTGTACATGTCCGAGAGAGAAGTATAACTCGGCCAATCCGGCCTCTCCCCAAGAGGCCGTCCCTATCCCATCCACATCAACCAAAGAGTCAAGGAGGCAAGTCATGGCTAGCGTCCCGAGAATTAGCAAAGATAGTGGCGACATCATCGGCCACCACGAAAGCTCTAACCGGTGGTGGGCGGTCACGTCACTACCGGCAAAGTCCCGCATGCGGTTACGGGCGCCACCTCGACATTCCTCGTCTCCATACCCAATCCCTTGGGAATCGGCTCAAATCCAACCAAAGCTCGGAACTCCTCGGTGTAATATGGTCTCTCAAGTCACGGGCCTCCGGTGAGCTGAGCCCGATGTCATTGTAAAATCGGCGGGAGTCACGGTAAGCTCTCCCGGCTCGAGGTGGAAACTATGAGTAGAGTCCCACCAAAACTCGAAAGAGCACGAACCGGGCCCTTGCTCTTTGAGGTGATGTGAATTCCCGTGCCGATGGCCTCCACAAACGCGTCCGGACCGGTAGCCCTCACCAACTCTTTAGGGTTCACCCCATGCTTCTCAAAATCCGGCATCCTCTGCGAAGCTTGCTATCTCAGATGGTCCCCTAGACTTGTTCTCCTGTAGACAAGCACAAAGAAGTGTCAGTCCTTCATCTCATTTCAAAAGCATGCATATAGTCACAAAAGTGCACATGTTTTCAAAAGAAAAGCATTCATACAAGTCTTTTTAGCATCTTTTGCATCAAAAACGTGACTTTCATCATTTGAAACACGTCATTTTAAGCACGTTGCTTTCCTAAGGCACAAAATCATAATTTTCACGATTCTTTGCACATAAGCATTATTTTTCAAATAAAATGGCATGCATGAATCATTTTCATCTTCCAAAATCATGTTTTCTCATTGAAAATCAGAATTTTGACCTAGTTCTAGCACAAGGCAAGAACTCCGTCTCATATTTAGACAATTCTCATTCTTACTTCATTTGCGAGAAAAAAGTGAGTCATTCTCATAATTTTCATCAAATAAATTGCACATGCATATTCTTAGCCTCATAGGTTGTTCATGCATCTCAAAATCATTCAAAAATCCTAAGAAAATCCTAGAAAATTCCTAAGTTCGGGTTAAGCCCTAAATTATTCAAAAAATCAAGCAAAATCATCGGATTTGAGCCAAATAGAATGCTTACCCCAACCGGACGCGGGTTCGTTGATTTATGCTCCCTTCTCCCCGGATAGAGCTCCGATGGAGGCGTAAGGAAGTCATACTTCCTCTCCGTCCGAACAAGCTCCTTCCTCCTCCTTCTCGCAGCCGCGGAGATGTTCCTTCTAGCTTGCCTCGGCATTGGGTTCCCCTCCGGATCCATTCCAAATCAGTAGAGCTAAAGGGAATTGAAGGAATTTCAAAATTTCTCTCCCTTCTCCTCTCTCTTCCTCGGCAGTTCTTGGGCGGCAATAATGCCCAATGCCCGTTCAAATCTGTTTTAAATAATCTGGAAAAAACAGGTCTCTAGCCGTACGGCTCCTTTTTCTCCATCTCATGCCGGGCGGCTTCATTCGCTACGAGCGAGAAAATTACAATCCCTTTGGACCTTTCACTTGGGCATGCAATTTCCGTTATCTTTTAACCAAGATAACATTTTTTTTCGGAAGATATCCCTTATCGCCTAAGCAATCAAGCTCTATTCCCAGTCACCTCCGTTAATTTCGTTATAACGGGATAACGTTAGGTGACAACCTCAGGTAATCGAGTTCTTCTTAACTTAAGCTACCTCTGTCATGAATAGTGACGTATGCTTAAGTCATTCAAACTTTGGCAACCCATATCTCTGATTCGAAAGAGATTGAGACGTATGCTCAAGTCATTGGCAACCCATATCTCTGATTCGAAAGAGATTGAGACGTATGCTCAAGTCATTGGCAACCCATATCTCTGATTCGAAAGAGATTGAGACGTATGCTTAAATCATTCTAGCTTTGGCAACCCATATCTCTGATTCGAAAGAGATTGAGACGTATGCTTAAATCATTCTAGCTTTGGCAACCCATATCTCTGATTCGAAAGAGATTGAGACGTACGCTCAAGTTCTCTCAACTTAAGCTACCTCTATCCCGAATAGTGACGTACGCTCAAGTTTCTCTCAACTTAAGCTACCTCTATCCCGAATAGTGACGTACGCTCAAGTTTCTCTCAACTTAAGCTACCTCTATCCCGAATAGTGACGTACGCTCAAGTTTCTATCAACTTAAGCTACCTCTATCCCGAATAGTGACGTACGCTCAAGTTTCTCTCAACTTAAGCTACCTCTATTCCGAATAGTGACGTACGCTCAAGTTTCTCTCAACTTAAGCTACCTCTATCCCGAATAGTGACGTACGCTCAAGTTTCTCTCAACTTAAGCTACCTCTATCCCGAATAGTGACGTACGCTTAAGTTTCTCTCAACTTTAGCTACCTCTATCTTCTCGATGGTGACGTAAGCTCTAGTTTCAATCAGGTGACATCCTCCAGTAATTGTCAATCAGGTGACAGCCTCCATTAATTGTCAAAATCTCAAGAATCCTAGACATCGTTCCTAACTATCTAGTGATGCTTGAACTACGATCAAGGCTTGATTCCTCCGGGATACGTAGGTAGCCTTTTATAAAAGGTCCAGCCATTCGACCACTTTGGTCACCCTGTTTCTTTGTCACTCCTCAGTGATAAAGCAGCCCCTCATAGAGGTTCAGATATCCGACCACCTTGGTCACTCCTAGCATATCCCCAGTAGGATCAATTGCTTGACCTCCTAGGTCATTTTCTCTTCTATTTCCCCAGCAAGAGACCAGTTTCTCTTCTTCCTTCCCCAGCGGATCCTAATTCCGAACTACGGCCTGGCTTGATTCCTCCGGGATACGTAGGTAGCCTTCCAGAGGTTCAGCCACTCGACCACCTTGGTCACCCAATCCGTCTCGGCATTCGCCGAGATCGGATCCTTTTCTATCGACAACCCCACTCGCCTTGCAAGTGACGTTGCCGAGGGCTTGTAAGTACCCAAATCGGCTCATGCCTTAGGTTAAATTTCCCGGCAATTTCGGTAAGTTTCCCGGTAATTCCCCGGACCTTCCTAGTGTTAGGAAATGTTAGAGCAGTCCCAAATTAAATTAAGAGTGAAGGGAGCCTTCCTAATTAAGAAACACGTTTTTCTTAATTAGGAAGAGGGTTCTAGAATTTGCCACCTTGCATGGTTCTAGAAATGCTGAGTCACAATGGATAATGTCGCACGGCTGCATTAGCTCCCTGTCCCTAGCCGCACGGCTTCATTAGCCTTATCCAGACTGCCTATAAATAGAGCCCTCCTCTACACAATACACACACAATCCATAGCAAGTCACCCACAAACACTCCAAATACGTGAAGAATACTGCTGGAAGCTCAAGAAGGTGAAGAAGAAGGCCAAGAAGCTCCCTCCCTCCTCCTTGAAGATCCAAGACCAACCTCTCCTCCTAGCTCTGACCGAAGAAGAAGGAAGCTATTGGTAACCTCGCACGCCCTACCTTTGCATCCTAATTGCTTTATAATTTGCTCATTGCATTGTCTTTATATTACTTGGGACTTGGTAGATTAAAGATCCTATCTTTATATTCCCCCTTCCCCTTTGGCATGCATTAGACATCATTTGTCATAAAAATGTAGTCTTTTCCCATAAAGGTGCATCCTTTGCACCTAAAACCCCCATTTTCAAATAAAAATGTCATCTTCATGCATCCTTTGCATATAAAAATCAAATCTTTTTTCAATCAAAATGCATCATTTGCATCCAAAATCCCTTGTTCAAGCATCATTTGCTTTAAAGACCATGTCTTTACCATAAACTAGCATCATATGCTTTTCAAAATGCAATCTTTATGCATCATTTGCATAATGAATGCCAATTTCTTCAACAAAATGCATCATTTGCATAAAAATCAAATCTTTATGCATCATTTGCAATAAAGATTATTTCTTTAAACTAAGTGCATCATTTGCAACCCAAAAATATCATCTTTTCATTAAAGATTCATTTTTACATACATTTCCCCCATTCCCCCATTAACAACCTAGGAATGGACCGGTGTAAAAGATCCTATCTTTACATCGTTCTTTCCATTAAAGGTTCCATATCTCTTTAGAAAGGGACACCTTGAACCCTATATCTCCGATTATCGCTTAAGAAAGAGTATGAAGCATCTATACGAGCTCGACCGTCTTAAAGCGTAGGATTGATGGGCTAAGGACCCTCCTTTTCTAAAGAACCTCATCTTTGACCAAAAGAGAGTCATTCTCTCGATCACGCAAGTCCCGAGGGTCCCGAGGTTAAAATGCGATGATCACAAGTCATAAGATGAGGACGGGATCATAATCCCAAATACATAAAATTCCAAGGAATCCCGAGCGACAACCAACAAATGATTTGTACGTCCGGAAGACAACTTGGGACATTCCCCCCTTTTTTTCTCAAACACATGCACACAAGAAAGCACGCAAGCAAGCACGATTACTGAAATCTTGGGAGACTTGCTCCGGCAAGGCACTTTGGGTGAATGCCAAACGTTCTTCCCAAGGGGTAACTTAACCTCCGAACCCAAGTAAAAAACCTTTTTTTCAAAGTTTTGAGGTAATCAAAATGGCGTGGCGACTCCGTTTTTCAAATAACTCGGATGTCTTCAAACTCGCGTGAATCCAACAAAATTTGGGCACCACATTCACAATAAGGGATATTTTTCATATACTTGGATTCAAAATCATTTTTAGGACATTGCTTTAGACTGAATTTATCTCCTTTAGAGACAGGGGTGTCATGTGGTTTACAATTTTCCATGATTAAACCTTTGTAATACCTTCTCTATATAGCCCTTTTGTGATAATCCTAAAATATCTCGTGAACGATCACGATGAATTTGGATTCCTAATATAAAAGATGCCTCACCGAGATCTATCATTTCAAACTTGTTTGAAAGAAATTTCTTGGTTTTCTTAAGAAGGTCTTTATCATTACTGGCAAGTAATATGTCATTCACATATAAGATCAAAATTATAAATTTACTCCCACTGACCTTATGGTACACACAATCTTCAGCAAGATTCGTTTCAAAACCAAATGAACGAATTACTTGATTGAATTTTAAGTACCATTGACGAGATGCTTACTTGAGCCCATAAATGGATTTCTTAAGTTTGCAAACTAATTGATTAGTTTGATCTAAATCAGTCACCATTTCTGGTTTCTTCATATAGATAGTTTCCTCAATGTCTCCATTGAGAAAAGCTGTCTTTACATCCATTTGATGAAGTTTAAGATCAAAATGTGCTACAAGTGCCATAATGATCCTAAAAGAGTTTTTAGAAGATACCGGTCAAAATGATTCTTTATAATCAATGCCCTCCTTTTGAGTGAATCCTTTAGCAACAAGACGAGCTTTATATCTTTCCACATTACCACGTGAATCCCTTTTGGTCTTAAAGATCCCTTTACATCCGATGGGTTTCACGTTTTTAGGTAATGGAACAAGATCCCAAACGTTATTGTCTTTCATAGATTTCAACTCTTCATTTATGGCATCGATCCATTTACGAGAATTTGTACTATTAATGGCTCCATGGAAGGTGAGCGGTTCATCTCCCACTAATTCCAAGAGTTTCTCATTCTCGGCAAGATACACATCATAATCTTCCGAAATCGCACTTCTTCTTACTCTATTAGATCTTCTTAAGGGCACCGGTTCTACTTGATTTTGAGGTTGTTGAATTTGATCTTCATTAACAACATTTTCATGTTGTTCAATAGGAGGTTCTATATCGTTTTGAATTATATGCTCTTGTTGAATGTCAGGTATAAGTACTTGATTTTCATTGGGAACTATGGGAAGAGGTATAGAATGAATTCCTCTTCCTCCTCAAATTCAAAACTATTTCTAATTTCCCCTCCAAATTCAACATACTCAAAGAACCTAGCATTTTCCGTCTCAAAAAATGTTCTAGTTTTCGGATCATAAAATTTATATCCACTAGATCTCTCGGCATACCCTACAAAGTAACTACTAACAGTCTTAGTGTCCAGTTTGCCCTCATTAGGCCTATAAGGCCTAGCTTTTGCTGTATAACCCAATACATGAAAATAATTTAGGGACGGTTTCTTAAATGTCCATAATTTATAAGGGATTTTGTCGGTAGCCTTTGAAGGAGACCTATTGAGAATGTAAGTTGCGGTTTTTAATGCATCGCCCCATAATGAGTGAGGTAAAGAAGTACAAGAAATCATACTTCTTACCATATCTTTAAAGGTTCTATTACGTCTCTCCGCTACACCATTCATGCTAGGTTTGTCCGGCATGGTGTAGTGAGGGACAATCCCACACTCTTCTAAAAAGCGAGCAAAAGGATCCGGATGTTGTTCTCTCGAATCGTCATTCTGTCCGTAGTATTCACCACCACGATCGGATCTAACGTTCTTAATAGTCTTTTCCAAGTTGATTTTCAACTTCGGCTTTAAAAGACTTGAAAACATCCAAAGATTGAGACTTTTCATGTAGCAAATAAATGTATCCATAACGAGAGTAATCATCTATGAACGTAATGAAATATTGTTGACCATTTCATGAAGGGGTGGTGAATGGTCCACAAATATCCGTATGAATTAGTTCTAAGACGTTTGATGCTCTCAAGGATTCTTTCCCTTTAGTGTTTGTAAACTTTCCTTTAATGCATTCAATACAAAAAATTTTATCCGGAATGTCAAGTTTGTTTAAGATTCCTTCTAATACAAGCTTATCAATTCTCCTTTTGGAGATATGACCCAAACACCTATGCCATAAGGTATAAGATTTTTCACTTGACAACTTTCGTTTAATGCCTTTAGTTTTGGTTTCATTAACATGGGACTCGTTAAATGATTTGACTGTGTCAAGAAAATATAGATTATCGCTATATGATAAAGCACTAGTACCAACAACTTTGGAATTGAAATAAATATCACATTTATTATTATCAAATGAACAGGAATAACCTTCCATGTCCAATGCTGTGATTGAAATCAAATTCCGCCTAAAGGACGGTACAATAAATGTATTATTTAATACAAAATAATATTCGATACTATAAGATTAGGAAGATTTGATAATATTCTGTAAATACGTGTAATCATCGTTTCCATTTAAGTTGTTATTCAGTTACCTAGTTTATAAGATTGATTAGCTATAATTATGGGAATCTTGGACTCTCTATATAATTGGGTTGTAAATATTTGATTTACGAAACGAAAATATTTATCTTTTAAATTTTTAAAAGTTACAATTTCAATCTACCAACTTTGAGATATTATATCTTTTTCATCCAATCTCACATTTGATATATAGATATACCTTTTCAATGTTCACATGTAGTGAAACATGAAGTCACAATAATTTTTGTCAAAAGACAAATGATTTATGTAAAAAAATACACAATTTTCATCACACACAACATATTTTTTCCAACACAAATAAGATTGAATGGGTGAGTAAGATTAAGAGCGGGACAGATTTTTGAAGGATGCCTAATCTTTACTCCCTCCGTCCCGGTAGAAGCGTCGCCATTTTAGGGGTGTCACGCAAATTAAGGAAAAATGTGGGAAGAAAAAATATTGTGAGTGTAATTTGAAAATAGGAGAGAGAATTAGTGGAGGAAATAGTGAATTTAAAAAGTGTTGTGAGTGTAGAGGAAAGAGAATTAGTGGAGGAAATAGTGGATGGGTAATAGAATATTAATAAAATATTTTCTTTTTAGGAAAGGGTGACGCTTTAAACGGGACACCCTTTTGGGTAAAAAGTAACGCTTTGGGTGGGACGGAGGGAGTATATTTTAGTAAGCAAACTGATATAAATCTTCAACAATACTCCTTCCATTGAAAATAATAATCATAATTTTATTATTTTGGTTAATTTAAGAGTTGATTTTATAAAAAATCAATTTTCTTTTAATCTTGAGAAAAAATCATTTTTGGGTCGTTGACACTAAAACACAAATGCATTGTCTTTCCTTGCTCGCTGCCTTACATTAATAATGACACTTTTTACACCAACACTGATACTCTTTTACATCAACACTTAATTAATAATATAATTCCTCCGTTCCGCTACAACCTGCACACTTTTTTCATTGGACGTCCCATTATAAACTGCACACTTCCTAAAATGACAAAGAATTTTTACTATTCCACCCACTAATTCTCTCTCCTACTTTACTTTTATACTCACAACATCAATCAAATCACTATTTTCTACCCCACTTTCTCTTTTCAACCTCACTTTTCATACTCATAACATTTTCTCCACTAACTTTTTCTTTAATTCTCGTGCAAACAGTAACAGTGCGGGTTCTACCGGAACGGAGGGAGCATACACTAACATTTAAACAAATATTCGCTGATACTCTTTTACACATTGTCACTCTTAAATATTAATACTAATACTGACACTATTTTACACTTATATCGGCAATTAAACACACATGAACTGAACTGACACTATTTTACACTTAAATCAATCAGCACTCTTTAATATTGTTGTTTGCACACTGGCATAATTTTCATTAACATTTTACTCTTTTTATATATACACCGGCAATAATTATCAAGTGTGATAACACTAAATTACACATGTACTACACTCAGTTATACACAACGGTTACTTAATCACAAATTAACTGACAATCAATTTTGATCGGCCCACACCATCCAGTCCTGCAAATCTCTGAGATTCCCCTGCTTGTTAGATTAAAATTTTCACTCCTCCTTTCTACAAATCGCAAGAAAGACTAAATAACTTCAAAGGAAACCCATAAATCAAAGAGGCTTGGGGTCATCAATCTATCTATATATAATAACAGGAAAGTCTTACTTTCCCCCCAAAATCAAAGGCATTTTCGTAACTTCACACGGTGGCAAAAATAAAGTTAACAAGAAAAACGAACCACGTGGCGCGTTGTTGTGGGCTGAATTCAGCGCGTGTATTACACGCGCCTAAAATGGAGCGTGAATGCTGTGAATTTTCTTCTCAACATTAAATAAGTTAATTTGAAAATAAATATCATAATTATGTTATTAATTTTTATTATATTACTGTACTATCTTTTTGGTATGACTAAATCTTTTGATTTTTTTTAAATTCTCTTTATCAAAAATAATAAGCCTTCCAAACTATTGACCTAAATGACACATTTTTTGAAACTCGCTAAACTGTGTAGCAAGTTTATAATTTTGTCTGATTGAACTCGCTACACGGTGTAGCAAGTTTAAATTTGCTCAATTTAATTTCAATATTTATGCTATTATAAAAAATAAAAACTAAAATTTGAACTAGCTACTTGAATTAGCGAATTCAAATTACCACTATCAGCAACAAAAGGTCCAAATGTTCGTTATTCTATGTCTCACTCTAAATTGCAAAATAAAAATTATGTCTTAATAAAGAAAACTACAATAAAGAAAACTAGAAGGGAAAATTATATTTTTCATCTCAAGTAAATACTTTAAAAAATTTCATTCTATAAAAAAATTATTTTCTTTATTTCGAAAATGAATATTACTTTCAACTCAAAATGAATAACAAAAAAATAATACTATTTCTTTTGTCAAAAAAAATGCACATTACTTCCTTCACCCCAATGAATATTTAAAAAAAAATATTGCTTCATTCGCCTCAAAAATAAATGTTTGTAAATTGTGACACCTGGCGATCTCTGATTGGCCGGTTTTATTTCAGTTTTTTATTTTTTATCCCCTTTTTTGACCTCAATTATTTTATAAAAAAGTAATTTTTTTTACATCAAAATTCATAATTTTTTCCTCTATAAATAGAAACTATTTTCATTTGATTTGGATACATAAAAAAAATCCTCTTTTTTAAATATAAATTTCTTAATTATCCTTTTTAATTTTTCTATATCTTTTTAGTTAAATTTATTTAAATGTGAATTATGTTTTTTAATTATAAATGATAATAATAATAATTTTACTAATCATACAAAAAAATTATAAAAAATAAAAAAAAATGGTGGGGTATAGGATGATGAGTTGAAAGGGTGTTGAAATTTTATAAACAAAATTATTGTCCATTTATAAAGTATATAGGGTTATTTAATATAATAATAATAATCTATATCTATATATGTATAGTGGGAGTGTGATGAATCTGGGTTTGGATTTCTATTTAATAAGTGGGATGGGTTAATATGGTTATTGTATTTATTTTAGTTCGATACATCAAACAATTTATTTAATATTTCTTAAAAAATATTTGAAGCATGGTAAATAAAGTATTAATAAATTTGTCGATTTATCTATCGGTCTCAAAAAATTGTGTATTTATAAAGACGAATATCGGGAAAGATGGTCATCATTTTAAAAATTTTGATTGAAGTGCATGACAATATTCTAAGAAATAAAGATAGTATAAATTGGTATTTTAAAAGAGGGAGAGGAATGAGTGGGTTGGATTTGATGAGGGAGCGGAGAGTTTGGGATTTTTTTTTTTCATTTAACACAATTGTTAGTGTTTTTAGGATTTTGATTTTTCTTCTCAAAATTAAATAAGTTAAATTGAAAATAAATATCATAATTATGTTCATGATGTGTTAATATAAATAAATATGACATATTTTTTATATGTACGAGCATGATTTAATGGAAAGTTTCCATTTGAAAAAGAATGTTATTAATTTTTATTAGATAACTGTACTATCTTTTTGGTATGACCAAATCTTTTGATTTTTTTTTTAATTCTCTTTATCAAAAATAATAAGCCTTCCAAACTATTGACCTAAATGACCCATTTTTTGAAACTCGCTAAACGGTGTAGCGAGTTTATAACTTTGTCTGATTAAACTCGCTACACGGTGTAGCAAGTTTAAATTTTCTCAATTTTATTTCAATATTTATGCTATTATAAAAAATAAAATAAAATAAAAACTAAAATTTGAACTAGCTACTTGAAGTAGCGAATTCAAATTACCACTATCAGCAACTAAGGTCCAAAGGTTCGTTATTCTACGTCTCACTTTAAATTGCAAAATAAAAATTATGTCTTAATAAAGAAAACTACAATAAAGAAAACTAGAAGGGGAAATTATATTTTCCATCTCAAGTAAATACTTTAAAAAATGTCATTCAATAAAAAAATTATTTTCTTCATTTCAAAAATGAATATTACTTTCAACTCAAAATGAATAACCAAAAAATAATACTACTTTTTTTGTCAAAAAAATGCACATTACTTTCTTCACCCCAATGAATATTTAAAAAAAAAATATTGCTTCATTCGCCTCAAAAATTAATGTTTGTAATGTTAGTGCCTTTGTTTCAAAATATTACATTAATTTTTTAAACAAATTAAGTAATATTTTATAAAATATTCATTGGGATGAAGATAGTAATTTATTTTTTAAGCCGAAGTAGTATTATTTTCTAAAAATATTTTGTAAAAATTAATGTTTATAATGTTAGTGTCTTCGTGTCAGAAAATAAATATTAATTTTTGAGCCAATTAAATTCATTGAGGCAAATGAAGCAATTTTTTTTTTTTTGATATAGAAAGTAGTCGTATTAATTATGGGACGAAAGTAATATTCATTTTTGAATTAAAGGAATTATTTTTTCTTAAAAAGTAGAATTTTTTTTATGTAAAAAAAAATGAACATAGCTTCCTTCGTCTCAATGAACATTTCAAAAAATAATACTACTTTATTCGTCTAAAAAATTAATGTCATATTTTGAGACGAAGACACTAACATTACAAACAATGCAGAGGCGAATGAAGTAGTATTATTTTTTAAAATATTCATTGGGATGAAGGAAATAATAGTCAATTTTTTTTTGATAAAAAATGTAGTATTATTTTTGGGTTATTCATTTTGAATCGAAGGTAATATTCACTTTCGAAATGAAAAACATCAATTTTCTTTTTATAATACATAATTTTTTTTTTTTTTGTAATTTAAAGTCAGACGGAGAAGAACGAACTATTGACCATTTGGTAGGTCTGCTTTTCTGTTGATATCTGTATCTATATAATATTTTAAGATAAACAAATTATTATTTAAACTTATTTTATTTTTTGATTTTTTTATGTGGGTAGGAAATGGTGTATGTACTCATTTTACTAAAAGCTTGGTCTCAATTTTTTAAGTCTCCATCTATATATTTAAAATGGGTCATACGTTCATTTTAAGATATATTTAGTAATAAATATTGTCTCTAAACTTGCTCTTTATACTAATCAATGTTTCATCTGCTTTGCAATTTAAATAATTTTATAGCTCCCTTTATCCGAAAATGAGTTATAAAAAATTCAAAAAATTGGACTTTATTTTGAAGAAATCAAAATTTTGCAATGACAAATTATATGTCGCTACATTCAGAGTTAAAAGGTAAATGATTTCAAATATTGATATGTAATGATGATAACACTGACCACTGTGATATTTGTACTAACAATATAGTATTCACGATTTTTTTCCACAATATATAAAAACAACTCGCTTTTCTGTTTTTTTTTTTTTTTAAATTTTATCTTTTGAGTCTTAGTCACAGTCCATGCATCGCACGGGTGTTACACTAGTTTGGCACGAAAAAAAAACTAATACCTAGATGAATTGAAAGCAGACGAGCGCCAGATAAGGGATTTCCCAAATGTAGAGCCCATTTGTTCGACGCAGTCTATCGTTGTGAGAGAAACGAACAAACCTGATTTTTTTTTGACGGGCCATACCTCAATTGGGGATGGTTCGGAGTAGGGCGTTGAGTGAGAAGGAGGAGTTAGCGCAAAAAAAAAAAACAGATTTTTTAAGCTTAAAAAATGTGTTTTTATGAGATATTGGCTTAATTAAATTTTGATAAAAAATTATTATTCTTATAAATACTACCAATAATTATTTTAAAATTTTATGGAAATAATTATCTCATAAATTTGAATAAAATGTAATTAAATTGATAAAAGAAAATAAAATAAAATATCACAATTATTTTAGGACTGAGTAGTAGTTATTTGCTTGCACCCTAAGTTGTTTACTAGTTTCATTAATAAATCTCATAATATAATGGTATATATGATTCACAATCATTCTCTTATTATAGCCATAAAATGAATAATACGTATACGCATAATCAAGTCCATTGCATTGCATTCCCCAAACGCTATCTTGATGTAAAACGAAGAAAACGGACATATTAATAGTAAAGGAATCTTTGCACTACTTTTTTGTAATGCTTTCTGTTTCTGTAAAATAAATTTTTTATTTCTCTTGATAATTTTTTTAATATTAAATTATAAATATGCACAAAAATAAATCGAGACGAAATATCATGTAACATTATTGTAAATCACATTGTGTATACTAGTGATTGTTGGGCCCTACATTTTTCAGTCAACATGTTTTACAACTTACACCTAACAACTTGATACTAACAACTTGAGTTGTTCTATTTACAACTTGGCTTTCTGCAGGTTGGGACGCAGTAACGCTCTTCCTATTTTATAGGACACGTGTCACAAGAAGCAAAGATTAAGTCAACAACGTTTCCTCAGCAACGGATCTTATCTTCTCCCTCAAACAACAAATGGCGGATATATCTCTCTTTGATCAACCTCTTCCCCGAGTTTATAGGCGCATAATCTTCTTTGTTAATTAGTTTTATTTGAGGTATAAAAGGGAAACACACACTGTATTTTCACACACGTTCTTCACTAGCTTAAGCTCCCTTTTTCATACGCTCTTAGCATTGTAATCTCAAGAGAATTCTTAGTAAACTTTCGGTCAAGGTAGGAGCCAAATCCTCCCGGGGTTTTATGCCGGCGAACAAGTTGTTCAAGGGCTTTCCCTAGTCAACAAACATCTTGTGTCCATTTCTATTCAACTTGATAATCATTGTACCTAGATTCATATCACTTTAGTCACTTTTCTTCTCATCGAAATACACTTGTTGAAATTTGACCAAAACAATTTGGCGCCGTCTGTGGGAAACTTTGATTATTTGCGTAGAAATGGTTAATCCATCATCCAGCAGTCAGAGTCGGCCGCTTCCTGTTTCCAATGCCCAAGGCAACCCTCCTCCAAGTGCAGAAGCTGTCAATTTGGAGATAATGTCCAACATGGCGGACATGTTGAAGAAAATAGGCGATCGGTTGGATGCTCAGGAGCATACGAATACCATGATATTCAATGCCATTGATAGTCTGCGTAAAGGGAAGCAAGCTGAGACTCAAGTATCCACTCCGTTTTCACCTTTACTTCCTAGATCTTTGTTTGGTGCAGGTACAGGACCGAGCCATGTCGGAGATATCCCTATGTCCAACACCTTGCCAGCGGAGAGCACAATTGTGACATCCATTCCAATCGAGCAACCAAGATTCGGCCTACCAGCTAGCCAACCTGCGCTATCATCTTGCTACACTTATGCTACACCCTCAATGGGGCAAACGGGAAGTTTCTTTAATGCTTTCGATACTTTCGCACCTCAGGTTAATAATGCTCCTCTTTTCGCAGAGAACCAACTTGTTAAGGAAATGCAAACCATTAAGGAGTTGCTCCGAAGCGTGCCTGGAGTCAACTTGCCGTATCATCAAGTCTCTCCAACTTGCTACAATGAGTCTCGTTTTGTGCCAGCAATAGCCAGTGTGGAGATCCCGAAGAAATTCTCAGTCCCTCATATGAAGAAGTATGATGGGAGTACCGATCCAACAGAGCATGTGTTGGTGTATCAGGAATCAATGGATATCATAAGTATCCCTCCTATGTTTAAAGAAGCTTGTTTTTGCAGGGGCTTTGGCTCTACTTTGTCAGGACCAGCCTTAAAATGGCTAACAGGGCTCCCTCTAAACTCTAGTTCATCTTATGCTCAACTTGTTAATATGTTCATTAACCAGTTTTCGTGCAATAGGGCATTTGACAAGTTGACTAGTGATCTCTATAGAATTGTGCAACAGCCTAACGAAAATCTTAAAGAGTATTTGCACAGGTTCAACAAGGAGGCAGTGACCATACCCAACTTGGACGTGTCCACCGCTATGGAAGCATTCCGTATAGGCTTGAAGAAGAGCTCATTGTTCTACAACGAGTTGGTGATGACCCCCGCGAAACAACTTGAAGAAATCAGAACCAGGGCTTTGCCTTACATCAGATTGGAGGAAGATAGCTTGGCGATGGGGAAGTCAACTGGGAGGACTCCTACTCCTCTATTTGAGCCTTCTGACAGACGACCGGATTCCCATCACTATAAGTCCAACAGGGGCAAACCCCCTGTTAAAACTGAACCTTCTAGAATTCATGTTGTAGATGATTATCAGGAAGGTGATGATAATGATTATCCACAAATTTCTGAATATTGCTTTTCTGTGGACATTGCAGGAATCTTGTGCGCCATGGGAAATCTTGGAGATAAAGCAAGATGGCCCAAGAAGAATGACCAGTCAACAACTTGGAAGGACAAGTCCAAGTGGTGCACATTTCATGAAGATTTTGGGCACACCACCGAGAACTGTTTCGCCTTGAGGAAGGAGATTGCTCATTTATTGTCCAAGGGTCTTCTCAAGGATTTGTTGGGCAAGAAGAGGGTCAGGAGTGAATCCAAAGAACCTGATTCAGGGGAGCAGTCTAGACCCGAGAAAGTTGCACCCCCTCCAGCCACCAAGGTAGTAAATGTTATTTCAGGTGGGTCTCATATTTGCGGCACAACTTACTCTGCTGCCAAGCGTCATGCCAAAAGCTCTAAGGAAGATCAATCAGAATTGCCTTCAAGGTGTCGTGACTTCACAGATGGTCATATCATTTCTTTTGAAGATGAAGATAAGGACAACACGTTGGACCCTCATCATGATGGTCTAGTTGTTCAGGTGCATATTGCTAATTGTGTGGTCAAGCCGATTCTGATCGATGGTGGCAGCTCGGTCAACATCATCTTCACTCATGCTCTTGAAGATATGGGCATCCCTCTGTCCGAAGTGGTGAAGAATTCATCCGTACTGGTAGGGTTCAGTGGTGAAGTGAAGCAAACAGTCGGAGAGATCAAGTTGCCCATCTACCTAGAGGGTATGAATTCCATGGAGAGGTTTTGTGTGATTGAGTGCTCTTCCTCGTACAATGTTATATTGGGAAGACCTTGGATCCACAACATGAAGGCCGTGCCATCGACTTACCATCAATGCGTCAAGTTTCCAACACCTTGGGGAGTTGCCAAGTTGAAGGGAAACCAGCAAGTCTCTAAAGAATGCTACAAGGTCAACATGAAAGCAAGCTCGACCCCTCGGCAAGCATAGCAATTAAAGAAAAAGGCCCAGGACATTCTTGAAGCAGTGGAGCACGATACAAAAAGCGTTCTTGTTGATGCATCAAATCCTGAGGCCCAAGTGCAAGATGGGATAGACCTACCGTCCGAAATCGAAGAGGAGCTGATCGAGTTCCTGAAAAGTCAGAAATGTTGTTTTGCTTGGAAGCATGAAGACATGACGGGGATAAGCAAGGACATCATCACTCACAAGTTGAACATCGATCCGACCATCCGTCCTGTCCGTCAAAAGAAGGAAGTTCGCCCGGGAGCGGAACCGGATCATAAAGGATGAAGTTGAGAGGCTTACGAAGTCCAAGATGATCGAGAGAAGTTCGGTACCCAAGGTGGTTGGCTAACGTTGTAGTGGTGGAGAAGAAGAATGGCAAGTGGCGAGTATGCGTGGACTTCACCGACTTGAACAAGGCCTGTCCGAAGGATCCATTCCCTCTCCCTCATATTGATTCTCTAGTTGATGAGACAGCTGGCCACGACATCTTGACATTCATGGATGCATCTTCCGGTATCAACAAATTCAAATGGAGCCTTCAGACCAAGAAGATACAGCATTCATGACTCCAGAAGGTATATATTGTTATATTTCTATGCCCTTTGGTCTTAAAAATGCAGGGGCAACCTATCAAAGGTTAGTGAACAAAATGTTCAAAGACCAACTTGGCAAGACGATGGAGGTCTACATAGACGATATGGTGGTCAAATCCAAGAACATTGAGGATCATGTGGAGCACCTTGCTGAGGCATTCAACATCTTGAAAGCCTTCAACATGAAGCTCAATCCGGCGAAGTGCAACTTCGGTGTTAGAGCAGGTAAATTCTTGGGATATATGGTGACCAAGAGGGGAATCGAAGCAAGTCCCGAACAAATCAAAGCCATTCTCAACTTGGAATCCCCTAAGAACATCAAGGACGTACAAAGGTTAACAGGTAGAGTAGCTGCTTTGAATAGATTTATATCCAAATCATCTGATAAGTGCAGGTTATTCTACGAAGTATTAAGAAAAAACAAACTTTTTCAATGGACTGACCAACATGAGGCAGCCTTCAAACAACTTAAAGAATACTTGATGACGTCACCCCTGCTTGCTAAACTCGAACATGGTGAGCATCTTTATTTATACTTAGCTGTATTCGAAAATCTTTGTTAGTGCAGTATTGGTGAAGGAAATCCACGGTGAACAGCATCCTATTTACTATGTAAGTAAGTCTTTATTGGATGCTGAAACAAGGTACTCTCATCTTGAAAAATTGATATTAGCCTTAACTTCTGCTGCTACCAAACTACGTCATTATTTTGAAACACATTCCGTAACTGTTAGAACTAATTATCCTATGAGAAATGTGTTGAGAACGCCAGAGATGTCGGGCAGGTTGGCCAAGTGGTCAGTCAAGTTGAGAACGTATGACATTTCGTACGAGCCAAGAACGACCATCAAATCGCAGGCCCTAGCCAATTTCGTAGCCGACTTCAATCCAAGTTTGCGGCCTCGAGGTAGAACTGGAAGTGCAACAACTTGAAGGTAAAACTGTTCCTAGATTTTGGACATTGTATACCGATGGAGCTTCAAATTCTAAAGGGATTGGTTTGGGAATAATCTTGAAGTCCCCTCAAGGTGATATCATACCTCAAGCTGTATCTTGTGAATTCAGTGCAACAAATAACGAAGCTGAGTATGAAGCCCTAATCATGGGTTTAACTACAGCTTTAAGTTTGAATATTACACATTTAAATGTATTTGTTGACTCTCAACTACTAGCTAACCATTTTAATGGCAGTTATATGGCGAAGCATTCCAAGATGACTCTGTACCTCCAACAGGTTAAGGCCTTAGCTTTGAAATTTCTATCATTCTCTTTGGAACAGGTCCCTAGAGAAGAGAACGCAGAAGCGGACGCCTTGGCCAACTTGGGTTCAACTTGCAAATCAATGTTGCATACTAATATCCCCATCATTTATGTTAAGTACCCGGCAATAGACCAAGTTGAGGAAACTCAAGTGGTTACTCCACCTACTGGGGCACAAGATGCTAAACCTTCTTGGACCCAACTTTGTAATTGAGTTCCTTCAACTTGGAACTATTCCACCCGATGTTAAGAATGTTAGATCTTTTAAGATTCGTACTTCTACTTTTGTTTTGATAGATAATGTGCTATTCAAGAGGTATTTTGCAGGACATTATTTGAGATGTGTCGATAATGAGCAAGTTGAACTAGTACTCAAAGAAATCCACGAAGGAATTTGTGGGAACCATTCAGTGGGAAAGCACCGGCGTCGAAGGCCCTCAAGACGGGATACTATTGGCCAACCATGCGTCAAGATGCTATGAGCTATGTACAAAAGTGTGACGCACACGCCAAAGACACAGTAACATCTTGCATCAACCTGCTGAGCCTTTACATTCTATAGTCCCATCTTGGCCTTTCATGCAGTGGGGCATGGACATTGTAGGCAAGTTGCCTAAGGCTCCCGGAGGCAAGGTGTTCATGTTGGCATTAACCGATTATTTCTCAAAGTGGATCGAAGCAGAAGCTTATGTACAGGTGAGAGATAAGGAGGTAATCTCATTTCTAAAGAAAAATATAATTAGCAGGTTTGGTGTGCCATCAGAGATTATATGTGACAACGGGTCACAATTTATAAGTAAGAAGACCAGGGATTTTTGTACTTGCTGGGGCATCAAGTTAATCATGTCTACACCTGTCCACCCTCAAGCCAATGGCCAAGCTGAATCAAGCAACAAGTTGATCATCAACAACTTGAAGAAGCGTCTAGACCAAAAGAAGGGAAAATGGGTTGAAGAGTTACCACTTGTACTTTGGGCAGATAGGACTACCACAAAAGGAGCCACAGGTAGAACTCCATATTCATTGGTATATGGGGCGGAAGCTGTAATTCCAGTTGAAGTAACGATCCCAACAGCAAGGTATGGCTTATTAACTCAAGATGAAAACAATCTTTTCCTAACTCAAGATTTAGATACAATTGATGAGATCAGGGATTTAGCCAAGATAAGGATGGCGGCTTATCAACAACGAATTGCAAGATCCTACAACAAAAATATCAGAGTCAGAAGGTTCCAGGTTGGTGATTTAGTTTTAAGAAAAGTATTTCAAAATACAAAAGAATTGAATGCAGGTAAGTTAGCCCCCAAGTGGGAAGGACCATATCTCATCGACGCTGAAGCTGGCAAATGTGCGTACTGGTTGTCAACCCCAAGTGGAGATAGGATCCCTAGAAGTTGGAACGCCATCCACTTGAAACTTTATTTCATGTAAGTCCAGTTATTTGCAACTAGACTTCTCAGGTACGCTTTATTTTTAGTTGTCAAATTCATTCGTATATTTCAAGTTGTTAATTTTTGTGGAGAATCCTTACTAACTTAAGCATCGGAGGGGCGTTAGCGCCAACCCTAACATAAATCTATTTTGCGAGGTGCAACTTGAGCAAATGGAGTAGGCTCAACATGTTGACACGCCAGTACGGCTGATACTTGTTGAGACCTAAGCTGGAACAGGACAAACATGTTGACACGCCAGTACGGCTGATACATGTTTGAGCCTGAGGAAGACAAAGTTCAACATGTTGACACGCCAGTACGGCTGATACATGTTTGAGCCTGAGGAAGACAAAGTTCAACATGTTGACACGCCAGTACGGCTGATACTTGTTGAGACCTAAGCTGGAACAGGACAAACATGTTGACACGCCAGTACGGCTGATACATGTTTGAGCCTGAGGAAGACAAAGTTCAACATGTTGACACGCGGTCTGGTGATACTTGTTGAGACCTAAGCAGGAGCAGGTCAAGCATGTTGACACGCCAGTACGGCTGATACGTGTTTGAACCTGAGGAAGAGAATTTCAACATGTTGACACGCCAGTACGGCTGATACATGTTGGAATTCTAGCTGGAGAGGGATAGAACTTGTTAACACGCTAGGACGGCTGATACGTGTTTGAACCTAAGGTTTCGACACCTTCGCCTGGGCGCACGTTTTCACACTTCTTCAAGTTGTGAACTATTGGTTGTAACATTTTCATGTTACCTACGGTTTATAACATTTACATGTTATCCAAAGAACAAACAAACGTCTCCCAAAGACATAAAATACTTTGCTAAAAAACCATTAAGTGTTTTTCAAAAAGATTTTTCGCAACTCAAGGACAAGTTGGGTAAGCCAACAAGTCCCTAAAACCCTAAAAAAGCTTGAAGTACTAGACCAACCTAGTACCCCCAAATAAATTGTCTCGGCTCTTATGAGCCATTACAAACTAAAAACCTTGTTTTTGGGGACACTCCCCCCATTTGTTGTACCAACAGAGGTACACAAACAAAGCAAAAATTGTTTTTGTTCATCCAAAATACCCAAAGTTTTAAAATGTTTTTCAAACTTCCTGGCCTGCTGCCGCCGGTGTTGTATTCTCCCCTTGACCATTCTGAGCCACCACTAGCGTACTCAAGGTCCTATCAGTATCCTCAACTAGAGCTTCCAGAGCCACAGAATTCACTTCCTCTGCATCTACCGGCTCACCAATGAAATCTTCCAAAGCCCTTTTCTCAGCTTCCACATCCCAATCCGGAGCCAGCCCATTCTTGTACTCTTCCATAAGTTCAATCCTGGCTTCAAACACCACTTTGGTGGCATTAAACGTGAAATCTTTCTTTGCGGCATCAAATTCCTTCTCATGGGCTTCATGTTCCTTCACTTTCTCGGCCTTAACAACTTCCAACTCCTTCTTTTCAGCTTCAAGATTTTTCTTCAACTTCTCAATCTCCTCAGCATTCTTGGTGGCTTGCTTCTTGTATTCCTCAGCTTCGTAATTATGCCTGGCTGCCTTGATTTTCACAGCATCAAGCTGGTCCATGATAGGGCACATGATATCCGCAACCTAAGTAAAAAGAAATGTTAGCATTTCATCAAAAATCATGGGCAAGGTTCAGGTTTTCTCATTTTACCTTGTCAACAAAGCAGGCTATAGCATCCTTTAACTTTTTTCTTGCTGTCCCCATGTCACAAGTCTCATTCCCATCCGTAGCCTCGGTTTCGGATAGCTTCCTTTTCTTCACTTCCTCCTTTTTCTTGGAAGCATTCAAATCTGAGCTAGAGGCCATGGACATTGGAGTTGGAGGTTTACTTTCCTTCTTGGCAACTTTCTTTGCCTTAGCAGCGGCCATCAAGTCAGCGGCACTCACGTTGGATTTGGATCGTGTAGCTACAACAAGGAAATAAGGAATTGAGATAATCGAAATACTCGCGAAAAAGTACAAAGATTTTTGAGGATTTAAACCTGTAGACATCTCAGGTAGAGTTGGGGGTAGATTTTCTTCGGCTTCAACCTCTGCTTCACCTCCAACCTCCTCAACGAAAAACTCAACAGGGAATGCCTTGAAGGACCTATCAGATACACCCAATTTGGAGAAGTTGGTTTACGTTCTCTTGTGTCCCTTCTTGCTTCGGAAACAAGTCTGACAGCTTAGAAACTTCTACAAAGGAAATTTTAAGAGTTAGCTATCATAGTATTGAGAAGCATTTCGTAAAATAGAGAAACTATTTTCACTACCTTGAAACCTCCATTTGGAAAAAACACCTTCCTCTTGACCCAAGGTGTCCCTCCTTGCAAAGAAAAACTTATTTTTCCACCCTCTATCAGCAATGTCATGATTGGAGATCAGAATAGGCTCACCATTTTTGACCCTAAAACCAAACCTTCCTGGACCAAAACTCCTTAAATCCACAGTATACGCCAACTCTTCTAAACCAGCAACCAAATCAGCCCTCTCTCCTAATCTAACTAGGGTTTGCAAATATCTCCACCCTTGAGGCATCAGTTGGGCATAGTTGAGTTTGATAGAGGAAAAGAACTTCGTAATCAAGTCGGGGAAAGGGAATCGTAAACCTATAACAAAGGGATACTCCGGGAAACATACCCAAGTGGGAGAATAACATTCGGAGGTCAAATCAGGGTGGGTGAAGTAGACCGTTTCGTAGGGCATGGCATGATTCTTCTTAATAACCTCTAGGTTAGCCTTAGGCATTAGACATTTCTCATTATCGGGTTCCTTCAACAAGTTTTGGGTTATGAAACCCTTGGGCAAACCCTCGTCACTCTCAATCACGACTAACTTCTTCCGACCCATTTTTTCAACTTAAAACAAGAAATCAGGGATGAAATTGAAGAGAAGACAAGAAACTCACCGTAAATCTCTACTTGATTTTTTGCCCCAACCGTCTTCCTTGGTACTTCTTCTAGAAACCTCTGTGAAAGTAACGTTTTTGAAAGGGAGAGTTGGAGCAAGAGACTATTTATTTATGGAGGTTGAAGGTGGTTAGAACTCTAAAAGCGATCATGTCTTTTTGCCTCGGGAAACTACTTAAAAACCGTCGTTCTCTTCTTTCTTATTTTGGCAAACTTTTTGAATTCTTTTGTCTCTTTCTATTCCTCATTTTAAAATTCAAAAAGTTTGGGGGCAATTGTTGGGCCCTACATTTTTCAGTCAACATGTTTTACAACTTACACCTAACAACTTGATACTAACAACTTGAGTTGTTCTATTTACAACTTGGCTTTCTGCAGGTTGGGACGCAGTAACGCTCTTCCTATTTTATAGGGCACGTGTCACAAGAAGCAAAGATTAAGTCAACAACGTTTCCTCAGCAACGGATCTTATCTTCTCCCTCAAACAACAAATGGCGGATATATCTCTCTTTGATCAACCTCTTCCCCGAGTTTATAGGCGCATAATCTTCTTTGTTAATTAGTTTTATTTGAGGTATAAAAGGGGAACACACACTGTATTTTCACACACGTTCGTCACTAGCTTAAGCTCCCTTTTTCATACGCTCTTAGCATTGTAATCTCAAGAGAATTCTTAGTAAACTTTCGGTCAAGGTAGGAGCCAAATCCTCCCAGGGTTTTATGCCGGCGAACAAGTTGTTCAAGGGCTTTCCCTAGTCAACAAACATCTTGTGTCCATTTCTATTCAACTTGATAATCATTGTACCTAGATTCATATCACTTTAGTCACTTTCCTTCTCATCGAAATACACTTGTTGAAATTTGACCAAAACAGTGATTTAACGGTTATTTATCATTAATGATATCATGATGATATAATCTTTAATAATTCTGATAACCAAATAGAGGACAAAATGGAGCAGTAATATTTTTAAAACCCATAATTCTTAACAAACAGATAGTTAATTTCTCCTTTTTCCTCCATCTTCAAATCAAACCCGATAAAAACCCTCAAAATTTCGGAAAAAACTCATTTTTCAATGGTTAGGAAAAACGTGTTTATAAGCTATGAACGATGGTTTTTTTGTAATTAACTGACGCTTTTTCAAAAATGTGTGTTGTGGCATCTTCGTAAGTACCGAAGGTTATCAATTGATTATGACAATCGTGAACTCTGATGATGCTACTAGTATCAGTAGCACTAACACTCTTATAAACATGTGTGATCGCACTTTTGAACTCATGTGATGACGCTCATCAAAAAGCATGTCTCTCACTCAATAACAATATTTACAAAAACTTTAAAGGTCAATTTGAGGTCGTACATGAAGTCTTTTAGGGTTTATAAACCCTATATCTTGGGATGAAGGCCAGTGTCTTTAGTACGTGCCAAAATTTCCTTCGATTTGATATGTTTTGTGTTTCGTGATTCATCCCGACAAAAGTTATGCTATTTTTTGCTCACCCGCCTAATAACACAAACACTGTTACTAGTAAAATACATACATCGTAACTCCTTGTATCTAATGCTGGCTATACTGGTTTAATGCCAATATATTTGTTTTTAGTATCAGATACATGGGTTGGCACTCTTCAATATCTTTCCAACGATATATTGCACGTCTAAATCAAAGTTCATATGAAGAAGTTATGGCTTTGAAAGTTTGACAGCAAAGGTACAAATCAGCGATGCACAAGGGGAGACACACCAGCCACGGTACTGCGATCGCACCCAATTCCTGAAACAATTACCAACTTACTGCTATAGGGAGCGGTCGCAGCCCCTAGGTAAGGCAGCCACTCCCCTGTCGATTCAGCAACTTCAGTTTTTTAATTTCGCATATGATTCGGCGATTGTTTTCTAATTTTTGACACATTCTCTCCCTAACATAAATAGAAGAACTCCAGCCACTTTTAGGGCTATCTTTTATTATATCTTTAGTGAATGAACCCTTAAGTGAGATTGAATCCATTTATCGTTAGCATAGCATAGAATGAAGGTATTTGTGAAACCCAATTCGTGAATCCCTCGTTTAATCTAATTAATATTTTGTTTTTAATTGTTTTCTTATTTTAATCTTTGTTTCTTGCAATATTACGTATAGTAGTAAACAACCAAATCAGCCCCCCTCCTTGTTACTGTTCACTGATTTAAATCAACTTGTTTCTTACCAACTCTTTGTGATTCGACCCTTGCTTGTGCATATTGCTACATGGATAACTAGTACACTTGGTAGTTATTTTTATTATAAGAGGGATAAATCCTCAATCAAGTGTTTGATACAGTTTCAAGAAACTTGTTGTGCGTAAACAAGTTAGTTTAAGTAGTGAATGCTTGGTCGCCATACTTTGAATCCAATATTGAAGTCATTGAACAACAACATTGATAGGTTGAATTGAAATAGAAAGCTTAAACCTAGTGGAAGAGATGTCGGCACTACTCGTTACAACCATGTTGGACTTCTATCGTCTTGAAGTAGATGCATTTATATCTTGCATTGTGTTGCCGTCAAGGGTCAATATTTTAATATGTTACCCTGTTATCAAAGCTTACCCCCTGATTACTCTTTGACACTCCTACGTGAATATTTGATGATTATGGCTCACTTCCTTTCTAAAACAGGTATAACTGATGAGCATATAAGATTAAAATGCTTCCTCTACATTCTGAAATAGACGGCAAAGACTTGGTTTATGATGTTAATTCTAGGATCATTAGTACATGGGATAAATTGCATGATGTGTTTTTACATAAATATTGCACGTATCCCATGTTAGCTACTATAAGGTAAAAGCTAATTGGCTTTGTACAAGAGTGAAATTACCCGATCCGGATGCGGACGGCATCTCGCGTTTTCGAAAGTGTGTAGAGTCGCCACGCCATTTTGATTATGCCCAAAATATTGAGAAAATGCTTTTTATGTTGTGTGATGAGATTTTGAGTTTGGAGGTCAGGTTACGCCTCGGGAAGAGATATTTTGAGCTCACCCGAGTCGCCTCATTTTCATGAGTCTTTTTGTACCCTTCTTTCTTTAAAAGTTGTGTGTATGTGTGTGTGTTTTTAAAAATGCATTTGAAAATAATGTCTACATTGCAAATGATGTATTTAAACAGAAATATTTACAGACTTGAAATTAAAGCAGTTAAATGAGATTCAGAAGGAGATCTTACCAATATTGGTTCGTGTCTGTCTTCCTCGATGGAATGTGTTTGGTTGAGAGTGTTTAAAGAGGAGAGAGGTTTTGCCCTCACTAATGGCAAAATCTCCCCTAATTAACTCTCGGTATCACACTCGGGGGATATAAAGAGGAGAGAAATTCTGCACTCGCTAGGGCAGAATCTCACCTAATTAGCACTCGTTCACACTCGTTTGGACTCGCGGGTTTGGACCGGTTTGAGCCGTTTGGGTGTTTAGAGTTTGGTTGAGGATGAATAGGATTTGTGGGACGTCGGGAGGTCGATCGGGATGGACTGGGATTGCCTCGGGAGGGCTCGGAGCGCCTCGAGATGGCTCGGGAGGCCTCGAGAAGGACCAAAAGAGGCCGGAATGGGTAGGGAAGGCTGCAGAAGCTTGTAGGAAGATGGGAGAGATGTGAGGTGTCACTACCAGAAACAGGTGTTTTTGCGACGGAAAAAACAGCGACGGAAGCATTCCGTCACTATTTAGCGGCGGAAATTAAGATTTAGCGGCGAAATTATTTTGGCGTCAAATTTAGCGACGGAATTTAATTCCGACGCTAGTTTCCGACGCTAAAACGAATATTCCTCGAATATTCGTTTAATTACCGCCACTATTTTGGCGCTTGATTTACCGACGGAGTATTCCGCCGCTACAGCTTTATCAGCGACGGAATTATTCCGCCGGTGAAAACATATTATTTTTTTATTTATTTTTTATATGATCAGCGGCGGAAATTTTCCGCCGGTGAAAATAAAATATTTTTTATTTTTTTTTTTGAAATATTACACCGACAGAAAATTTCCGCCGCTGATAAATTAAAAATATTAATTAATCAGCGGCGGAAATTTTCCGTCGGTGAAAATAAAATATTTATTTATTTTTTTTAATTTTACAACGACGGAATATTCCGTCACTGATTAATTAATTTTTTTAATTAATCAGCGGCGGAAATATACCGTCGGTGAAGATAAAATGTTTTTTATTTTTTTTTTGAAATATAACAACGACGGAATATTTCCGCCGCTGATTAACTAATATTTTTTAATTTATCAGCGACGGAAATTTCCGCAGCTATAATTAATAAATATCATTAATAAAAATCATTATTTATATTATATATAATATGAAAATTATTTTAAATCACTTTCAAAAAAATAAATATGAGTCAATAAATATTATTTTTGAAAAAATAAATAAATCATAAATGTTTATTAATTTTAATTTAATAAATATCATTCTTTATAATTATATAAAACATGAAAATTATTTTAAATTACTATTAAAAAAATAAATATGAGTCAATAAATATTTTTTTTTGAAAAAATAAATAAGTCATAAATATTTAATAATTTTAATTTAATAAATATCATTCTTTTTATTATACCATATACCCTATACACTATACACTATACCCTATACCCTATATACTATACACTATACCATATACACTATACCCTATACCTTAAACCCTATACACTATACCCTATACACTATACACTATACCCTCCCCCCTCTCCCCCCTCCCCCTCTCTCCTCCCCTCCCCCTCTCTCCTCCCCTCCCGATTTGGTACGGTGATATTTAGTCTTTAGTTTGGTACGCTGATATTTGATTTTTAGTTTTTATAGTTTTAATTTTATAAATTGAATTGTTATATCAGGTACAAAAAATTTTGGTTTATTGATATTTTAAATTTTTTTTTTAATTTATTTCAGAATCAGCGACGGAAATTTTCGTCGCTGAAATTAATTTATTTCAATTAATTTTTTACAGTGACGGAAATTTTCGCCGCTATATCAATTAATTTTAATTTAATTTTTGATTATAGCGACGGAAATTCCCGTCGCTGAAATTATTTTATTTTAATTAATTTTTATTCCAGCGACGGAAATTTCCGCCGCTATATCATTTAATTTTAATTTAATTTTTGATTTCAGCGGCGGAAATTTTCGTCGCTGTAATAAAAATTAAATTAAAATAAAATAATTTCAGCGACGGTAATTTCCGCCGCTGAAATTAATTTATTTTAATTTAATTTTTATTACAGCGACGAAAATTTCCGCCGCTGAAATTAATTTAATTAAATAAATTTTTATTACAGCGACGGAAATTTCCGCCCCTGAAATGAAAATTTAATTAAATTAAATTGATTTAACGGCAGAATTTTCCGTCGCTGAAACCATTTAATCACCGGCGAAATTAAATTCCGTCGGTAAAATCAAAAAATATCGGCGGAAATTGACCCGTCGGAGCACTGCGACGGGCTGGTAGAGGCGGACCACCGACGAAATTTTTTCGCCGGTGTTTATTTTTAACGACGGAAATTGAATTTTAGCGACGGAAATTTCCGTCGCTAAATCACCTTTTTCTGGTAGTGTGTGATTGAAATGAGCTGGGGTGGCCTGTATTTATAGGCCTAGAAAATTGCAAAGATGTCCGTACGGACACTTCTTCAATCAGAAAATATTTTGGTTTTTCTGGATTTGAGGAAATATTGGGGATTTTGGGGATTTTTGGAGTGTTAACAAACATGTCCGTACGGACACATCTCGCTTTTACACATCTGTCCTTACAGACATGTATGTAAGCTGACATATTTTTTGAATTTTTGTTATTTCCTACAATGCCCTTGGATGCATTTTTATGCCTGAAAGATCCTCCCTTGGTTTGGCTGGTTAGTTTGGACCTTTTGGATGTTTACAGGTCTTCGGGATCACGAATGCGTGAGTCCTCGGTGTTTCCCGTATGCTCGGATGGAGAGCGGTCCTTGACCACCAGATCGCCTTCCTTGATGTGTCAGGATTTGACTTTTTTGTCGAAATCCCTAGTCATTCGGCTTTGGTAGGCTCGAATGTGTTACATGGCCTTTAGTCGGCGTTCGTCTAGTAGGGCCAATTCGTCGTGCCGGCTTCAGAGCCATTCCACTTCGTTAATTTCATTTTCTAACATCACTCCGAGTGGTGGGATTTCCAACTAAATTGGCAGTATTGCTTCCATTCCATAGGTCAGGGCGAATGGGGTTTCTCCCGTGGCGGTCTTGACTGATGTTCGGTAGCCCCAAAGTGCCAGATGCATCTTCTCGGGCCAATATTGTCCTTGTATGGTCATTTTTCTGATGATCCTTTCGAGGATTTTGTTTGCTGCTTCCACAGCGCCGTTAGTTTGCGACCTGTAAGGAGAAGACTTATGGCGTGTGATCTTGAATTCGGCTAACAGTCTGTCGCAGTCTCCTTCGAAGTGAGATCCGTTGTCTGATATGACCTCATTTGGGATGCCTTATCGACATATGATGTTTTATTTGAAGAACTATGCGACCTTCTTGGACGTCAACATCTTGTAGGATTTGGCTTCAACCCATTTTATGAACTAGTCGATGGCTACCAAGATGAACTCGTGGCCGTTGCTGCCGGGTGGGGCGATCGTCCAAATGACGTCAATTCCCCAAGTGGCGAAAGGCCATGGAGTGGTCATGCAATAGAGGTCATGAGGGGGAAGATGGTTAAGGTTGGAGAATCGCTAGCACTTGTCGCAGCTTCGGACAAAGTGGATGCAATTTACTTCCATAGAGATCCAGTAGTAGCCCATTCAATGAATGATCTGTATTAGGGCTCTGACATTCATGTGGGGTCCGCAAGCCCCATTGTGAACTTCGTTCATGAGTTCAATTGCCTTTTCCTTGCTGATGCAGCGGAGGAGCGGTCCTTGGTAGCGCTTCTTGTATAGCATATCCCCCAGGATGACAAAGTGAGAGGCAAGGAGTTTTAGGGCCACAATGCTCTTGACTTTGATTCCTTCTTTGTATTTGACTTCCTCATTTATGAAAGAGGTTTCCCCACGTTTGAGGTACTGGTAAATTTGGTTGTACCATGGCTCATTGATCGGCTCGGGTTCTGTCTCGATTTCACAGCAATAAGCAGGAATTTCCTTCCTTCATACCTTGAATGGCTTTACCAACTTCCCTTTGGGGATCTCTACAAGTGAAGCCAAGGTGGCTAGGGCGTTTGCAAACCAATTCTGGTCTCTTGGCAAATAGGGAAAGGTGACCTCTTTGACTTGTACGATAAGGTCTTCCATGCAGGCATGGTATTTTTGCAAACTTGGGTCCATCGTTTTCCATTTGTTGGAAACTTGATTGATGTGTTGGTGTAATGCCCTAGGCGTTTAGTTATGTTTGACTTATAACTTAAACCGCTATGTAATCATCTTTATCATTTATTATAGAGAAAGTTTATTTGGCTTATTATATGTTTGCATGTTTATTATAATAAACTGCGTCCCTAGTTATTGAGAATAATTAGTATAAGTTGGTAATGGATAATCATGGAGATGATTATATGCATAAGATGCATATTACACTTATGGATACTTGATAGAGAACAAGTATTGGATATGACCTACCAATGAGATTTATAACATGGTCTATAGTCATATATGTCATGATTAAATCTCATGATAGTCGTGTCATTTGAATCCTTATACTTGAGATTATTATCGTCATTCACAGGATGAACATTGTGTTTGATGTAGTCTAACACTATCTTTAATACGATGGCAATAAGGGCTATGATGGCACGATTGAATTCTTGTAGGGAAGAATAATAAGTCAAGATGGGATTTGTCCCTCTCGTTGAGAGAGATGTTTGCTTGGGCCCCTCGATGAATAGTGTTGATGAAATGTGTGGCCTTACTCAAGTGATTTGATAGAGATCAAATGCATTTGAATTATCAACATATTCGGAATCGAGAAAGCATTGAACAAGATGAGTTGACATGGACCATAACTCATGTTCAGTTTGACATCATGGACAAAGGGATTGTGACATTTGATCTATCAAGGAATCAAGCTTTGATGTTATATTAATTGGGTCACTTATGTTTTGTGAGGTCGATGTTTCGACTCATTACCAACATAAATATAATTCCTACTAGGTCACACACAAAGAACGCATTTGAAATTGACTGAAAATTGGGAAATTTGGATTAGGGCACGACTCGTGCTCTGTGTCACGACTCGTGACACTTGTGAAGTTCGGTCACGACCGTTCCCCGAATCAGCACGAGTGATAAAATTGTCATGACTCGTGGAACGGCTGGAAAATAGGCAAATTCACTCGTGGTTTTTGGGAATGACTCGTGGCACGAGTCGTGCCCAGGAGCACGAGTTGTGCCTGCGGCAAAATTTGTTCCATACACGTTTTCCTTTGGCGATTTGGTTTTGGTTTTGACTAGATTTTCTCCCTAAAGGTTAGGGTTTTATAATTTGTATAAAAACAAATCTTTTCTTCAGCCAAAAACACATGTTGTTCTAGGTTTATGAAACTCTAGAATTTTGATATTGATTAAGAATCAAAATATCAAAAACTCCCAAAATAATTCCATTGTTTCGGCTATTGATTATTGAATATCGATTAAATAATCAGAGGATATCTAGCAATCCTACAAGAATTTTTCTTGGTTCGTTCACGTGTGGATCACCATTATAGGGCAATTACTTTATCTCCTAAATCTTGAAGATCACCATTGTTGATTCATCACCAAGGTAGAATAAGGAAGAAGAAGATCCAAGTTTCAATAACAGTTCAAAGATTCGATTTTGAGATTCGTTTTGAGCAACAAAATCTCTATAAGGTATGTAAATCTATTTCATATGTTTCTAATCTCTTCATGCTAGACGGATTCAAGGCTAGGGCTTTGTTGATTTTTCAAAGTTCTTCCGCTGCGTTTGTAACCTCAAAACCCAACAGTGGTATCTGAGCCGTGTTTATCATGATTATGATTGAAATTGACATGCTAGATTTAATTTGATTAAATGCTTTACATGCTATATGAAATATATCTATGTTTTTATGTGTATTGTTTTATGAAAACAAGTATATGTGATATGCTATGATTGTGATTAATAATTGGTTAATGTGATTAATCTTTTAGATAGGTTATTGATCTGTTTAATATGGTGATTTAGATTTGTAATTTCTCAAAATTGTATAAAATTGTTTGATTGGAATATTTTTTGAAGCCCTATGTTCATGATTATGTACACATAAGATTCATGTTACAATCATGCGATGTTTGTTGATATATATAAATCCTTCTAAATGTTTAAAGTTTTATGCCACCCATTGATTAGAACACTTGTGAAATTTTAGGATATTTTGATGTAGTTTCGACTCAGTTGGGTGCATCATTATATCTTAATTTGTGATCAAGATGAGATAATGGTTGATGTAGTTTTGACTCAGTTAGGTGCATCGTTACATGTCTCATGTGTTTGAAAAAGGTTTTAACTTAATTGGTGCTTTCAAATGAGATTTAACCCAAGGCATAGATGAGATTTAAAATATGTTTTTTGACATATGATGTCTAAGAGAATCTCATAAAAGATCTAAGAGTCATATATGATATGATTGATGTTATCTACCTAAATAGCTTGATTTCGGGCATTGACTCAGTTAAACCGAAATCAAGTGAAATATGCATCTTAGCCTACTATGATTATATGATACATGTTTGTATTTGAAGGTGTATAATTTAGTGGGAGTATTTATTAAATACATTATTTGCTCTTAGATTATAAATGTGTTGATACTTATATATTTATTGTTTGCATATTTTATTGTAGTAATGGCAACTCACAATAATCAGCCGCTGTCACTGCAATCCGTCCTTGAGAAGGACAAGCTCGAAGAGAACGGTACAAACTATTCTGATTGGATCAGAAGCCTAAGAATTTTTCTTATGCAAGAGAAGAAAATATACGTTCTTGACGATCCCGTTCCACCTCCACCTGCTGCCAATGCTTCAAGGGCAGATAAGGATGCTCACAAGAAACATAATGATGATTCTAATGATGTTACATGCCTTATGCTTGCCACCATGTGTAAGGCTCTTCAGAAGGACCTTGAACACATGGAAGTTTCTTTTGATCTAGCCGAGCACTTAAAGGAAATGTTCCAAGTGCAAGTTATACAAGAGAGGTATGTGTGGTAAAGGCCCTAAATGCATGCAAGATGCAAGAGGGGCAGTCGGTTGGTGCTCATGTTCTTAAGATGAAAGGACATATTGAGCATCTCGAAAGGCTTGGAAATCCGATGAGTTTGGAACTCGCCACGGATACGATACTAAATTCATTGCCTGAAAGTTATGGTCATTTTATAATGCACTATCACATGAGTGGCATGGATAAGAATCTCTCGGAATTGCATGCGATACTTAAGACCGCAGAGAAGAATATCAAGAAGCCCGGAACGGAAAATGTGTTAATGGTTAACAGAGGTAAAGGGTTAAAGAAAGATGGCAAAGGTAAAGCAAATGTTTCTAAACCTAAGGCAAAAGTTGCCATAGCCGTAGAGGCTCCCAAGGTATCTCAAAAGGATGCGATTTTCTACCATTGCCAAGAAGTTAGTCATTGGAATCAAAATTTCAAGGCTTACAAGGAAGGCCTAAAGGCGAAGAAGGGCAATACAATTGCTTCTGATTTAGGTATCTATATGATAGATATTTTCCTTTTTATTTAGAGTTCATGGGTATTAGATACCGATGTAGATCTCACATTTGTTTAAATGTGCAGGGACTAAGGAATAGGAAGCTACTCAAACAAGGTGAAGTTGACCTACGTGTGGGGAATGGAGCAAGAGTTGTTGCGTTAGTCGTAGTGACATATGATGTAACTTTACCTAGTGGATTAGTGCTTGTTTTGAACAATTGTTACTATGTTCCCGATTTGAGTAGAAATATTATTTCCGTTTCTTATTTGGATAATGAAGGTTTTAGGTTTCTTATTGAGAATAAGAAATTTTCTATTTATTTAAATGATATGCTTTATTGTATTGGAAAATCATTTAATGGCCTTTATGTTCTTGATGTTGATGAGAAACAAAATAATGTTGAAGATATTTATCTTATGGACAAGAAATCTAAACCAAATGACGTGAACAACACGTTAATTTGGTATTACCAACTTGGTCATATAAATGAGAAATGCATTTCTAAACACTATAAGGATGGACTTTTAGACTCACATGATTATGAATCATATGAGATATGCGAATCTTGTTTATTGGGAAAAATGACCAGACCACCCTACACTAAGAGTAGTGAAAGGGCTAGTGACTTATTGGGCCTAATACATACTGATGTATGTGGACCAATGAGCATCATTGCTAGGGAAGGATTTCGGAATTTTATTACATTCACCAATGACTTATCTAGATATGACTATGTCTATCTAATGAAGTCCAAAAGTGAATCATTTGAGATTTTAGAACATTTCAAAATGAATTACAAAATCAACTTGGAAAAACTATTAAAGCACTTCGATCTGATCGTGATGGTGAGTATTTGAGCCAAGAGTTTGACAATCATATCAAAAACTATGGAATTGTTTCAGAGTTGACTCCACTTGGAACACCACAATGGAATGGTGTTTTCGAGAGGAGGAATAGAACCTTATTAGATATGGTTCGTTCGATGATGAGTCAAGCTGACCTTCCTATTTCCTTTTGAGGACATGCATTAGAGACTGCTGCGTTCACACTGAACAGAGTCCCTACTAAATCAGCTCCTAAGACCCCACATGCTATGTGGCATGGAAGAAAACCTAGTTTATCTTTCATGAAGATTTGGGGTTGCGATGCTTATGTGAAGAGACTTGTCTATATAAGTTAGCACCTAAATCTGACAGGGTTATTTTCATTGGTTACCCTAAGGAAACCAAAGGGTATTACTTTTACAATCGCAATGAGAACAAAGTGTTTGTTGCTCAATATGGTACTTTTCTTGAGAAACAGTTTCTCAATAAAGGAACTAGTGGGAGTAAAATTGATCTTGAAGAAATTCATGAACTCGAAAATAACATGGAACCATTAGTAGAGAGGGAACCAAGTCCACAAGAAGTTGTAGAACCGGTTCAAGATCCAAAAATCCATCGTAGATCGGATAGGTTACGATCCGCACCAGAGAGATATGGATTTCTCGTGTCGGAAAGTAATGAAGTGGAAGTCATTGAGAATGACGAACCTACTTCCTATCAAGAGGCGATGTCCACTCCCAATTCGGATAAATGGTTAGAAGCCATGGTATCCGAATTGCAATCCATGTCGGATAATAAAGTTTGGAACTTGATTGAGCCACCCGAAGGTGTAAAAACCATAGGGTGCAAGTGGGTCTTCATGAAAAAGACTGACATGGATGGGAAGGTGCATACTTACAAGGCTAGGCTTGTAGCAAAGGAATATAGGCAGATTCATTGAATTGACTATGATGAAACCTTTTCGCCTGTTGCCATGCTTATATCTATTAGAATTTTAATTGCCATAGCCGCGTATTATGACTACAAGGTATGGCAAATGGATGTCAAAACCGCTTTCCTAAAAGGGATGTTACCTGAGGATGTGTATATGACACAACCCAAAGGTTTTGTCGATCCAAAAAATTCTAACAAAGTGTGCAAGTTGCAAAGATCCATATATGGATTGAAGCAATCTTCTAGGAGTTGGAATCTTCATTTTGACGAAAAGATCAAAGAGTTTGGTTTTGTCAAGAACAAAGATGAACCTTGTGTATATAATAAATTCAGTGGGAGCGTAGTATTATTTCTCTTGTTGTATGTCGATGATATCTTACTCATTGGAAACGATATTCCTGCACTTCAGACTGTCAAGTCTTGGAAGATTCAAGATGGAAAATTCTAAGAGAGGCAACTTGCCAATGGGTCATGGTGTTACTCTTAGCAATAATCATTGTCCTAAGACAACTGCTGAGCGAAAGAGGATGAATGAAGTTCCATACCCTTCGGCTATTGGATCTATCATGTACGCTATGATTTGTACTAGACCCGACGTCTCATATGCTCTAAGCATGATGAGTCGATACTAATCTGATCATGGTGAAAACCATTGGATGTCAGTTAAGACGATCCTTAAGTACTTAAGAAGGACTAAGGATGCGTTATTGGTCTTTGGAGGAATGTAAGATGATCTTGTTGTAAGAGGTTACACAGATGCAAGCTTCCAAACCGACAAAGATGATTTTCGATCATAGTCGGGATTTGTGTTTATGCTTAACGGAGGTGCGATATGTTGAAAGAGTTCCAAGCAGAGTACTATTGTCGATTCTATAACTAAGGCCGTATAGGTGTTAGT
Source organism: Adenophora triphylla var. japonica (assembly GCA_022495995.1). Taxonomy (NCBI): domain Eukaryota; kingdom Viridiplantae; phylum Streptophyta; class Magnoliopsida; order Asterales; family Campanulaceae; genus Adenophora; species Adenophora triphylla. Next base: position 765,802 of record JAFEMH010000139.1, on the reverse strand, counting down.
GCCCTAGGCCTATAGAGATAGACTTAAATGTAATGTCATTATTAATTTATATAAGAGATTGTTATTTTGATTATTATATAGGTTTGCATGTTTATTGTAATAATCGTGTCCCTAGTACTTAAGAAGCACTAGTATGAAGTTTAATGGATAATCATATGATGATTATATGCATAAAGATGCTCATTAAATTCATGGGTACTTGTTAGAGAATAAGGTACTGGACTTGACCCATTAATTAGATTTATGTCATGGTCAAATGTCATAATTAAATCTCATATAGTTATATCATTGATATCCTTTGACCTGAGATTATCATCCTCTTCCACTCGATGAATATTGTGTTTGATATAGTTTAACGTTATCTTTAACCGGATAACAATAAGGGCTATTATTGGCATGATAGGATTCTTGTTGGGAAGAATGATAGGTCAAGATGGAAATTTGTCCCTCGTAACGAGAGATGTTTGCTAGGCCACTCGTAAGTAAGATTGATGATGTACATGGCCATGTCCGAATGAATTAATGTGATTAATAACATTCGATTGATCAATTTACTTGGTAACGAGAAAGCAATGAACAATATGAGTTGACATGGACAATGACTCATGTTCAGTATAACATCGTGTGACAATGGGATTGTGATATGTTCTATGTAGGAAATCGAACTTGATATTATATTATTTGGGTAGGCATGATGGCTTGCTAGAGTCCGCTCATGTCTTATGAGGATCGATGTGATCGAACTCATTACCAACATAATATAGTCCTATGGGGTCACACACATCGAACGAATTGTCAAAAATGAAAAATATGGAATTTTGTACTTAGGGGACGACTCGTCCCTTGGCCAGAACCAACTATTCCCTTGGCCGGGACGAGTGTATCTGAGGTGATGTCCTGAGGGACAACTCATGCCCTATGTATGACTCGTCTCCAAAAATTGTACTAACTATTCTCCTTAAAGGGGACGACTGTATCTGAGGTCATGTGAAGGGGGACGACTCGTGCCCTATGGGATGAGTCATCCCATCGGCGCTGGCAGATACGTAACTGACTTGAAATTAGGGTTTTCCAAATAGGAAAAGGTATTTATAGAGTATAAATATTGCCTCCCTTTTGCCATAGCAGTCACACACGAAATTTGGGTTTAGAGAAACACAAATTGAGAGTTTTCAATTGATAATTGAAAATCAAAACACACCAATTCCATATTTATTCATAGATTGAAAGGGGTTTCAATCAAGGATCTAGCAATCCACCTAGAATCATTCTAGGGTTCGTTCAATGTGTGGATACACATAGAGGATCTTCGCAATTCAAGATCAAAAGTTCGTGATTCAAGGTTTGTTCATCAAGGATTATAAAGATCATCAAACTTGGAGTTGGAACACGTTCATCAAAGACAAAGGGCATCAAGGTTGGTAATTCTATTTCATCTTATTTAATTAATCATCTAGAATGGATCCATGGCTCCACGTTTTTCATGTTAATTTGCTTTCTTCCGCTGCGCATGGACCTCGAAACCCAACATGTCGAATATATAGCGGCATCCGATGCAGCTAAGGAGGAAGTTTGGATCAAAAAGTCCATTAGTGATCTGGAAGTTGTTCCAAGTATCACTAATCCGTTGGAACTTTATTGTGACAATAATGGTGCCATTGCGCAAGCAAAGGAACCAAGGTCACATCAGCGATCCAAACACATACTTAGACGTTTCCATCTCATTTGAGAGTTCATTGATAGAGGAGACGTTAAGATATGCAAAGTATCAACCGATTATAACATTGGGGATCTGCTTACAAAGCCCCTCGCACAAGCAAAGCATGATGGTCATGTTAGGTCAATGGGTATATGATACATAGATGGAGCCTAGTGTAAGTGGGAGATTGTTGGTGTAATGCCATAGGCGTTTAGTTATGTTTGACGTATAACTTAAACCACTATGTAATCGTCTTTATCATTTATTATATAGAAAGTTTATTTGTCTTATTATATGTTTGCATGTTTATTATAATAACCTACGTCCCTAGTTATTGAGAATAATTAGTATAAGTTGGTAATGGATAATCATGGAGATGATTATATGCATAAGATGCACATTACACTTATGGATACTTACTAGAGAACAAGTATTGGACATGACCTATCGATGAGATTTATGACATGGTCTATAGTCATACATGTCATGATTAAATCTCATGATATTCGTGTCATTTGAATCCTTATACCTAAGATTATTGCCGTCTTTCACATGATTAACATTGTGTTTGATGTAGTCTAACAATATCTGAAATTGTCTATGGTTTAGAACAAGTGAGGCTAAACTCACAAGGTGAGACGAAACTCACAAGAGTTGTCCTTAGTGTTGGCATTACTAACAACAATACACACCAATTCAAGAAAAACACAAACAAATAGAAATAAATCTAATTTGCAGCGGAAGAATTATAACAATACACAAGAATATAATTTTTATCAAGTTATATAAATATATAACTTGATGGGTGCCAGGAGGGCAAGACATTTCTATTAATAATATGAATTCAATACAAGGTCGAAGAAGTTCCTTAATGATAAACAATCATTAACATAAGGAACAACATATAAATGAACTCTCTCTGAAAATGAACACTCAAAACCTCACAAAAATATAAAAATCTATATGAAATTCTCGAGTGTCGGACTGAGTGTTGCCAACACTGAAATGGCAACACTTGAGAGCGAAATTCTATTTCTTGTGCGGTTGCGTTTTCTGAATTGGATGATCTTCAATGAAGATCCACTGCACTATTTATAGGCCACAAATACTTGGAGCCTACTCAAAATGATCATCAACAGCCTTGGAGTTTGTTTCCTCCATTTTAGCCAACTCGCCTCAAATGTAGGAGACTTGGCCTTCTCTTGCTTCTCTTGCTTCTCTTGCTTGTACCTCTCAGCTATAGATGCCTTGTACTCTGACTTGTTCTCCCCCTGAATAGCTGAATAATATCTCTTTTTGCTTGGTCATTAATTAAACAAATAAACACATGTTTATTTGTTAATTTCTCCTCTTCTTCGTGAATCACGCCTGGGCAATTTCTGTTGATCTTTTCAAGCTCATTTTAAGCAGACTAACTACTGTTATTTAAACATTAATTTCCACATTTTTATTTGTGAAAAATACAGTAACTATTTCAGTGTTGCCAAATCCAAATGGCAACACTTGTGGCAACACCAGTGGCAACACTGGTTTGCAACACTTGGGACAACATTCATGGAAACACATGATCCAACATTAACAATCTCCCCCTTAGTTACTGATTTCTTCACAAAATACCAATGTGATGATCTTTACAAAACAATTAGTCAAACTTAACAAAAAAATGCCATGTGATTTAATAGAGGCAATGTTTTGAAAATATTTTTCAATCAAAGTATCACACTCACAAGAGTGGCAACATCAACCTTCAGGCAAATGACGTCTCATAATTTCGAATTATCTCCCCCTTAATACGAAATTAATAACTAAACAAAATAATTATTAAAATCTTAAAACAACCATCCAACCATTTAGCAAAAACCATCCACCAAAGTTTGAAGAAAATTTCAGCCGAAACAAAGAAAAAAAACAAAAATTAAAATTGTTTAAGCATAACAATCCAAATAAAAACAAATAACATTGTTTTTGTTACCAAACCACCAAAATAAGTACCATTCGAACTAACCATCAACCTTCTGCATTTTCAGCTCCTTCACCTCCCTCAGCTGTACCACTTGGTCCAGCTCCAGCTCCATCCGCTCCATCATCACGCCTTGGCCTTGATTGATCTCCCCCTATTTTGGAAGAAATCATATCTACCATTTTCATCATGTCTGTATTCATGTCCAACCACCCTTGTATTACTGAGTCGATGTGCTTCACCTGACTATTGAAAAAATTAAGAACCATAGCAGCATCAATCGTTACGGGAGCAGTGTTTCCTGAAGTGTTGCCAATTTCAGGGGCGACACTTGGGGCGACACTTGAACCAGGGGCAGCCAAAGGAAGAGCATTTGTAACCAAAACCCATGGCAAATCTCTGTGCCTATCACCTTCAGTAAAGTGTTTGCTAATTCTGTAATAGACAGGCTTCTCAGAGATATTATCGGCATTCCAAGGCTTAAGTTTTTGGTACATAAGAACATTAAAAATAAGGGAAGGAAAAATGAAGGAAGAGGTTTTTCTTTTCTTGGCCCATGAAGAAAGGTGAACAAACACTAATCTCCCAAAGTTGACTCTTTGTTTCTTGCCTAGTTTGTACAACAAAGTGGCTTGCTCGAATGTCACCGTATTTTCATTGGCCGTAGGTAGCCAATTTGTTATACAAATTTTGTGAAGCACGCTAAACAAAGAAGTAAGATGGGTAGATTTAAAGTGTTCGCTCCAAACAGTGATTCTCCCTACAGTTAAAAAGGTGGCTAAGGTATTCGGTTCAACGTCCAAACTCTCATCTTCAACATTTGGGAGGCCGAATGCTTTGTTGATGATCAATGGATTAAAATCATAAATATTGCCCCTAACAAAGATCTTTCCATAATGAGGGGTATTCCTATCATCAATATCCTCCCTAAGATGAGTATAAAAATTCCTAACCACACTTTCAATATACGATGACACTTTAGTCACTGTAGGCAAAAACATCATGTCCTCCAAAAATTGGTACACTCCTAACTCCTTGAATTGAGTCACAAACATATTTCTTTCATTCAGAATCTTTTTCTCAGAATCTTGAACCCACTTATCTAAGTTGGATTCACTATAAAATTCCTCGGAAAGAAATGGACGTTCATAATACCCAAAAGACTCATATTTAGATTTTGAATCCTGAGAGGGAGTAGGAGTGTGTACCTCAGGCCATGAAATGGGAGAATACGAAGGTGAACTTGACTGGGCTTTGGTCTTGGCAGCAGGTGTTGCTTCACGTGTTGCCATTGGATTGGCAACACTTGGGGCGACACTAGAAGAAATTTTCTGTTTCTTGACAATCGGGGACTGGGCTTGAGCTAATGTTTCTTCATCATCCATCCATGCTTCCTCATCCTCATCAGAAGATGATGAGGGCTCCTTAGTCTCTTTAAAGATTGGGTCCGAATTTTCCTCGGACAAAATGTTGAGCGACGAACTTGAACTATCCTCCACATTGACAGAATCATCAGCCGTGTTGGAAGGTATTTTGGACCTGAACAAAGTCTTGATCCTTTCTGACTGACGACGAACACCACCCCGGAATGACGAAGAGGCATCAACCGCCTTTCGTTTCTTGGTTTTCTTTTGAGGGGCGAAGGTGAGTTCAACTGAGGGGGTAGTTTCAGGAAGGCTTATAGGAATGGGAATTGGAGGAGGATTGTACACAATAATGTCCAAATATGGTGAGGTTGAGGGTGTGGCCGAAAGTGTCGCAAGTGATATCTCCATGGGGACGGCGACATTGGAGGCGACACTCGAAGGGGCTTAGAGGTGAAATTTCCATGGGGGAAGAAATTTGGGAAGTATTTTTAGGACTGGCCATGGAAATCGAAGGAAGAAGACGAGGAAGAAGAGGGAACAGGGGAAGGGATTTTCGCCTAGAGAGAAAAGAAAGAAGAGAGAGAGAGGGTTTAGTGAGGAGGAGGGTTTTAAGAGTGAATAGAGAGGGCTTTAATTTGATTTGACAAGTTCAAATCAAATTAAATCCCTTTTATTTCTTAAAAATCCAACAAACTCAAGGCCACTGTTATTCGCCATTTTTAAAAACATTTTTTTTTTCATTTTTCATTTTTTTTTTCATTTTTCAAAAATATAATAACTAAAAATAATTTTAGCAATATCCATAAAATTGTGTTTTTCAAAATTCAAACAATGAATTTTAAAAAATAGATATTTCTAAATTACAATTAGTTAGACAAAAATTAAATATTTTTGCTAAAAATCTTTTAAATTTCACAAACTCTAAATATAAGGAAATAGACTTTTGGAAATTTAAAATTTAATTAACAAAAACAAAAACAAGAAATAAAAACATAATGTAGCATCTACTAATGTGTTACTAGCAATGTTGTGTGACACACATCCCCTTGATATTTTTTCAACACATATATCTTATCATTCCTTAGGCAATTTTTAAGCAAGCTTTACACATTCTTTATTTACAAGGAAACATCGTAGTAGCGAGCTCCGTGTCCGAGTTTTTTATAAACGTGTAAAGCTACATGTAGTAAGTTTTATACCTTTCAAGTAGGGTACACTGTAGTAGCGAGCTCCATGTCCCTAATACTTAGTGAACAACTACATTATACTCCCTTTGAGAATATTTTAACAAGCTTTGCCTTTTTCAATATCAACATAATATAAGTGACTTTGTCACTTTTAAGCACAAAGGGATATTTTATAAAAAAAAATGTTAACCTTAAGTATATACGCAAACTAGAACAAAAAGGTCAGTAAATGCCCTCCATTTGGGATTAGACTAAATATATATATATATATATATATATATATATATATATATATATATATATATATATATATATACATAATATTTTTTTTTAAATAATAATATACAACAAATACAGAGTGTTGCTGTCATTGTTGGCAACACTGACGGCAACACTTGAAACATCAGATTTATAGAAAACATAAACCAAGAGATTTTTTCAAACTTGAAAATATCTCATGGTCTAGGGCTTTTGTCAAAATATCAGCAAGTTGATGTTTAGTATCAATATGCTCTATTTGGATCAAGTCCTTTTCTACTAAATCTCTCAAAAAGTGATGGCGAGTATCAATGTGTTTAGTGCGTGAGTGTTGTACAGGGTTTTTGGAAATGTTTATAGCACTCAAATTGTCACAATATATGGTCAAGATATTACTATCAAGACCATAGTCGTCAAGCATATGTTTCAACCATATCAATTGTGAACAACAACTCCCGGCTGCTACATACTCAGATTCAGCAGTCGAGAGAGAGACACAATTTTGCTTGCGACTGTACCATGACACAAGATTATTACCCAAGAAAAAACAACCCCCACTAGTGCTCTTTCTATCATCTATATCCCCTGCCCAATCAGAGTCACTAAAACCAACCAAGTTGGTATTAGTGTCTTTGGTGAACCAGATTCCCAATTCACTTGTCCCAGACACATACTTAATGATTTTCTTGACAGCATTTAGGTGAGAAATTTTAGGAGCAGACTGATATCTAGCACATACACCTACGTTGAACATAATATCGGGTCGACTGGCAGTAAGATAAAGAAGACTACCTATTATGGATCTATACAGAGTTGGGTCAACATCCTCCCCTGCCTGATCTTTGGTTACCTTAAGAGATGATCCCATAGGTATTTTAGAGCTCTTTGCACTCTCCAATCCAAATCTTTTCACCAGACTCTTAGCATACTTGCTCTGAGAGATAAAGATTCCATCATCTGACTGTTTCACCTGTAATCCTAGGAAATAATTAAGTTCTCCTATCATGCTCATCTCGAAAGTTGATGTCATAGCTTCCACAAAATTTTATAAACATGTTTTAGATGTGGAACCATAAACTATGTCATCAACATAGATCTGAGCAATGACAAGCTCTTTATTTTCCCTAAGAATAAATAATGTCCTATCGGCTTCTCCTCTAACAAATCCATATTCAAGAAGGAAACTTGTTAGACGCGCATACCATGCACGAGGAGCTTGTTTCAAGCTATATAAGGCTTTATCAAGTATGTATACATGGTCTGGGTGGAATGGGTCTTCAAACCCTTTAGGTTGCTCAACATAGATCTCTTTATCTAAGTACCCATTCAAGAAAGCCGCTTTGACATCCATTTGGTGCAATGTGATTTTGAGGTAACAGGCTATAGCAAGAAGAAGCCTTATCGACTCAATTCTAGCCACAGGTGCAAAGGTCTCGTCAAAGTCGATTTCTTCCACTTGTGTATAGCCTTGAGCCACAAGATGAGCTTTATTACAACAATATTACCCAATTCATCAGATTTGTTTTTGTAAATCCATTTAGTTCCAATAATATTTGTATGTCAAGGACGTGGAACTAAACACCAAAACTCGTTACGGGTAAATTGTTCAAGCTCTTCTTGCATAGCTTGTATCCAAAAATTATCATTTAAAGCCTCAATCACATTTTTTGGTTCAAGAGAGGAAACGAAACATGAGTGTTTTACCTTAGAGAATGTGGAGGACATACACACATACCTAACCATATCTCTGTAGTCAACTGGCTCCTTATTTCTTGTTCGAACCCCTTCATTAACATCACCAATTACCTGAGTAATGGGATGATAATTTCTAATACGAGCTGGGGGATCTCTCCTGCCTTGATGGTACACCAATCCATCTTCTTCTTCTGAGTCACTACTCTCAGAATTTCCAGCCACTGTTCTGTTCTCCTGTGTTGCCTCAGGTGTTGCCATTTCAGGGGCAACACTCGGGGCAACACTTGAATCTGTGGCTGTACTGGCCGAATCAGTTTCTGTTTCAGCCCTCTGTTCGACTTCTTCCAGCAAGGTTAGAGGTATATCATCAGCTGGTTCTCCTGTAGCACTCAAGTAATCGTTAAATTCAATATTTATCGATTCTTGAATCACTTTTAACCTCAAATTATAGACTCGATAAGCATGACTGTTTTGAGAGTAGCCAAGAAACATGGCTTTGTCACTCTTGGAATCTAGTTTTCCTAAGTATTCCCGGTCGTTTAAAATGTAGCACAAACACCCAAACACATGAAAATAGTGAATCGTAGGTTTCTTTCCATTTAAAATTTCATAGGGTGTCATAGTTGTACCGGGTCTTAAGAAAACTCTATTCGTAGTGTGACAAGCTGTGTTTAATGCTTCGGCCAAAAAACCTTTGGAAATATTTCTAGCAATTAGCATAACATGAGCCATATCCATTAAAGTCCTACTTTTCCTTTCAGCAATACCATTTTGTTGTGGTGTTTTAGATGCTGAAAATTCATGGTGTATCCCCTTTTTACTGCAAAATGTAGAGAAGGAGAGATTTTCAAATTTTCTACCATGATCTGACCTTATTCAAAAAATAGGAGAACAAAACATGTTTTTGATTTTAGAGACTAAGTAAGTAAATTTATCAAAAGTTTCAGATTTTTCTCTTAAGAAATAGACCCATGTATACCTAGAAAAATCATCAACTATCACATAAACATACTTCTTACCTCCCAAGCTTTCTACCTCAATAGGACCCATCAAGTCCATATGTAGAAGTTGAAAACAATGTGTTGTTCCTGAGTGTTGCTCATTGTGTTGTCCAACACTGTGAGCAACACGAGTTTGCTTACCCTTTTGACAGTCACCACACATCACGGTGTCTTTGAGATTTAGTTTAGGAACACCTTTGACGGCATTGTGTTTGATAATCTTCTCAAGATTCCTATAATGAGAATGACCTAACTTTTGATGCCATAACCTTATATCATCAAGTTTTGTCAAATTGCACATTGATTTATTACCAACCAGGTAGCAATTATCGCTTGATCTTATTCCAGTCATGACACAAAAGTTAGTATTTTCAAACACTTCACAGGTATTTTTATTGAATTTTACCTCCAAATTGTCATCACATAATTGGCTAATGCTAATTAAATTAGCAAGTAAACCATCTACGTGTAAGACATTTTTCAAAGGAGGAAAACCAACAATATCCAGTGTTCCTTTTCCAACTACTTCACTCTTGCCACCACCACCATAAGTCACTGAGCCTCCTTGAATAGGTTGGTACTCCGTTAGGAATGATTTTGTACCCGTCATATGACGTGAACAACCACTATCAAAGTACCAAGTTCCTGCAATGTTAGTCCTTAAAGCTGTGTAAACAACATAGCATTTCAGTTTTTCCTTGGGTAGACAAGCCCTTTTTGAAAATCTGGATTTCTGTTCACCAGTGTTGCCGTGAGTGTTGCCCTGAGAAATTGGTGACACTTGAGGCAACACTTGAAGACTGGACATTTTATTTTGAAGGAAAAAGTAATCTGATTTTATATGTCCAGCTTTGTGACAGTATCCACATTCATTGGATTGATCAGGAGTATCACTAGGAGGACTACCCTTTTTCTTGACACGCTCTTTTACAAAATAATTTTTAGTTTCAACATCAAACAAGGAAGAGGTAACACTTTCTAGTGATTCTTGAAACCCAAGACCAGCTTTCAGAGGCTTACTCAAATTGAGTATTTCATCCAATTTGGATGAACTCGTGTTGAGTTTTTTGAAGGTGGATTCGGCTAGGTTGAGTTTGGCCTTGATTTTATCAAGATCCAAATCTCTCCTACTGAGTTAAACCTCGGTAGAGTCAAGGAGTTTTTAAGATCTTGATTTTCCTTTTTCAAGAAAACCACCATCTTGTTCTCCTTTTTCCATTCCACGAGGAGAGACTTATAGAGGTTTTTTAATTCATGAATGAGCTCATCTTTACAAAGATCATCCTCTATAGTCTCTTCTGAATTTAAACCAACTGAATCAAGCAAGTAAATATCATTTAAAGAATCATACCTGCTGAGTGTCGTGTCAAGTGTTGCCATTTCCTGGACGACACTTGGGGCAACACTTTCTGAAGAAGTCACAAGTGTTGTGTCAAGTGTTGTCAAATCTGGGACAACACTTGAGGTAACACTCTCTGTCGAAGGTAGCTCCTCTACCGTGGCCATCATGACCACTTGCTCCGTCTTTTCATCTTTCTCCGTTCCTTCCTCCTCTCCATTACTAAGAGATACCCACAAATTTTTGCCTGCCTTTCTCAAGGTATTAGCACATTCATTGGCATAGTGACCCCAACCGGAACAAGCATGACATTGAATGGATTCAATGTATTTAGGATCGGACCGAATCTTTTTCGAGGATGCATGCCTAGGTGGGATATCCTTTTGATTTGGAGGAGGACCTCTCCTTGGCACAAAACTAGAGGTTTTGGCCGATTGGTCCTTAGCCTTTACCTGCACACTGTTAAATTTTCTAAGCATAGAATTATATCTCTTTGCAAGTAAAGCTACACTAGTATTTTCATCTAACTCCTCGAAGGCTTCATCTTCATCATCCACACATGTGTCCGAAGATTCTACTTTTAAGGCAATATTTTTGCCTTTAGAAGCCTTGGTTTGTTCATTGAGATTCAAACAACAACAACAACAACAACAAAGCTTTAGTCCCAAAATAATTTGGGGTCGGCTAACATGAATCCTCATATGTTATCGTGAAAAAAAAAAAAATGAAAAAATTAAATTAAAAATTAAAAAAATTAAATTAAAAAAATTAAAAAATAAAAATAAATAAAATAAATAAAATAAAATAAAAAATAAAAAAATCAACCCCCCACATGGATTTTTGCCCTCCACTCCGGCCTCTTCAACACCATACTTTCATCCACTCCAAGTAAATTCATATCATTTTCAATTACTCTAATCCAAGTTTGTTTGGGTCTTCCCCTACCCCTCGCCATTTTATCATTTCTCCACTGTTCCGGCCTCCTAATCGGTGCATCACTCGGTCTCCTTCTCACATGTCCAAACCACCGTAGACGATTTTCCCTCATTTTATCCTCAATGGGCGCAACTCCTACTTTACCTCTGATCACCTCATTCCCCAACCGATCCTTTCTTGTATGACCGCACATCCATCGAAGCATACGCATCTCCGCCACATTCATCTTATGCACGTGACACTGTTTCACGGCCCAATATTCGGTGCCGTAAAGCAATGCCGGCCTAATTGCCGTGCGGTAGAATTTTCCCTTTAATCTATTGGGCATGCCGCGATCACATAGAAACCCTGTAGCACTCTTCCACTTCAAAATTTTTCAAAATGCTCATTAAGGAGTTAATGTCCATAGTTGAAAGATTATGGGCCTCTTCAATAGCTGAAACTTTAATATTAAAACGTTCGGGAAGAGTACGAATAGCTTTTGAAACAAGTTGTTTATTTGTAAAAGGTTCCCCTAATACTTGACAAGCATTTGAAATATCAATCAACTTTTCAAAATAAGAAGAAATATCTTCGTTTTCACCCGTTCTTAATCTTTCAAATTTACTAGTGAGACCTCTAAGGTTAGTTTCTCGGACACTACCATCACCTTCACAAAATCTTTGTAAGGTATCCCAAGCATCTTTTGCAGTGGGACTATTTTGAATGAGCTTGAACATATGCATGTCAACCCATTCATAGATGGCATTTAGTGCCTTTTCATTGAAACTAGCAAGATTATTCTCTTCAATTGTCCACTCGAATTCATGTTTGACTTGAACGTCACCATCGTCATTCGGAGGAAGCATTGGAACAGAATAACCATTTAAAATAGATCTCCAAGCTCAATGATCAATTGATTTGATATGCGAGCGTAGGCAAATCTTCCAATAGGCATAATTTGATCCGTCTAAAATCGGTAATCTCTTTTGATTAGGGTTAGCAGGATCATAAGCCATGAAAAAAGGATCTAAACACTTAGTATATCAAGTGCTAGGCTCTGATACCAATTGAAATTGTCTATGGCTTAGAACAAGTGAGGCTAAACTCACAAGGTGAGACGAAACTCACAAGAGTTGTCCTTAGTGTTGGCATTACTAACAACAACACACACACCAATTCAAGAAAAACACAAATAAATAGAAATAAATCTAATTTGCAGCGGAAGAATTATAACAATACACAAGAATATAATTTTTATCAAGTTATATAAATATATAATTTGCAGCGGAAGAAGTTCCTTAATGATAAATAATCATTAACATAAGGAACAACATATAAATGAACTCTCTCTGAAAATGAACACTCAAAACCTCACAAAAATATAAAAATCTATATGAAATTCTCGAGTGTCGGACTGAGTGTTGCCAACACTGAAATGGGAACACTTGAGAGCAGAATTCTATTTCTTGTGCAGATTTGCGTTTTCTGAATTGGATGATCTTCAATGAAGATCCACTACACTATTTATAGGCCACAAATACTTGGAGCCTACTCAAAATGATCAGCAACAGCCTTGGAGTTTGTTTCCTCGATTTTAGCCAACTCGCCTCAAATGTAGGAGACTTGGTCTTCTCATGCTTCTCTTGCTTGTACCTCTCAGCTATAGATGCCTTGTACTCTGACTTGTTCTCCCCCTGAATAGCTGAATAATATCTCTTTTTGCTTGGTCATTAATTAAATAAATAAACACATGTTTATTTGTTAATTTCTCCTCTTCTTCGTGAATCACGCCTGGGCAGTTTCTGTTGATCTTTTCAAGCTCATTTTAAGCAGACTAACTACTGTTATTTAAACATTAATTTTCACATTTTTATTTGTGAAAAATACAGTAACTATTTCAGTGTTGCCAAATCCAAATGGCAACACTTGTGGCAACACCAGTGGCAACACTGGTTTGCAACACTTGGGACAACATTCGTGGCAACACATGATCCAACATTAATACTATCTTTAATAGGATAGCAATAAGGGCTATGTTGGCACGATTGAATTCTTGTAGAGAAGTGTTGGGTATGCATATTTTAACCCTCCTTGATTAGCTTAAGATTTGATTGATATCATAACCTCCTCTCTATTTTAAGGACTTTAGGCCCATATGTAATGAAGCTTAGACTTCAATTTTTTAGCTAAGTCCATTTTATAGAATAGGATAAATTAGGCTTGAAGACTGGCACAAGACTCATTTGATATGAGGTTGCAGTTCAAGAGGTTCAGACCACTTCATCAAACCGCACTAAGCAAACCGCTTCTAGCAATTGCTTTGTGTAAATCCTTGTCTGTAACCACCTTGACTAACTCAGTGCAACAACCTTGAAGTGAACCGCATTTTTAATACAGTTCCAATATCTTAACCGCACTGTTGAAACCTCTACTGGTGAAACCGCACTTACTCAACCGCTTCACACCAAACCGCATCCAATGATTGAAGACTTGAAGTGAACCATTTTATGACTGTTAGAATCCACGTCAGCAATGACAAAAGTCAACCACCAAATCTTGTCACGTGATTCAATGTCAAAGAAGATCTGCAAGGATCTTGAAAAGGTGACAGGTGTTCTAACTACCTTAATTGCAGCTGAGGCCTGATCAGCTTTACCTGCAACTGCTATACCAAAGGACAAAAGTGGATATTGTGGACCAATCAGAAAGCACCAGTACAGTAGTTAGGACAAGGCTGCTGATACAAAGAAAAAGGGTGATCTAGTTTGCTACAACTGTAGAAAACCTGGTCACTTTGCATCTGAGTGCCCACAGCCAAGATTTGAGTACATGAAAAAGAAAACCTCTACTGCGAAATTTTCTCGTCGCAAGGGAATAGTTGCTGAAGAGGAAGAGAATTCTAAGAAATTAGCAACTTTGATTGAAACAGATTCTGATGAAGGAAGTGAAAATGAAACCGAAGAGGTTAATCTCTGCTTAGTTGCAGATGCTTTCGATGAGTCAGATACTGAGTCAATCGAGTCGCTAGATATGGAGGATGAAGAGGTTTCTATAAAAATTCCAAATTTTAAATTGGACGCTGATGTCAAACTTACTCCAAGCATTAAAATAGGGAATTGTTCGTATTCACGTCCCGTTTTCCTCCCTACAAATGCTCCACCTTCAAAAGCAACTCCAAAGAAGAAAATTTTGAAAAAGGTGATGGAAGAGGTTTCTCCCATGGAACATGAAAGGATGTTCAAGGAAGCAGAAATGATGATCCAAAAATTCTCTAAGGTTAAGAAAGCTTTAGGTTTAACTCATGATGAACTTTCTCAGTACAAGACGGAGAAAACTATGATGAGGTCTGAAATTTCCAATCTTAAGGACCAAATAAAATGTATGTCTCCTCTTGCTGATCAAAACCGCATCCTTGAAACTAAGGTTGCTGCACTTCAACTTAGGAACGATGATTTGGTTGCTCAAAATCAATAAATCCAAAAGATTATTGATGAGTGGACCAATTATCGTGTCACCTTGGATCAAATACTAGAATCCCAAATGACCAGTGGAATTAAAGAAGGTCTGGGATTTCAAATAGGTGAAAAGGAGAAGTGTGAATCCTGCTTTGAAAAGGATGAGGAAATTTTAAAACTAACTAAAGAAATTCCTAAGGAGAAGCGTGCTGGTTCTAAGAGTAAAGGACAGGAAAAAAAGGCTCCACTTAACTTCCACTATGTCTACCCAAAGAAATAGTTTGGGAAAAACTCTCAGATGAAAGGAAATGATTCTGAGAGTGAAGATGCATAGGAGGTTTCTTATGCAGCTGACCGCACCACTACTCTAACCGCTCCTGGTGGAATAGGTGGTGCTGCCAACTGCAAGGCTTTACCGCCCTTCTTCTTCGACCGCACCTCCTGCCTTCAAAAGTAAGGGGAGCGTTCCTAGAAAAACCGCAATCAAACTAAAGACACCTACCTTTGTCAAGGCTAAAACCGTTGTTCCCAAACCGCATGCAGCTCCTAAGAAAAGTAAGGAGTTAGTAAAACCTCATAATGCTTGTAGCTTTCATAAATGCTCTGTGTGTGATGGTTTAGGTCACAAGGCTACAGAATGCCTCTTATGGTTCACACCCAATGCCAGGAAGAGTAAACCTCCTTCTGTCAAACAGGTGTGGGTCGTGAAAGGTTGCTAACCTTAGGACCCAAGGAATAAAGGGGGACCTCATTCTTAATGTTTACATTTCAGGTCCTCTGCTTAATGGCTGGTCACTCCAAGGATAATGAATGGTATCTTGACAGTGGCTACTCAAGACATATGACTGGAGATAGATCATTACTAGAAGATGTCATTGAAGCAAGTGGTCCGTCTGTAACCTTTGGTGACAACAACAAAGGCAGAACCATTGGGTATGGTGTAATAAAGAGAGAAAACCTAACCATTGAGAAGGTTTCTCTTATTGAAGGACTCAAGCACAACCTCCTTTCAATTTCTCAATTCTGCGACAAAGAAATGCTTTGCAACTTCACATCATCAAATTGCTTTATCAAAGATAGCATTTCCGGAGTCACCCTACGCACAGGGATTCGTAAGAATAATATTTACATTATTGATCTAGATTCTGCATGTAGTATTAGTAATCTCTGTTTTGTAGCTAAAAATGTGAGCGAGAATAGTTGGCTATGGCACAAGAGGTTGAGCCACTTGAACTTCAAGTATCTAGCAAAGATTAGAAGGGAAAACCTCGTTCGCGGTTTACCCAAAGTGGCTGACCACCATCCAGATAAATGCAGTGCATGTCAACTTGGTAAGCAAACTGCATCATCTTTCACCAGCAAGACCGCGCCCTCAACTGCAAGATGCTTACAACTGCTTCACATAGATTTGTTTGGACCTGTCACCACTGCCAGCATTGGAGGAAGTAGATACACTTTAGTGGTGGTGGATGATTATTCAAGATATATATGGTTTGTGATGATGATTTCTAAGGACGATTGCTATGACATCTTAACCTCCCTCTTTAGATGGCTCCAGACTAAAAAAGAAGACGAAATCGTTAGTGTTCGATTAGATAATGGAATATAATTCAAGAACAACGGTGTTGCTCAGTATTGTGATGACCATGGGAATGATCACAATATCTCGACTGCTGGTGTTCCACAAAAAAATGGGGTTGTGGAAAGGAAGAACAGGATGTTGATTGAGGCTGGAAAGACAATGATATCTGAAGCCAAGCTGCCTCTGTATTTCTGGGCTGAAGCAATCAACATAGCATGCTTCACTCAGAACCGCTCCCTTATCAACAAGATCTACAACAAGACTCCATATGAGCTATGGAGAGGAAGAACCCCCAACATCTCTTTCTTCAAGATCTTCGACTGCAAATGCTTTATCCTCTACAACGAAAGAGAAAATAGAGGTAAATTCAGAGCCAAGACTGATGAAGGTATTTTTGTTGGGTTTGTTAAACATTCAAAAGCTTTTCGTGTTTTTTATAAAACTAGTTTAAAGATAGTTGAGTTTGTCCATGTTACGTTTGATGAGCATTCTCTCCTTGAGCCACATTTGGCTCCAAATGTTGCTGATGATTTTGCTGAGCATAATGCAATAGGTGAATCCTCTAGAACCGCACCTAAACCTCAACCGCAAAATCCAGCACCCTCAACTGAAATTCCCTCAAACCGCACATTTGAAACCGCACCTGAAGTTCCCACTCCAGATGCAACTCCAAGGGAAGAAGATGTTGAGAATTCCCCCATCCAGCTTATTGAACCTCTTCGTCAACTTACCTTCCATGACTTCGCTGAAGGATCTAACGATGTTCCAATTGAAGATCTTCAGCAAACCTTAGTTCAACCAGATTTTCCCCCTGAGGTTCGTGAAGTTAGCAGTCACCCTCTCTCTAATGTGATTGGTGATCTGTTTTCCGGTGTTCAAACAAGGAGATCAAACTATGATTATCATACATCCTTGATATCTCAAATTGAACCCAAGAAGATTGATGAAGCACTCCAAGATTCCAGTTGAGTCATTGCTATGCAAGAGAAACTCAACCAGTTTGAAAGATGCAAGGTCTGGACATTGGTGCCTAGACCTCAGGATCAAGGAGTGATAGGAACTAAGTGGGTGTTTAGGAATAAGATGGATGAGAATGGAAGTATCACAAGGAACAAAGCAAGGTTGGTTGCATAAGAATATAGGCAAGAAGAAGGAATTGATTATGATGAAACATTTGCTCCAGTTGCAAGATTGGAAGCTATCAGAATCTTCTTAGACTACGCCTCTTTCAAGCGTTTCAAGTTATATCAAATGGACGTGAAGAGTGCTTTCCTCAACGGTGAACTGCAAGAGACCGTTTATGTTGCCCAATCGCCTGGATTTGAAGACTCCAAATTTCCCAATCATGTCTACAAACTCCAGAAAGCTTTGTATGGACTTAAGCAAGCTCTAAGGGAATGGTATGAGACTCTATCTAAATTTTTACTAGAAAAAAGATTTAAACGCGGTAAAATTGATACAACTCTTTTTATTGCCAAATACAATGATCATTCCTTACTTCTTCAAATATATGTTGATGATATCATTTTTGGTTCTACTAATGAGTTGCTTTGTAAGCATTTTGAGAAGCTAATGAAAAGCAAGTTTGAGATGAACTTGATGGGAGAATTAACATTCTTCCTCGAGATTCAAATCAAGCAATGCGAAGAAGGTATTTTCCTCAGCCAAGCTAAATACACCAAGGAGATGATAAAGAAGTTTGGACTAGAGAATGCAAAAGCATACGATACTCCAATGGCCACCGACAATAAGCTAGATAAGGATCTAAAAGGTAAGAAGGTTGATCAAACCCTATATTGAGGTATGATTGGCTCATTACTTTATTTAACTGCTAGTAGGCCAGATATCATGTTTAGTGTATGTGTATGTGCACGCTATCAAGCAGATCCTAGAGAAGCACACTTGATTGCAGTCAAGCGTATAATCTGATATTTATCTGGAACCACTAACCATGGACTTTGGTATTCTAAAGATTTGAATTTCGATCTCGTAGGTTATTCAGATGCAGATTATGCAGCTTGCACAATTGACAGGAAAAACACTAGTGGGACTTGTCATTTCCTTGGGAATAGACTAGTTGCTTGGGCCAGCAAGAATCAAGCATCAGTTTCAGTGTCAACCATAGAAGTTTGAGTCTATTCTTCTTTGGAAGTTGTTCTTTGTCAAATCCTTTGGATGAAGCAGCAGTTGGTGGACTATGGAATTGAAGAAGGAAACTGCCCAATCATGTGTGACAACACTTCAATAATATCAGTCTCCAACAACCCTGTCATGCATTCCAAGACCAAGCATATTGATATCAAGTATCATTTTCACAAAGTCCATGTGGAAAAGAAGAATATCCATGTAGAGTATGTGGGAACAGACAACCAGATTGCTGATATCCTCACCAAAGCTCTAGACTCCAAGAGGTTTTCTTTCCTCAGAGGAGAAATGGGTATGCTAGAACTTAAATGAGTCCATAACTTTTTACTTGCTAACTTGTGTGTTGAGTATAGGTTAAAATTCTTGTTGAGGATTCAAAACTCACCCTGTTGAAATCGCGTGTACATAAACCGCATGCAGTCAACCGCTTGCAGCCTACCAACAGTTCCTAACCGCTTGCTGCAGTACTGACCGCTTGGATCTCAACCACGTTTCAACTTAGAGTATTCTTATTATTTCTTATTAAAAAAAAACTGTTCAAAACTATTCAAATTCCATTATACGTGCGACGAGGACATTGATCGACGAATCATTGTCGACTAGGACGTTTGGGAGGTAGAACCCTTCCATTTTCATGAGGATGTGGAGGGCCTCATTTTGTCTATTTTCGCACTCTAGTAAGTCTGCGTCTGTGAGGTGAGGCCACTTTCGGCGTCGCCTTTTGATTCAATTTTCCTTGTCTCCGGGGAGCACTTGATCCACCTGTTGTAGTGCCTTGATTGTGGTAGGGATCGTAGGGAGACGGTCAGTCTTGGATTCTCCCTTCTGGATTCCCTATTACGGGACTGCCTGATTCTGGTTTCGCATTCCCAATCGCCGCGGGATAGCATGTTGACAGACTAGGAGATTGTAGGGGGCCTATTCACACATGAGGTCTCGTTGAATGTGTAAGTGCTCCAATTTGAGCTTGTTAGAATTTTCGTTAGAAAATTAACGGAAGTTATAACATTTCTAACAATTCCTAACTATCCTAACATTCCTAACAAAGTGAGGGTAAAATGGGCATTGTTATTTAAGGTTAAACCTTAAAAAGAATCTCAAAAAAGAAAAACAAATGAAGAAAACCAAATATAGCAATCTTTGGAAACAAAAAGCTAATTTGGTCAATTTGAATTTTGAAAAAGATTATTCTTCTTGTCCAAAGCTGAAGCTGCATTTAATGAACAGTGCACGCTGCCTGACCTTGTCCGCGCGGATACGTTTGCTATTTTCAGAGGGCTATAAATTGAGCCCTCCAGTCACAGAAATAAAAAGGAAGAACACAATAGCAACGAAGTTCTGGCGAAATATAGAGAGAAAACAGTGAGAATTCTCAAGAATTGTTACCTTTTTCTCTCCAATCTTTCCCAACTCATACTCATACACTCACTCTCATATTCAAGCCCTAAACACTCATACACTCAAGCCAAACACTCAAGAACACAAGGAAGATTGGTAAACCCTCCTCTTCCTAACCCTAAATCTCATCCATGCATGCATCTTCAAACTACAAAATGTAGTTCTTTCATCTTTTTTCTCTAGATCTAAGAAGATCACCATGGAAGACCATCTCCATGGATGATCTTCTACAAAGATCAACATTATTTTCAAAGCTTTTCTTTCTTACTTGCAAAAATGCACTTTCAAAACCCTAAAAAACCATTTTCAAGCACTAAATCTTGATTTCAAAGGGTAAAATCCCCCTCCCCAAGCAAATGAAATGCTTAGTCCTAATGTACCCCAAGGATGGTTTGGTATAGTTGATTCACCACTAAAATGTCTAGTGATCACTAACCAAAACCTAGGGAAATGGGGACAAGCATGGATGCAAAACCCCCCTTAAAATCATATTTTCTTTCTTGAGAAGTTGCTGTCCAGTAGCAATTTTCTCAGACCTCAGTCCATGGTCTTAATTTTTGGACACAGATGAACTTGGAATTTGGTGTTTACTACAAAACACTTTTTGTAGCCAACACCCAGAGCTTTCCAGACATATTTTTACCTTATTTTTTGGGTGTGTAAAACTCCTCTTTTCAATTTTTCTTTCAGAGGCTAGTTCATCAGCTTCTGGGAATCCAGATCTCATATCTGAGGTTTCCAGAAGGTTTTGACCCCTCAAATCTTCTCCAAAATGGAAATTTCTTTCACACAAAGTTTATTCAAGGAGTCTAGAGAAACTTTCATTCTCTGAGTTCATCCAGATTATGAAGTTTTAGGACCCTTGAATCCATTTCAAAATCAGGTGTCTGCTGCCATTTTCCTCTGGCAGAAGTGACCTCTCAACTTCAAAGGGTTTTTTGAGTACCAAATCTCAAACCAAAAATTCTCCAAAAAATCATGGGATCAGTTTAAAGTCTTAAAAAGACATCCCAATTTTTACTTTTTCCAGTTTCAACTTATTTTGGCCAAAACACACACACACACACACACACAAATGATTTTAAGCTTGGAAGACTCGTTTTACGAGGCGCGTCGGGTGCACACTAACGTCCTTCCCGACGCGTAACATGACCTCCGAACCTAAATCTCTGATCTCGGGCTTTTTTCAAAGTTTTGGCCCTTCAAAATTAAAATGGCGTGGCGACTCCGTTTTTCCGGTTTTATTTGGTTTTTCAAAGAAACGCGAAAATCGAATTTTCCGCGAAAAAGGCAACACATCGTTACGGTGGCGACTCCGGCTGGGACTAAGCTTTTTAATAAAAAAATGGTATTCGGTATATTGGTGGAAACAATTAAATTTCCCGTTATCGCCTCCTAACACGAGTCGGGGATAAATTGTGGTCTAACAATCCCACGTACCGGTATCACCGTTTCAAAAAAAAAAGCTTTTGAGGGTCAAGCTTCCGTCCCGGCTTTGAAAATCATTTTTGTGTGTGTGTTGATTTTTGCACAGTTTTCATGTTGTTTTGGCCGCCTCGGAGAAAGTCAAAATTTTATTTGTCGGAATAATGTCCCTAACTGTCGGAATTTCCGTGCTTACGTGCTTATGTGCTCATCAAAAAAAAAATAATAAAAAAAAAGGGATTTTCAAAAAAAAAAGAAAATTTCCAAAAAAAAATCATGCATCATATTTTTAAGACACATAAAAAAAAATTTTCTATTTTACTCAGAAAAAGAATATAGACTGCTTGCACACTACGCGCACGTGACCGTACACTTTGCACACTACGTCCTTAACAGGGAAATCCTTGTCGCGGTCCGTTTGGTCTTATTACGCCTCTCGGATGAGCACGGGACTACCCAAACATCCCATGGAGCCTCGGTGCCGACCATGCGCTTGTCAGTGACACACTTTGTCAGAGACCCGGTTGGTTTTTAGTAAGTACTGTGTCATGCCTGTCCGTGTATAGACATTTCCTTTCAAGCCTTTGTCGGCATACCGACTCAATATCTCTCGGGTCCCTAATCAATCGCTAATCGGTCGAAGTTCTGCCGGTTTTCCGCCGCGGACTTTGACCAAGATATTGGCCAGGCGCCTTGACTTCGGCTCGGCGCACAAATTATACAACGACTCCCGGCATTGACCCGAGTCATCAAGGATTAATGACTATTCCATGCCTAATTACGGCTTAGCGACGACAAGTCAAGATCAATCGTGGACGCTTATCGGTCAAATCATGCCGACTTTTCGTCGAGCCCTCGGACATGATCTTGACTTTCGACGTCGGCTTTGTCCGTAATTTACATCGAATGCTCGTTAAGACTCGATTACCGCCGGACTTTTAGGATCGTTTCTCTTTCGGTCGGTGGGACCCGCTTGCCCTATAGGACCCTCGCCCGGGGGTGTCCACCCCTGGGAGGTCGAAATACTGGTGGAATACGAGGGGCTTATAGACGTAGTGACGGGGCCCACCGATCCAGAATCGAGTAGTTTGCGAAAAAGAAGAGCAATCTTTTCCAACCGATTAGGATAATAAAACATGTTTTAAGTAAACGTGAACAAATAGCTGCATGTTGCATGAGCCTAAAGCCCAAACACCTACCCTCCTTCCATTCCCGGACATCGAACCTTCATGTCCTTTCCCCCTTGACTCGCACAAAGCTTGGTTTTCGGGCACTTAGGGTCACATAGTTTGATCGGTTAGGGAAGAGTCAAGCGCATCGTCGGCTTCGCCGTTTGTTCCAACTCCGGGTTTGAATGTACTGCATCGCCCGGTAATGATGGGGATAACGTCACTCCGCCTCCCGGGACCCTCGGACCAGCAACGGTGGAATCGGTTAGCGAGAACAGAGATGAGGTTACGACGGGAAGCACGGCTAAACGGCCTTATGGAGGCTATTAAGAGTCACGGTCGGCCGCCGGCCTCAATCCGGATGGCACCTTCACCGTGGAAGAAGACGAGGATGCCAACCCCACTCTCGGTCGCCACGATTACACCGGGATGCCGCCACCCACCTCCTATGGTGCCACTACCGAGAACCCATGCTCCTCGATTTTCGGGTCGGCCCGGCTCCCGACCACGAGACCACCGGATCCATGCGGCCAGACGGCCTGAATCGGTGGGGGCAAAATCGGTACGGAATGTCTTCTCATGGTTGGGGCTATCTCGGAATGCCACGGCTGATCGGGATCCCTCCTCGGTTCGGAACCGATCAATCCAGGACCTTCACGGCAACGGCCACGGTTCGAATGCCGCCACAACTTGGTTACGGGCCGCGGTCGGGAGCCCCTCCTCGGAACGGTACAGTTCGTTGCTCCTCACACAAATCCATTCCTCACTCGAGACTTCTATGGGTTACAAGCCTCCATCCGGTGTCATCGAATCACCGGGACCACAGTACCCCGGGTTACACACCTTCACGCTGGCGGCCATGCAATTCAACAATCAGGGACGGCACCCGCACTCGAAGCCTACTTACGGGCCCCACCCGGAAATCCAAGTTATCCGGCTACATCGGGGCTGCCCCGCCTACTTTGCCGGTTGAAAATCCGGCAAGCCGCGAGATCTACCCTTTGCTCAGGCTCCTACTCATGCTCCCAGGGTAACTCGGCCCGGGACGAGTTTTCACCTACGTCCCCGGGCCGGCCGTTCCCTCCACCGGCCTGCCTCCGAGTGGTAGCTCCTCTCTCTAGCTCGGCCACTAGCTTGAATGCCATGGTTCCGCCACAAGACCCTCATCGGCTGGTTCATGGAACAACACAAGGAAATGAAAGCGCGGATCTTGGGCGGTGCAGAAAGTACGCCTTAGGGCCTACGGACCGGACTCCATTGTTCCCCTGCCCCACAAATTCGTGATGCCAAATCTGGATCTCTTTGATGGAACCGCATGTCCGAAAACCCATTTGGACACGTATACCTTGGCGATGAAAGCGAAGGATGTACCAATCAGCGGTTGGTGACTATTTGATTTATCCTTGAAGTCCGAGTGCCTTAAAGTGGTTCTTCCGTTTGAAACACGAAGCCAGGGCTACATGGGACAGTTACCAATGCCTTCACGAGAAAAATATAAGGCCAACTTGGAATGGGAAACAAATAGGGTTGACCTACAAACAACGGTGCGGCGTCTGATGAGAATGTTGGGGACTTTTACAAGCGGTGGAATCGAAACTCGGTGAAATGGCCATCCCTCCTTCCGAAGAGGAACAAGCTGGACATCTTCCGGTCATGCTTGAAACCACATGCGAGAGCCTCCCTCGGTCACTTCCCATACTCGAGACTTGCGGGCCATGGTTAACTCTGCGGCTAAGTTTGAAAAGGCCTACAATCGGCAGAAGGCTGCTTTGCACTGCCTACGAGATATCGGGCTCCTCCCCGCAAACACCGCCCCTGCCCACTGCTAAAGGCAAAGAGATGATTAACTATGCGGGACGGGAATGCAATAACACGACTCCTTTGCTCCCGGAAACCAGGGAGCCCGGCACCACGGGTCATGAATCTCGAAAACTTTGGGATGCCCTCGAATGACATCTTTAGGGGCCGGTAAAAGAAGGCTTCTTTGCGGCCTTTGGAGAATTTCCAACTGAGAAATCCGAATGCTCCCGTGGATACTACAAAGTATTGTGCCTTTCATCAAGCTCACGGACATCGGCGACAGTTGCTTCACTCTGAAAAGGCAATCCGAGGGCTAATAGAGCAAGGAAAGTTGGAAGGCCTAGAAGGGCCTAACACGATCAAAAAATCCGCTTGCCCTTGGAACCATAATCGGGTGAATATGATTGAATGCGGAGAATCTTCACACGCCCGGGAAGATGCGATGAAGGTCCCAGAATACCGTGGCCAATCTCGTCAAGGATCCCGGTCGGATTCCCCCTCAGCCTCGAGGATATCGAACGAATCAACCCATCTTGGTCTCATGTCAGAGACTCCTTGCAAGAATACGAGGCCCGCTATTTCTCGGATAAAGGGAAAACCGATACCGAAGAACTGGGGCTGTTCCGCTCAAAATATGAGAGGACCATTTACACGAGATGGTTAGAACAATCGAGAAGAATCGAGCAAGAAAGCTTCCGGCGGGCACCTGTACTGGGGCTTATCAGCAAAGAGGCCGAAGAGCATCTTGAGCTAGTACACTTTTGCAAATTATCTTTGGGAGAGCCCGAATATGACCCCGAGAACAGCGAAGAATCAGAAGAGGAGGATTCCTTCTATATCCTACCTGGCGTCAAATATGTGCCGCCCCCTCCCACCCTTCCCCCGCAATTTCGGGAGGAGAAGCTGAATCGCGATTACCATCACTTAGGGAATGGGAGCATATGACAACACGGGCCTGCACGCACCCTCTTCCCTAACAGATTTGGCCAGTCGCTCTCTCTCGGTGATATCCCGTGGTATGGGAAGACGATTACGACAACGGCGATAGACGATGATGACGATGACGATGATGATGACGAGAGCGAAGAGTCGGCGAGGCCCCGAGACCCGAATCAATGCGGAACAATCATGCCGAGAAATGAACCCGTAGGAGCAAGCCACAATGGTTGGTTGTCACCAAGCGACAATGAAGGACCGCCGAGAAAGTGCGGATCGGATTCCAATGGAGACAGACCCCTACGAGGTGTCACTTGTAAGATGCATTTGTGACAATGCTAGGATACTCGGAGGATGAGGGACAGCAAAGCCCGCGCCCGGATCCGTACATATCCGAAAATCCTAGAACACAACGTTCCTTATAAGAACACGAATGGTGAATGGAGAAGATTTATTGAAGCACCAGTCGAAAATGGAGGGTTTTCGGACCAGGAAGATGAAGAATTCGTAAACGTTATTGGATCTTTTTCTTCTTTCCCACGAACGGATGGCGTAACAACGTAAGGGTCACGGCCAGGGCCGCTCGAGCGCAGCGAATGCACGCAATCAGAAAAGGGTTATCGATTCCGAACGTCTCCCCGGTGGCCTTCATACCTGTGAGTCCACATGACGCCTTTCTAATTGCTACGAGGGGCAGACAAATGGACCCGGGTGCTCCTTATTTGGACACGGATCTATCGAGCCGCTACCTCAAGCTCGAAGGGGAACGTTGCCTATCCTTCACCCTGTGGCTGCCCTACTGCAAGGCGAAAAGAAAAAGGATATACGATGAGATGGAGGTTGATAGCCACAACTCTGTGGGCCATCCAAGGGATGAAATCGAAAAGCCGCCGAGTCCCGACAATAGCGACTCTTGTTGCATGATAACAATGAGCAAGGCCGGCCATAAGAGTGAATCGGAGGACGCCCTAGCTCTGTGGGCCATCCAGGGGGCAAAAACACAAACCCCTGCACTCGAAGCCGGTAGCTTGGGAAGCGGTTATAAGGGCCGCTCGGGGAAGAGGCCAATACGGCTCAAGCTCGGCCTCTTACTTGTCACTAGACTCGTCGAGAACCAATGGCCAATAGCCAAAAGGGCTCCCCATTGACGTTGGCGGCATTGAAGAAATCCGGTCAAGAAACGGCCCGATGAGGAAGTTAATCGTTGACCCGATGCGGCGAGATTTTCCAAGGAAATCCCAGCGAGATAAGAAGGCCACAGATCAAGCACCAAAAGAAGATCGCCGCCCCTATGCTAAGACAAGTGAAACTCAGAGACCACGAAAAAGAGGATCCGTGCTCACCCGGTTGAAGCAACACAGCGACTGACATTTCCCTCCGGTCTCTACTCACTACGTCTTATCCCCATAAGCCGAAGCTGGAAGAAAGCACAGCTCGCGCTCTCGTGCCTATTGATGCTACTCCCGATGATGTGGTACAGTCGATTGGAAACATCCACTACGGGAACATAATCACTTTCGAGATCTCGACCTCCCTCAATTTGGGGCCGATCATAATGAGCCTCTCTTCATCACGATCAGTGGATGAACGACGCCTCCCTCGGGTCCTGGTTGATAATGGGTCCGGAATGAACATTCTTCCGGCAAAGATCATGAGCTTGCTTGATATCAAGACTACAGACTTGAAGCCTTCTTCTCTCACGATCAAAGCTTACGACTCAACATCCCGAGCAGTCCTCGGAGTTGCTACTTTAGACCTCTGGTTTGGACAGTAAATTTATACCTGTGGAATTCCGGGTTATCGACATCCCGATTACTTTCAATGCCCTGCTAGGAAGACCTTGGCTGCACCAAGTCAAAGGGTCGCCTCAAGCCTCCACCCGGTGTGTGAAATTCGTCTCGAATGGGGATCGACGACCATTTATGGGGATTTAGTCACTTTAGAGGGCACGGATACGGGCGGAATACCTATTCTGTGAAATCCAAACATGATGAGGAAGGTCACATGCTAACGGGCTTCACGGTCGAGCCTCCCAAGGCCCAAGTGTGCAACATAGATCGACGGTCACTCGGGATAAAATCCCGCCGGTCTTGAAAATGATGAGAAAAATGAGCTATCTACCGGCCTCGGTCGGGGAAGCGCCAACAAGGAACTTTCAAACTCATCGAAGTGAAAGGGCAGAATACTCGCCACGGCCTGGGATATGAGGCCTCCCCGGTGGACACCTTGCAAAGGGAAAAAGATTTGAAGGCTGCGGGAAAGGTCCGTGACAATCCCAAATCTCTCCCCTTCGGTCCTAATTTGGTGACTACTTTGTAAAGGGTCCCACACAACCAGGAAACATCACAGTGAGCCCACTCCTACGGCGGGATGGCTAAAGCTACGGGATAGCCTCAACAAGTTCGGAGAACCAAGGCTAACCCGGTCCGTAGAATGTTCCTGGACCTACCCAAGATACACAGGGCTACCGCTACCATGAAGAGTGAGTATACCTTCGGGCGTGCGACCTGGTGGAGCAGGTTCGAGAAGCTCACAACCACTATTCCCCTCTTTTGCCCAGGGAGATCCGAAACCCGAGTTCGAATTGACAAAGTGCCAAAAGCTAAGGCCACGGAATTTCCCTCGAGATGATTGGGATGGTACGGTTATGCAAAGCAATTGTTCGAAGAAGAAGTCCAGGTGCCGGACACGATTGATCTCGGCTCGGTCAAGAGATGATAGCGGCAATTGAGAAAGGAAAACAAAAACGGCCACGGTTCAGAGTCATGAGGCCACAGCGGTGATGTCGCTAAAGAATTGGGAAACTCTCTCGAGGCCGTCCGCGACCAAGGAGGAAATGATCACCAAGCTTGGATTGGTCCCCGTCCCTTTGTGTCAATCTAGGACAAGTCCTCCCGATCTCTCTCTGTTAAGATCGAGTCTCTAGGGTCGTCCAGAGTGGCCTTACGCCCGAAGACTACGAGTGCCGTAGCAAGCCTGTTTGTATTCCCTTTCGTTTTCAATGAAATGACGAACCTTTACGAGTATCCCTTGATTGCCACTTTAACTAATGATGAATTAATTAATAAAAATTTTTTTTAATAATAATTCATTAGATAAAGAAACGCAGACACATTAAACAAAAAAAAAGAAAATCAAACAACAAAAAAAAATCTTTAAGCGGGTTGTCAGGAAGAGGAAAATCGAGCCCAGTGTAGAAGAGATTTTGACGAGTGTGAATTTGGGAGCTGCGGAAGAGCCTAAAGACGCCTTGATTGGTCATTTCTTCGAAGGAAGTGGAAAGGATGCTACTGCAAAGTCCTACAAAATCCTCAATTCAAAGAAAGTTGCCCTCTTCATCAAAGAAAACATCATGTGCGAGATACGGGTTGCCCGGTAGAAATCATCTCGAGATAATGGATCCCACTTCGAAGGGAATGTGAAAAGCTGGCGGAATTCCGAATAACCCGTCACAAGTCATCACCTACGAGGCCCCAAACCAACGGAGCCGTCGAAGCGGCAAACAAGACTGCACGGAAAATATCATCAGGAAAATGGTGTCCAAGGTAGAGATTGGCAGAGAAGTTACACTGGCACTGCAGGGCTACGAGAACATCGGTCGAACGGCAAGCGGGAAACACCGTTTGCCCTCACATACGGAGATGGGCCGTACTCCCAATCGAGTGGAAATACCCTCGCTCAGGTATGCTGGCTGGAAAGCCGGATCAACGAGGTCGAATGGCTCCGAGTCGCCATGATGAATTGGCCCTACTAGACGAACGCCGATTGAAGGCCATGGAACACATCCGGGCCTACCAAGGAAGAATGGCGAGCCTTCGACAAGAAAGTAAAGCATCGGGAGATCCGAGAAGGTGATCTCGTTCTAAAAGAAAAGCCCCGGTCCGTATCAACCCTCTCGGCAAATGGGAGCTGTATGGAGTCGGGCCGTATGTCGTCCGAGAAGATCTTCTCGGGAGGAGCCATGCAACTTGCGGACCTCGACGGGAATCCCTTTGTACACCCGGTGAATGGTGACAAGGCTGCGCGAGATACTACGCGTAAAAAAAAAAAAAAAAAAAAAAAAAACAAAAAAAAAACAAAACAAAAAAACAAAAAAGAGTGCTAAAGAGTAATACCCAACTAGGTTAGAAACCCGAAAAGGGCGGCCTAGGTAAAAAACGAGGGTTGCACCAAAAAAAAAACAAAAAAACAAAAAAAAACAAAAAAGAGTGCTAAAAGAGTAATACCCGAACTAGGTTAGAAACCCGAAAAGGGCGGCCTAGGTAAAAACGAGGTTGCACCAAAAAAAAAAAAAAACAAAAAAAAAAAACAAAAAAGAGTTCACGGAGTTGAACTACGAAGACTGAGCTCCTCAAAATGAGGGAACGTAGGCGGCGGAAACGGTTCGGTCTAAAACACAAATAAAAGCCATACTTTGGCATCAATACAATTGATCGAGACCATGAAAGCGTCTCGAAAAACTCTAAAGCAATTCAAATATTCATTACAAGTTAAAAGCTCTTTGATGAGTCTAAGCCCGATTCATTCCTACAAGCGGCAACTTTGCTAAAAGAAAACTAAGATACATAATCAAACTAATGTGTCTGTCATGGCAAGAAAGGGATACTTGGAAACCTCGGAGTCACTCCAAGCCACTCGTGCGGCCTCTCCCTTCTTCTTCCCCCTCAGAGTCTTTCTCTTACGAGCCCAGGAAAAATGTCGGTATTCCTCCTACCAAGCTGCGGTATAGGGACGGGGTCTATCAAACCGGCCTCTGTCGGGGCCTTAGTAGCCCTAGCGTCATCCCTCATCTCCTGTAGCCTAGGCGGTAGCATAGGAGCCCTCCTCTCCTGTCTCTTGACGTAAGCCTCATAGTCGGTCACGGCGTCTCCGCTCCGTCATGAGGGTTGGCCCTCGCCTCGGCCCTCCTCCTCTCGAAACAGATCTGGTCCTCCGCACCTCTGATGGCCTCACGCCGTCTCAAAATAGCCACTGAGTCTCTCCCGGATGCCCCTCGTACCAATCCGGGTACCCGAGTGGTCGGGAACACCGGTCTCGGACGCTGAGAATGACCCGAGGAGGAAAGGCATCGTACCTCCATACTCGGGAAAGAAATGGAAACACCGAGGGATCATCCATGGAAACAGGAGCCACCACCTGGTAGCTATATCATCAAAACCCTCCAAAGGAACTGCTCCAAGCCAAAGCTGTCTCGGGACCCGAGCCGGAATGTAGAAAGCTGGGTGAGAAAGCCCGGAAGCATAACCACATGGGACCCGTCTGAAGCACTCTGCGAGTCTCCACCACTTGCCATGAGGCACCAACCATCGATATCTTCGGTCGGCGACCCGCCATCCAACGCTCCCACGAGCCACGATCATCAAAATCTACATCGACACCTCTCTGGCAAAAGTCCAAGGCACGATCATATCGAGAGGTTTCCCGAAGAACCCCCAAACGCTCCATCGGCCACGGGGTCAAGAGAAGCGGGCTGCCCCGTGCATATACCGCCGTCCGGTAGCTAATGCATCGAGAGCATGAAAAAGTCTCCCCAAGAATCAAAGGAACGACATCTACGCCGGGCGACAGTGAACGACGACATCCAGCAGAGACCGATGGCAAATTCCAAAGGAATAAACCATGACCAGGGTGCCAAACATACAAAGTGCAAAGGCATCCCAATAGGCATCATCCACCAAGCCTAGGCCCCTAAATCTGTCGGGAAGACCGGAAATATCGAAATGATCGGGACCGCGGATCATACCTTGCGCTTCCTCCGGGGAAAGATGAAGGAGGACGCACAACTTGTCAACAAAAGAAGCCCCTCAGGGCAAAGGACCGCTA
The DNA here is from genome assembly GCA_022495995.1 of Adenophora triphylla var. japonica. Lineage (NCBI taxonomy): Eukaryota > Viridiplantae > Streptophyta > Magnoliopsida > Asterales > Campanulaceae > Adenophora > Adenophora triphylla. The sequence continues at coordinate 734,645 of JAFEMH010000139.1, read as the reverse complement.
TCTCTTCCACCTCCAGGACCTCCAAGCAAGGCCCGAAATTCTTCAGTCGGAACAATCTCGTTGAAGGAAAGGCAAAAGACATGCCTTCTAGTATCCCAAAACGAAGAAGAAGCTCTTAAGAGGTCATAATCCGGAACCAATTCTTTGAGAGACCACAAGCATCGTACCTTGTACCTTTCTTCAAAGAATGATCTTCTCTCGTGCATGATCTCCCTACACCACTCCTTGAACTTTTCAAAGAACAACATTTGCCTTTCTTTGGACAATTTTGGAGAATTTTTGGCCATTTCCATGGTTTTCTCTCTTTCTCCCGAAAATGGACATTTGAAATTTCGGAGGTTGAAGAGGATATTTGAATTTGAAATAAAGCAAGACCAGTGCTGAACCAAAATTAAAGGACCTTTGTCGGATGCGAGTCCCATCCGCGCGGATGGGATTGCTTTCCCAAAAAAAAATTTTGCAACGGTCAAGCCGCTACACCAAAAGAGGAATATTCCGTCCGGTTGCTCGAAACTTGTGCAAAAACCTCCCAAACCGGTCCATATACCAAACACCCTTGCAAAAAAAAAAAAACAAGGCTCATGCAACACTTTGCATTCATATTGCATTGCATTCATAAAATAAAATCCTAAATTATTACATTCCAAAAAAAAAAAAAAAAAGAGAGTGTGCATAAAAAAAAAAAAACAAACAAACATAAATAAAATCCTAAATTATTACATCAAAAAAAAAAATGTGCATAATCTGTACAAATCTAAATCTCAAAAAAAAAAAAAATCAATCGGAGTCTCCAAAGACCCGATGTCTCCCCGGCCCCTCTTGCGACTCGGGCCCGCCTCCTCGGGAGCCACTGAAAATCTCGGGCTCGGGAATCGTCCTCGTCTCCCGAGAAGAGGCTCGTCGGGACCAACCCAGGCACGCTACGATAGGGCAAGCCGAGATCCGAAGAAATCGTATCCGAAGGTGAAGGCGTCGGACTCCTGAACATACGGAGACGACCCACCATGCCGCCAGACGTGTCCACTGCCGTACGGATCCCCAAGAATGACGTGATCCGAAGCGGTGCTGCGCGGTGATCAATGAGAGGAGAAAGAGGGGTCTCGGAAGAAGTCTCAGGGAATAGGAGAAGCCTCCGTCGGACAGTGCCGGCCGTGGTCTCCTCGCCCTAGCCCGAGGTGCCCCGCAAGCAACCATCCTCCGTATGAATCTCTTGGCCCCCGATCACTTGCTTCGTCGGTGTCTCGACGACCACCTCCGAAAACGCACAAAAGCAAAAGCGTCAAAAAAAAAAAAAAAAAGAAGTGATGCTAGAGATGATGAAACAAAAGAAAGAAAAGAAGGGGAAAAGGTGAAGCCATACCTTCATACCGGACGAGGCCGGAAAGCTCGTGGAAGCCGCTCGGGCGAGGGATCTGCACCCTCAATCGGACCCCATCACGGATGTAGGAAAAATCCGTCCGAGGGTACCGCGGGATCCCAAGCCCCTCCCTCTCCAAAACGAGGCATCCTCGGCCTCCTCCAAGACGAACTTGTCGCATATGGCTCGATCGCCACGAAGTCCGAGAAGTGCGGCTGCTCGGTAATCATCCCAGTCACGGACCGATCGCTCGGGTGCATCATATCGGCGGGAGGCTCCACCGGTGTCCTCAAAGGGCGAGTTCACGCCATGTCGGCGCGTCACCCTCTCTCCCGAGATAGTAGACGTCGCAAGTCGGGCCCCTCAAAATCCTCCGTTGCCTTGTCCGGATCTCGGCGCCCTTCGGTGCGCTACCTCCAGCGATCCCGGGGAAGAATATCATCCCCTCATCCGTCTCGGCTCCCGTCAAAGGGAAGGCAATCCGCGTACACGAGGAGTCGTGCGCCCTCGGAGCTTATCTTTTCTCGGGCATGCTTGGACCAAGACTGCATGGCCGGATACGCCCCGACGTACGCCTCAGGCTGCCTCCACACCGTGACGTGGAAAAACTCCAACGCCCATACTGCGAAAGGTAAAAATCCAATCAATCCGGTGCAAATAAAAGTGCGTGCTCAAAGGAAAGAGGGAAAGCAAAAGAGAGCTTATACCTCCAGAGCAAACTCGAAGCGATGAAAGGAGCTCACGGCCTTGTTTGTATCTATCAAGAGCGAAGTACGGCTCGGCCCGGCCCGGCCTCCCCCAGGGAAATATCTCCAACCGTCTCCATGTCCTCCAAGGACCTCGGCAAGGCAAAGACCGCCGTCCCTCGAGTATGACCAAAGAGCGTGCTCGAGAAAGTAAACCACAGGAAGGACCTAGCAATCTGCTCGGCGCTAAACCTATCCTCCCCAGCCTCGTAACTCGCGATGGTCTCCACAATCTTGCCGTAGACCACGGCATACTCCATCCCCATCCCCTTTTTGGGAATAGGGGAAAATCCAAGAAGGTCCTGCAGGTCCGCGTCACTGTAGCCATCTCTCCACTCAATGCTGCGTCCATTGAAGGACAGACCCGTGATCGCAGCATAGTCAGAAGGCGTAACAGTCGCCTCGCCCCAGAAGAAGTGGAAGGTGTGGGTCGCGTCCCACCAGTGCTGCGCCAGAGCAAACATCAAGCCCTTGCTCTTAGGGAACTTGACCAGTCCCCTCAAGCACTCGACGAACTCCCAGAGCCCCGTCTCAACAACAATCTGTCTCGGACTCGACAAAGCTCCTCGGCCCGCATCCGGGAGCCGGTCCCACAAGTCAATCACAGACTCCACCGATCCTCGAGTCTTCATCTTGTTCAGCTGCTCCGTCACAAAACGGTTTCCGCCCTGTAAAAAAAAAAAAGAGAAAAAGTCAAAAAGATTGCATTTGCATTTACATTAAAAAAAAAAAAAAATTCGACAGCATAACAGCATACAATGAGCATAGCCCCATTTTTTCTCGCATAAAAGAAAACAATTTTCAGCAAGTCCCAATGCATTCATCAAAAAAAAAAGAGAGATGCATTCCTACGGAAGTAAAAACTCCGTCCCATTTTCAAGAAAAAAAATGCATACATGCATATCATCCATTTTACATGCAACGGGAGGAAAAATCCGTCCCACTTTTCAAAAAATATATATACATCCCATATTGGCAAAATGCCCATTCTTTCCAAACAAAATGCATGCATTGCATCATCATTCATCAATATCAAAATTCAATTTCAAAAAAAAATGCATACATGCATATCATCCATCTTACATGCAACGGGAGGAAAAATCCGTCCCACTTTTCAAAAAATATATATCCTAAACATACATACATCCCATATTGGCAAAATGCCCATTCTTTTCAAACAAAATGCGTGCATTGCATCATCATTCATCAATATCAAAATTCAATTTCAACAAAAAAAAAATCATCATCATCATCAACATGCAATATTCAAGAGAAATCACAATTACTCGAATTTTCACATGTAATTTTCGAATTGAAAAAAAAAAATGTGGCAAAAATGCCAATTCTTTTTCCCAAGCAAAATGCACATTTTGAGTTACTCATATACTCATTACAACATGCAAAGCATTAAAATCAAAATTCAAAGCCAAGAACATTAATCATTCGAATTTTCAAAAAAAAAAATTCAAAAAATCACCCAAAATTTTCAAGAAATCAACAAAGGGATCAAAGGGTTTCAAAGTATACCGTTCGGAGATGCGGATCCGAAGCCCAATGTTGCCAAGCATCGGGGTAATGCTCCTCCGCAACCGATTGCGAAAGATTGTAATGCCTCCTCATCCGGACGAGCTCCAATCGTCTCTCCGCCACCGGGCCACGTCCTTGACCTTGAAAAGCGCCTTCCCCGTGTTCCATTGCTCGAAAATCGAAGAAAATCGGAAGATTTCGAAGCTTAAATGGCCAAAAATGGCGGATTTTGCAGTTTTTCTCTCTCTCTCTCGACAATTTCAAAAAAATTGACTGAGAAAGAAGAAGGGCGTTGGCCTAATTAATACCCCCGACTTTCCATCCCTATCCGCGCGGATAGGGATTGCAAGGGTCAAATGACCCTTTTGCCCCTTAAAATTTCGTGACTCGCAATTCGGTCCTCAACTTGACAAAGTTAACCAAAGTTAACCAAAGTCGGCCCCTTGTCAAGAAAATTACCCCTAAGTCAAACGTAAGACCGAGTGCCCCGAGAAAGATAACGGATCCCGTATCTTTCATCAAAATCTTCCCAGCTAGCAAACGTAAGACCGATCTCCCCGAGAAAGATAACGAGATCCCGTATCTTTCATCAAAATTAATCCTAGTCAAACGTAAGACCGAGTGACCCGAGAAAGATAACGAGATCCCGTATCTTTCATCAAAATCTCCCCCGGCAGTCAAACGTAAGACCGAGTGACCCGAGAAAGATAACGAGATCCCGTATCTTTCATCAAAATTAATCCCGGCAGTCAAACGTAAGACCGAGTGACCCGAGAAAGATAACGAGATCCCGTATCTTTCATCAAAATTAATCCCGGCAGTCAAACGTAAGACCGAGTGCCCCGAGAAAGATAACGGATCCCGTATCTTTCATCAAAATCTCCCCCGGCAGTCAAACGTAAGACCGAGTGACCCGAGAAAGATAACGAGATCCCGTATCTTTCATCAAAATTAATCCCGCTAGCCAAACGTAAGACCGAGTGACCCGAGAAAGATAACGAGATCCCGTATCTTTCATCAAAATTAATCCCTAGTCAAACGTAAGACCGAGTGCCCCGAGAAAGATAACGAGATCCCGTATCTTTCATCAAAATTACTCTGAGTCAAACGTAAGACCAAGTTGGACCCTGAGAAAGATAACGAGATCCCGTATCTTTCATCAAAATTAATCCCTGAGCCAAACGTAAGACCGAGTGCCCCGAGAAAGATAACGGATCCCGTATCTTTCATCAAAAATCATCCTAGTCAAACGTAAGACCGAGTGCCCCAAGAAAGATAACGGATCCCGTATCTTTCATCAAAATCTCCCTAAGCACAAACGTAAGACCGAGTGCCCCGAGAAAGATAACGAGATCCCGTATCTTTCATCAAAATTATCCCTGAGCCAAACGTAAGACCGAGTGACCCGAGGAAGATAACGAGATCCCGTATCTTTCATCAAAATTACCCCTAAGTCAAACGTAAGACCGAGGTGCCCGAGAAAGATAACGAGATTCCGTATCTTTCATCAAAATTAATCCCGGCAGTCAAACGTAAGACCGAGTGACCCGAGAAAGATAACGAGATCCCGTATCTTTCATCAAAATTAATCCCGGCAGTCAAACGTAAGACCGAGTGCCCCGAGAAAGATAACGGATCCCGTATCTTTCATCAAAATCATCCCGGCCCAAACGTAAGACCGAGTGCCCCGAGAAAGATAACGGATCCCGTATCTTTCATCAAAATCTCCCCCGGCAGTCAAACGTAAGACCGAGTGCCCCGAGAAAGATAACGGATCCCGTATCTTTCATCAAAATCTCCCCCGGCAGTCAAACGTAAGACCGAGTGCCCCGAGAAAGATAACGAGATCCCGTATCTTTCATCAAAATTACCCCCGGCAGTCAAACGTAAGACCGAGTGCCCCGAGAAAGATAACGAGATCCCGTATCTTTCATCAAAATTGCCCACGGCAGTCAAACGTAAGACCGATTTCCCAGACAAATACGTCTGATTTTCCCCAGCAAAGGCTAACAAAATCCCCAGCAAAGGCTAACAAAATCCCCAGCAAAGTTAACGGAATCTCAAAAGCCAACGGAATCTCGAGTAGTACTCGAACTACGAAAGGGCTTGATTCCCACTAGGGATACGTAGGTAGCCTATCATTAGGTCCAGCCCCTCGACCAAAACGGTCACCCTCTCCTTCGGCAGCAGACGAAGTCCACCGAAAGGTCATTTCAAATTAAGGTCCGAGGCGCCTAAAAGGCCATCGTCATCAAGGAGCGAGGCGCCTAAAAAGCCATCTTCAAGGTCCGAGGCACCTAAAAGGCTATCATCATCAAGGTTCGAGGCACCTAAAACGCCATCTCCAAGGTTTGAGGCACCTAAGACGCTATCACTAGAAAGCGATAAATCGCAATCATCCCCAGCAGAGACCAAAAATGGTCATTCCTATCCCCAGCAGAGCGGATACCCATCAGACCAAAAATGGTCATCTCTTATCCCCAGCAGAGTTTCTTTCCAGCAAACGACTGTAGAACTCGCTCACCAGGTTCGAGGCACCTAAAACGCCATCATTTCCGGGGTCAAAGACCCGAACTACGACTGGCTTGATTCCCATTCGGGATACGTAGGTAGCCTATCGCTAGGTTCAGCCACCCGATCACTCGATCATCCTGCCAAATATGGAGCCTTACTCTTATCGACGACCCCGCTTCCTTCGAAAGCGCCGTCGCCGAGGGGCTACTGTAAGTGCTCCAATTTGAGCTTGTTAGAATTTTCGTTATAAAATTAACGAAAGTTATAACAATTACTAACATTCCTAACAATCCTAACTTTTCTAACAAAGTGAGGGTAAAATGGGCATTGTTATTTAAGGTTAAACCTTAAAAAGAATCCTAAAAAGAAAAACAAAAGAAGAAAACCAAATATAGCAATGCTGGAAACACAAACTGGCTGCTTAATTTGAATTTTGAAAAAGATTATTCTTCTTGTCCAAAGCTGAAGCTGCATTTAATGAACAGTGCACGCTGCCTGATCCTATCCGCGCGGACAAGTATGTAATTTTCAGAGGGCTATAAATTGAGCCCTCCAGTCACAAAAATAAAGAAGGAAGAACACAATAGCAACGAAGTTCTGGCGAAATATAGAGAGAAAACAGTGAGAATTCTCAAGAATTGTCACCTTTTTCTTTCCAATCTTTCCCAACTCATACTCATCCACTCACTCTCATATTAAAGCCCTAAACACTCATACACTCAAGCCAAACACTCAAGAACACAAGGAAGATTGGTAAACCCTCCTCTTCCTAACCCTAAATCTCATCCATGCATGCATCTTCAAACTACAAAATGTAGTTCCTTCATCTTTTTTCTCTAGATCTAAGAAGATCACCATGGAAGACCATCTCCATGGATGATCTTCTATAAAGATCAACATTATTTTCCAAGCTTTTCTTTCTTACTTGCAAAAATGCACTTTCAAAACCCTAAAAAACCATTTTCAAGCACTAAATCTTGATTTCAAAGGGTAAAATCCCCCTCCCCAAGCAAATGAAATGCTTAGTCCTAATGTACCCCAAGGATGGTTTGGTATAGTTGATTCACCACTAAAATGTCTAGTGATCACTAACCAAAACCTAGGGAAATGGGGACAAGCATGGATGCAAAACCCCCCTTAAAATCATATTTTCTTTCTTGAGAAGTTGCTGTCCAGTAGCCATTTTCTCAGACCTCAGTCCATGGTCTTAATTTTTGGACACAGATGAACTTGGAATTTGGTGTTGACTACAAAACACTTTTTGTAGCCAACATCCAGAGATTTCCAGAAATATTTTTACTTTATTTTTTGGGTGAGTAAAACTCCTCTTTTCAAATTTTCTTTCAGAGGCTAGTTCATCAGCTTCTGGGAATCCAGATCTCATATCTGAGGTTTCCAGAAGGTTTTGACCCCTCAAATCTTCTCCAAAATGGAAATTTCTTTCACACAAAGTTTATTCAAGGAGTCTAGAGAAACTTTCATTCTCTGAGTTCATCCAGATTATGAAGTTTTAGGACCCTTGAATCCATTTCAAAATTAGGTGTCTGCTGCCATTTTCTTCTGGCAGAAGTGACTTCTCAACTTCAAAAGGTTTTTTGAGTACCAAATCTCAAACCAAAAATTCTCCAAAAAATCATGGGATCAGTTTAAAGTCTTAAAAAGACATCCCAATTTTTACTTTTTCCAGTTTCAACTTATTTTGGCCAAAACACACACACACACACACACACAAATGATTTTCAGCTTGGAAGACTCGTTTTTACGAGGCGCGTCGGGTGCACACTAACGTCCTTCCCGACGCGTAACATGACCTCCGAACCTAAATCTCTGATCTCGGGCTTTTTTCAAAGTTTTTCCCTTCAAAATTAAAATGGCGTGGCGACTCCGTTTTTTTCCGGTTTTATTTGGTTTTTCAAAGAAACGCAAAAATCGAATTTTTCCCGCGAAAAAGGCAACACATCGTTACAGATTACACTACTCTAAAATCAATAGAGAGGTTGAGAAGAGAAACGAAAGTTTAAAGGATGATTACCTTTTTGAGGAGGGATGCGGACAGAGTTTCGACTCAAGTTTAGAGTTGAAACTTGATACGGACAGAGCTCCGCCCCGATCCTTGATTTGGATCTTGATGCGGACGGAGCTTCGCCTTGGTCCTTTGATTCGGAGCTGATGTTCGTCAATCAACGTGGTTGAAGGACGAATTTAGGAGTTGTTTGTGAGTGATTTGAAGGAGTCTTTCGTGGAAAGAAACCAACAAATTGTGTGTGTTGTGTGTGTTCTTGATCAAGGATCAGAATTGTCGACTTCGAAACACCGGAAGTCATCCAAGATTTATAGGAGGTTGGAGAGGTGAAGGTGGAGAGGGAAATTACCCTAGAAGGTTCCGTAACTCGGTTCGATTGGATACCCGAATTGATAAGGTTTTATCCAAAAAGAGAGTTTGAAACGGAGAAGGAGAGTGATTTCGCACATCCTGCCGAGGGGATATCTCGCGCGAGATATGATATCTCGTGCGAGATAACTAGTCTCGATGACTATTTTGTCCTCTTCGGTTGTTCCGTTAGTCAAGTTAGGGTCCAAAACTAACGAGGTTAGTTAGAAACTTAACGAAACATGACGAACGATATGCTTTCATCAAAACATAAAAGAGAGATGAAAAGTAGTGTAATCATGTAATTATGAGTTCGTAATGGGGTGTCTACAGAGCCCTCGGCGATGTGTCTTATGAAAGAAGAAGTATCGTCGATAGAAAAGACATCATTCTGAACTTTGGGATGGTCGTGCCGCACGGCTGCCTACGTATCTCTATCGGAGAATCAGACCAAAACGTAGTTCGACTCCAAAACACGAAAAGGTTGCTTTAGGTATTTTGAAAATCATTTTTTTGAAAATCGAGGAGATTTTATTTTTGAAAAGGCAAATCCATACTGAGGAATCAAATCATGACCCAATTCTGAAGATACCTGTTTTTTGAAGTGAGGTGACGATCTTGGCGATTCAAGACCGGGCTTTTGTTGAGGTGACGATCCTGGCGATTCAAGACTGAGCTTTTGTTGAGTAGTACTTGACATACTACTTGTAGATGCTTGACACACCTACTTGGTGACGATCCTGGCGATTCAAGACCGAGCTTTTGTTGAGTAGTACTCGACATACTACTTTTAGATGCTTGACACACCTACTTGGTGACGATCCTGGCGATTCAAGACCGAGCTTTTTTGTTGAGTAGTACTCGACATACTACTTGTAGATGCTTGACACACCTACTTGGTGACGATCCTGGCGATTCAAGACCGAGCTTTTGTTGAGTAGTACTCGACATACTACTTGTAGATGCTTGACACACCTACTTGATGACGATCCACCTGTAAGGGCGCTGAATCGGGCTTTTGTTGGTGAGTACTTGACATACTTACCCTAGATGCTTGACACATCTATTCGATGACGATCCACCTGTAAGGGCACTGAATCGGGCTTTTGTTGGAATATGCTTGACGCATGGCACTTGACGTGATGGATGCTTGACGCGATGGTTGCTTGACGCAAAGGTTGCTTGACGCAATGGTTGCTTGACGCTTTGGTTTGCTTGACGCGATCAATTGGATGCATTGATAGATGGAAAGGTAGGCGAAATCCAAACACTCAACATGTTTGATCTAATTCTTGAAAGTAGGCATTTGACGTGCTTTACGCATTTTAATTCCTACAAGAGGGTTAGTGAAATCATTTGCATAACAACATACATTCACTTAAGTATTTGTTTGTTCAAGACGATCAATGTGCACTCGACTCCAAGAATCATCGGGGAGAATGAGTTTTATTATGTGAGAATTGAGAATCGTTTGTGATTTAGATTTTGGTTTAGAAGGCCAACTCGTGAGGTCCATCTAAAGATCGAATGAGACAATCGTCTAATAGGATTCCGTTGAGATAACCGAAGTTCAACACTAAGGTTCGAGATACTTCGAGGATTTTTCCGTTGTCGTAGGACTTTTTTCATCGTCAAGCCCCAAGTTTCTCATGTGATGATCATTGACTGACCAAGGTCTATACCACTCCAATGGCTTTTGTTATGTAGAACTGATGCTGCCCAATCCAAAGCACGTATTTTCCAAGGCTTCTCTCGACACCAAGCCCCAAGACTTCTTGCATGTTGTAGATGACTTCGCGAGCAGGCTTGTGAGGCTGCATGAATTGAAGAAGGATCCCCTCCTTTTTCCCTTTGAATTTTTTTTCTTTCTTAGTGACGCACCCTGGTTTTTGCCTAGACCGCCCTTTCGGGTTTTCAATCTAGCGGGCATCTCTTTTGCGTCTTTTTCTTTTTGTGCTCTAACTTTTGCCTAGGCCGCTCTTTACGAGTTTTCAACCTAGCGAGCAATTTTTTTTTGAAAAGTATGTTTACTCGAAGGGGACTCAGTTGGAAGAATCTCATTAAGGAGAAAGATGAGATCTCAAGTTTAGTTGAGGAGAGACGGACTCTATTTTTGGAAGGTTATCCAAGCATTGGATCTTTTTGGGGGAGTATATTCTCTAATGATGAGAGTGAGAAGCGAAGAGGTAAGCCCCTAATGCAGATTTGAGTACTCTTGAGAGTTTGAGTAGAGATTGACTGGGGGAGGAAAGGTTAGGAAGCCCCAGTTTTGATGCTTGGATTTCAAGAGTGTGTATGAGAATGGCTAAGAGGAAGCCCCTAGACTCAACAAAGAACGCTACATGGCTCAAAGGTCTAGAAAAGTTGTTCTACTTTTAATGGACCTCGCATCATCTAGAAATTTCTTAACGAGTTTGAAAAGAAAGCCAATCGTTAGCATGACTTAAGGCTAAATATTTCTCTTTATGGATTGATGTTGAAAGTCTTCTTCATTTGCGTTGCCATTCGGGCTTCATTGTAAGAGGATGTTGAGGGATCCTCTTTTCTTCATTGATATCACTTGACTCTTCTTCTTTGCGGGAGAGTCCTTCTTGCCTTTGTTGAAATTTCATCCTTGTTGTGGGGCGATGAAGGCTTGAGAGTTTTTCTCTTTTTTTTTTTTTTTTTTTTTTTTTTTTGATGCTCTATTTTTGCCTAGGACGATTTGAGGAGTTTCGACCTAGCGAGCTTTTTATTTTTGTACTCTCAAAGCCTTGAATTGAGTAGCCCCACTTTTCTTGGGATGAATGTTGATAGCAGCGCCTTTGGCTTCCTTCGTTTGTTGATCTTCGACTTTCAACATGAGTAATGTTTAGCCTTAAGCCTTCTAAGGATAGTTTTCATTTCAAACTTGTTTAGAAGCTTCTATCTTTCGTGATGATTTAAGGAATGAGGGTCCACTATTCAACATAGATCAAATGATACTCATAAAGAAGAACAACTCTTGGGAAAGTGTTTAGGGTAAAGAGATAACTTTTATTGATAAGGAAATTCGAAAGCAGACTCGATAGTTTACTTGACACAAACTAAAGAGGATAGAGATGTACTAGAAAGACAGAACGACTCTTCGAGAACATACTAGGAAATTTACCTAATCTATGTTTTTTTTTCTTTTCTTTTTCTTTTTTTTTTCAAAGGAAAAAGGGAGAGAACAATTGGAGCCCCAAGGTGGTGATGCTTCAGTTGATCTTCTTGGAAGCTTCATTACAAGTCTTGGATTACATCCTTCAAATGATGACAGTCATTAGTGTCATGTCCACTATTGTTGTGAAATTTACAAAACAAGTAGGGATCATGATCAAGACGAGAGCTTTTTCCAAGAGGGTTTCCTTCTCTAGGCTTAATTTTTCCTTCTTCTACGAGGATGTCAAAGAGACCTTCTTGGGTAATTCCTTCAAGTTGGACATATCGTCTATCTTTTCGCTTTCTTTCTGGACGGGGAGCAACAAATGACTTAGGATTGGTGAATCTACTAAGGTCATGGAGCCTTTCTTGGTTGGATTCCTCAAAGTGAGCATGATCTCCATATTTTCCTCCCTTGTCGTGTCGAGACCTTTCCTCGTTGAGTTCGACCATTTTGTGAAGTATCTTGATCTTTTCTTCATAGTACTTCTGTTGTGCATGCATATAGGCTAGACATTCATCCTCGATTTGGGCCCTTAATTCGACTTCCACTTGGGCTCTTATGTTGGACTCCATTTGGGAACACACATCAATGATACATGCCTTAATGATTGACTCAACCTCTTTATGCTCACGCTCCTTGCTTTGAGTGTGCTTGTCTCTTGGATCCGTGGTTTCCATGATTTCTAGCTTGTTGAGTTTTGTCTCGAGGGTGGCAATTTGTTGAATATGAGCCATTTTTTCTTGCTCGAGATGGTTCTTGAGAGTCTTGATTTCTTCGGATGTGAATTCTACGACTTGCTTATCCTCTTTGGGGGTGCCACTTGCATAGAGAGTAGACGGAGTAGTTGCCATTGGAGAGGTAAGGGAGCTTGACGACCTTAGAGATGAACTAGAGATATCCCAACGAAACGCCTTTTCGAATATTAGCCCCAAACGATCCTAGATGGAGGAAAGGATGATGGTTAAAAATACCTCACGAGCGATTTTTTTGAAGCTTTATTCTTTTTATTAGAGACGAAGTTTTGACTCAAGGAGGGAGCGCACATCGATCATCAATTACAAACACAGATTCTGCAAATAATATCTCGCGCGAGACTAGGTAATCTCGCACGAGATAACCATTCGGAGAGATGGATTTTTCCTCATTTGATTTCCTAGATTCATGGTCGGACGGAAAAGGATCCGTTTTCTATCTAGCATCCTAGGTAAATCTTGCAGGTATACGTAATTCAAACCAAACCTAGGGACTCGGTAATTAACCAATCTTTGTAAAATAAAGCCACGTAAAATTGACCGGAAGGATTTTTCATTAAAGGGACTTCCGAAAGGGTCATTCCGAAGGGACATTTCCGAAGGGACTTTTTCTTTTTCCGAAGGGACTTTTCCGAATCCTTTCTCGATCGTCAATTTTATATTAGCTTTACTTTGGTCAAAGACAAGAAAGATTACCAAGTCGAAACCGACCGGTCACGGAGTGTTCTTAGAAAGACAATCTACATGAAAATGTGGCGATGCAGGGCTGGAAGGCTAGGCTCCCCGCGATATGACAATCTAGGTGGATTGAATACGCGGAGTGGGATGATCCAACTTCGGAGAGACCGGCGACTAGGTGGTTACCGTCATCCGTCCTTAGTGTGGGTCCCGGGTTTATAGAGGGTATGCAGTGCAATGACAGATATAAATGAGTGCGCGTGTGTGATAGTCAATCTAGGTGATAGAGTAAAATAGAGAAAAAAATCAAAAGAAAAACAGATAGTGGCCGCACCAAGTGGTTGCCTACGTTTCTCCCAAATTAGGAAGACTCAGGCCATCGTAGTTCCACATAAAGAGAGAGAAAGAGAGATAAATAATTCAATTTACAACTCCCGAATCCCCAATGGACCGGACTTTAATTAAATAAAACCCAATCGCACGCAGTTCATAAATAATAATCAATTATTTAAAGGAAACGAAGGTTCGAGTTCTACACCTTAAGGGAGGCTTTAAGATGCGGGAACTCTGCAGATAATGAATGCAGGATCCCCTTGCATGTTCGGCTCTCGTCTTGAATTACGAGCTAAACAGAGAAACCGAAAAAACAACTGCTGGAGGCCATATCTCGCGCGGGATATGATATCTCGTGCGAGATATGCCTCATCTGAGAGCAGAAAATTCGAATTTAAATTTTTTTTTTTTGAAAACCTCTCTTTTAATTTTGACGCAAGTTTAAGCCTCTTAATTTTAAGTCCCCAGCGGAGTCGCCACTGTAGCGTTGTGAGAAAATTTCATCTTTTCATCTTTTTTTTTGAGTCGCCACCTATATTATTCGATTGGAAACATAGGAAAACCATTTTGAAAGAGATTTGGGTTCGGGGCTTAGGTTATGAAATGGGTAGGTTTAGAAGGCATCCATTTCACCCAATCCGGAGATCGGTCTTGCTAAAGAAAAGAGAGGTTTTCAATCTTTTTAATGAAATAATTAAAGAAAAACAAGTAAACCCTAATCAATTTCTTGATTAGGAATGTCGGATTGTATGCTTCGAGATCGCCTTCATTGACTGAAGGGACTCTAGGCTAATCCTTTTGATGGGATTACACTACTCTGAAATCAATAGAGAGGTTGAGAAGAGAAACGAAAGTTTAAAGGATGATTACCTTTTTGAGGAGGGATGCGGACAGAGTTTCGACTCAAGTTTAGAGTTGAAACTTGATACGGACATAGCTTCGCCTCGATCCTTGATTTGGATCTTGATGCGGACGGAGCTTCGCCTTGGTCCTTTGATTCGGGCTTCGATGTTCGTCAATCAACGTGGTTGAAGGACGAATTTAGGAGTTGTTTGTGAGTGATTTGAAGGAGTCTTTCGTGGAAAGAAACCAACAAATTGTGTGTGTTGTGTGTGTTCTTGATCAAGGATCAGAATTGTCGACCCCTGAAACACTGGAAGTCATCCAGTATTTATAGGAGGTTGGAGAGGTGAAGGTGGAGAGGGAAATTACCCTAGGAAGGTTCCCGTAACTCGGTTCGATTGGATACCCGAATTGATAAGGTTTTATCCAAAAAGAGAGTTTGAAACGGAGAAGGAGAGTGATTTCTGCACATCCTGTCGAGGGGATATCTCGCGCGAGATATGATATCTCGTGCGAGATAACTAGTCTGATGACTATTTTGTCCTCTTCAGTTGTTCCGTTAGTCAGTTAGGTCCAAAACTAACGAGGTTAGTTAGAAACTTAACGAAACATGACAAAACTGATATGCTTTCATCAAAACATAAAAGAGAGATGAAAAGTAGTGTAATCATGTAATTATGAGTTAAGAATGGGGTGTCTACACCACCACGTCCTCACAACTGACCTATACGTTCACCCAGGATGCCACCACGTCCTCACCACCGACCTGTACGGTCACCCAGGACGCCACCACGTCCTCACCACCGACCTATACGGTCACCAAGGATGCCACCACGTCCTTACCACCGACATATACGGTCACCCAGGACGCCACCACGTCCTTACAATTGACCTATACGGTCACCCAGGACGCCACCATGTCCATACACAGAGTTTCAGTCAGAGGACATCTCACGTCCTCGTACACAACAACACTCACCCCACACACGAACTATGATCAGGCTTGATTCCTACTCGGGATACGTAGGAATCCTATCACAGGGTCCAGCCAATTGACCTAAACGGTTACACAACAGGACACTGCCACGTCCTCAAGAATCGACCTATACGATCACTTCCTCTCCCACATTTCTGAGGACTATAAATAGAGGGCTCCCCCTCCCTCATTTCACACATCTCCCTCTTCTCTTCTCTCCCCCCAGCCTTCAGGCACCCCTCTAAGACCCTTCGAGGCAATCCCGGTCCCTTTCGGTTCCTCCCGAGGCCTTCCGAGCTCCCTTGTGGTGCTGCGAAGCCTTTCCGAGCGCTCTCGCGATGCTCCCGCGCTGCCCCGAGGCACTCTCAAGGTACTCTGAGGCCCCTCGTGGTACTCCGAGGCCTTGCCTGGTCTTTCCCGAGGCATCCCGGCTCTTTCCGAGTCAAATCGGCGATTTCGGCCCACGCCGAACCTCTGCCCGAGTGACCCCTGCCATCCCAACGCATGCCGAACCTCTGCCCGAGTGATCCCTGCGATCCCAACGCCCGCCGAACCTCTGCCCGAACGATCCCTGCGATCCCGACGCACGCCAAAACTCTGTCCGCAGACAACCGGCTCTTCCCGAAGCACTATTCCATCCTCAAGCACTATTCCCCAGCGGAAGACAGACACGAACCAATATTGGTAAGGCTTCCTTCCTACATTATTTCAATACATTTCAATACGCAGTGTACAATGTAGACATCTGATACAGCATGCATTTTTAAAAGAACATACACACACACAACATTTAAAGAATAAGGGGTACCGAAAGACTCGTTTTTACGAGGCGACTCGGGTGAGCTCTAATATTCTCTTCCCGAGGAGTCATCTGACCTCCAAACTCAAAATCTCATTACACAAAAACAGTTTATTTTTAAACTGATGCCCTTTTTCAATGTTTTGGGCTTAATAAAAACGGCGTGGCGACTCTACAAAGGATTTTATGGGTTCGGAGGTTAAGTTTGAAGACATCCGGTTTAATTTGAAAAACGGAGTCGCCACGCCATTTTGATTTCCTCAAAACTTTGAAAAAAAGGATTTTATGGGTTCGGAGGTTAAGTTATCCCTTGGGAAGAACGGATCGTCGTTCACCCAAGGTGCCTTGCCATAGCAAGTCTCCCTAGATTCTGTTTATTTTGCTTGCTTGCGTGCTTTCTTGTGTGCATGTGTTTGAATGAAAGGGGAGGGAATGTCCCAAGTTGTCTTCCGGACGTACAAACCATTTATTGGTTGTCGCTCGGGATTTCTTGGATTTTATGTATTCGGGATTTTGATCCCGTCCTCATCTTGGACTTGTGATCATCGCTTTTTAACATCGGGACTTGCGTGATCGAGAGAAGGACTCTTTTTTATAGTCCAAAAATGAGGTTCTTTAGGAAGAAATGTCCTTAGCCCATCAATCCTACACCTTAAGACGATCGAGCTTATATGAATGCTTCATGCTTGTCTTAAGTGATAATCGGAGATATAGGGTTCAAGGTTGTCCCTTTCTAAAGAGATTATGGAACCTTTAATGGAAGAAACGATGTAAAGATAGGATCTTTACACCGGTCCGTTCCAAGGTTGCTAATGGGGATATGGGGGAATGCAAGTAAAAATGACATTTTTAGTGAAAAGATGACATTTTTGGGTTGCAAAGGATGCTTTTTGGTTTGCAAAGGATGCATTTCGATGTAAAGACATGATTTTTATGCAAAGGATGCATTTTGATGTAAAGAAGTGATCTTTATGCAAATGATGCATTTTTATGAGGAAATTAGCATTTAATATGCAAAGGATGTATAA
Organism: Adenophora triphylla var. japonica; assembly: GCA_022495995.1. Taxonomy (NCBI): domain Eukaryota; kingdom Viridiplantae; phylum Streptophyta; class Magnoliopsida; order Asterales; family Campanulaceae; genus Adenophora; species Adenophora triphylla. The sequence goes on along the minus strand of JAFEMH010000139.1, from coordinate 717,555 downwards.
AGATTGCATTTTTGAAAAGCAAGGGATGCATTTTTATGATGAAGGAATGACCTTTAATGCAAAGGATGCATGAAAATGGATTGTAGGTGCAAAGGATGCATTTTTAATATAAAGATTGCATTTTTATGAGCAAATGATGCATAAAGATGACATTTTTATGTAAAAAGGGGATTTTTAGGTGCAAAGGATGCACCTTTGAGTATAAAGATTACATTTTTAATGACAAATGATGCCTAATTTATGCAAAGGGGAAAAGGGGGTATAATAAAAATATGATCTTTAATGAAAACTACCAAGTCCCAAGCAAAGATAATAACAATATATGAATGCAATGAGCAATCTAATTCACATAAAGCAATTAAAATGCAAGGCAAGGGAGTAAGAGGTTACTAATGGTGGCCTCTTCTTCTTTGGGTTGAGCTAGGTGGAAGGACCAACTTTGGGATCTTCAAGGAGGAGGGAAGTGGCTTCTTGGCTTGCTTCTTCAACCTTCTTGGATTTCCAGCAGTATTATAGAGTGTATTGTATGAGTTTTTCGTCTTTGGTTGCCTTGTTGTTGGTTTGTAAAATGGGAAGAGGAGGGCTCTATTTATAGGCAGTCTGGATAAGACCAATGAAGCCGTGCGGCCAAAGATCCTTGGCTAATGCAGCCGTGCGGCATTATCCCTTGTGACTCAGCATGTTTCTAGAATCATGCAAGGTGGCAATTCTAGAACCTTTTCCAAATTAAGAAAAACGTGTTTCTTAATTGGTAAGCATTCCCTTCAGCCCTTAGATGATTTGGAACTGTTCCGGAATTGTTCCGGAACTCCAGGAAAGTCTGGGGAATTACCGGAAAATTTACCAAAATTGTCAGGGAAATTAACCAGAAGGCATGAGCCAGATTTGGGTACTTACAGAAGCCCCTCGGCAACGTCACTTGCAGGGCGAGTGGGGTTGTCGATAGAAAATGATCCATTCTGGCGAATGCCGAGACGGATTGGGTGTCCAAGGTGGTCAAGTGGCTGAACCTCTGGAAGGCTACCTACGTATCCCGAGTGGGAATCAAGCCAGGCCGTAGTTCTGAAGAGATCCTCTGAGGAATAGAGAAGAGATAACTGGTCTCTTGATGGGGAAATGGCAGAGAAAATGACCTAGGAGGTCAAGCAATTGATCCTACTGGGGATATGCTAGAAGTGACCAATGTGGTCGGATGTCAAGACCTTTATGAGGGGCTATTTCATCACTGGGGAGCGACGAAGGAATAGGGTGACCAAAGTGGTCGGATGGCTGGACCTTTTTTGAAAGGCTACCTACGTATCCCGGAGGAATCAAGCCTTGATCGTAGTTCAAGCATCACTAGATAGGTTAGGAATGATGTTTAGGATCCTTGAGGTTTTGACAATTAATGGAGGTTGTCACCTGATTGACAATTAATGGAGGTTGTCACCTGATTGACAATTAATGGAGGTTGTCACCTGAGGAAACTAGAGCTTACGTCACTATCGAGGAGATAGAGGTAGCTTAAGTTTGGAGAACTTGAGCATACTTCACTATCGGTGATAGAGGTAGCTTAAGTTTAAAGAACTTGAGCATACTTCACTATCGGTGATAGAGGTAGCTTAAGTTTGAAGAACTTGAGCGTACTTCACTATCTGTGATAGAGGTAGCTAAAGCTTGGAGAACTTGAGCATACTTCACTATCGGTGATAGAGGTAGCTTAAGTTTGAAGAACTTGAGCATACTTCACTATCTGTGATAGAGGTAGCTAAAGTTTGGAGAACTTGAGCATACTTCACTATCGGTGATAGAGGTAGCTTAAGTTTGAAGAACTTGAGCATACTTCACTATCGGTGATAGAGGTAGCTTAAGTTTGGAGAACTTGAGCATACTTCACTATCGGTGATAGAGGTAGCTTAAGTTTGGAGTTTTGACAATTCGGAGGTTGTCACCTAGCGTCATTCCGTTATAACGGAAGTAACGGAGGCGACTGGGGAAGAAAGCTTATTTGCTTGGAAGATAAAGGATATCTTTTGAAAACAACGTTATCTTGGTTAAAAGATAACGGGAATTACATGCCCAAGTGGAAAGTCCAGGGGCAAAAGGGTAATTTCTGCTCAGAGCGAAAGAGGCCGCCCGGCATGAGATGGGGGCAAAAGAAGCCGTACGGCTAGAAGTCTGATTTTTCCAGATTATTTAAAACAGGTTTGAACGGGCATTGGGCATTATTGCCGCCCTTGAACTGCCGAGAAAGAGAGAGAGAAGAGAGGAAGAATTTTCGAAATCCTTCAATCTCCTTCTGCCTCTACTGATTTGGAATGGATCCGGAGGGGAACCCGATGCTGAGGCAAGCTAGAAGGAACATCTCCGCGGCCGCGAGAAGGAGGAGGAAGGAGCTTGTTCGGACGGAGAGGAAGTATGACTTCCTTACGCCTCCATCGGAGCTCTATCCGGGGAGAAGGGAGCATAAATCAACAAACCCCCGATCGGTTGGGGTAAGCATTCTTAATTTGCTCAATTCCGTCGATTTTGCTCGAGATTTGATTGATTTAGGGCTTGACCCAAGCTTTAGGAATTTTTCGAATTTTTCTAGGATTTTTGGATGATTTTGAAATCTTGATGATTAACCTATGAGGCTAAAAAGATGAAAGAATATGCATGTGCAATTTATTTGCCAAGATAATGAGAATGACCCATTTTTTCGAAAATAAAGTAAGAGAAATAATTGTCTAAAATGTGACGAAGTCCTCGCATGTGCTAGAACTAGGTCATAGATGAGAAAACGGGATTTTGGATGATAAAAAGGATTCATGCATGCCATTTTTGAGAAAAAATTAATGCTTATGTGCAAATAATTTTGAAAATTGTGATTTTGTGCTTAGGAAAGCGATGATGTGTTTCAAGTGATGAAAGACGCGTTTTCTATGCATAGGATGCTAGAAAAAAAAAATTTTATGAATGCTTTTCTTTTGAAAATATGTGCACTTTTGAATATATGCATGCTTTTTGAAAAAGACTGACGCATTTTCTTTTGCTGTGCTTGTCTATAGGAGAACAAGTCTAGAGGGCATTCTGAGATTGCAGTCAGGCTATGGGAGAGGATGCCTGATTTTGAAAAGAATGGGGCGAACCCTAAGCAGCTGGTGAGGGCTACCGGCTTGGATTTGTTCATTGAGGCCATCGGCAGAGGTATTCACATTACCTCGAAGAGCAAGTGCTTGGTCCAGGCCCTATCTGAGTTCTGGTGGGACACCACCCACAGCTTTCATCTTAGCTGGGGGGAGCTGACGGTGACTCCGGCCGATTTTACTGCTATCACAGGCTTACAGTTCACCGAAAGGCCTGTGACTTGGAGGGACCATATCACTGCCGAGGAGTTCAGGGCTTTGGTTGGGTTTGAGCTGATTCCCAAGGGGCTTGGAATGGAGACGAGGAACGTCGAGGTGGCAGTCCAGAACTGCATACGGGACTTTGCCGCTAGTGAGGTGACTGCCCACCAGCTTGCGAGGGCATTTGTGTGGTTGATACTGTCAGTCACTATTTTTGCAAATTCTGGGACTCTGGCTATGACTTGCCTCCTCGACTCTCTGGAGGATGTTGATGGGATTGGGACGGTCTCGTGGGGCGAGGCCGGATTGGCGGAGCTATACTTCTCTCTGGATACGTACAGCCGTAACAAGGCTGCCTCCATGGATTGCTTCTCCTTTGCCCTCGAGGTAGTCTCGCTTTCCTTTCTCTTTTACTTTCTGTCTTCGAGACTTTTTATGAGAGAAAAATGACCCTCTTGATGTTTTGAACATGCAGGTCTGGTTTTGTGAGGTGATCAGGTTCTTTTCGTGGAACCAACAGAGCGATGTCACCATCTTTCCCGCTATGATCCGCTGGAGGGGAGATGCGAGAGATAAGTTCACCGGGAAGACCCGGATCACCTTTGATTATAAGATGGTGAGGCCAGTTATCAACAATGATGGGCACGATGGAGTGGACTTCTACCCGTGGGGCAGGTATTCGGAGATTCTGTTAGGAGAGGCCGTGGAGGAGACGAGGCAGAGGAGATGGTTGACAGGGCTGACATGTGATGTCATCTATCTGGGGGACCGATTTTCCAGGCAGCATGGCCATGTCCCTCCATTGGACGCCATTACTCCCCATGATCCTCCAGCACGGATGCTACAGCCCAGGGATTGGCAGGTGGATGAGATAGAGAGGTATCAGGCAGGCGTGGCCGCCGAGTACTTTGATATGAATACCCCATACGCTGTGTTTGTGGAGCAGCGACTGAGGACGCCACAGAAGCTAGTGAAGCTGGCGGTCTGTAAGTACCCAAATCCGGATCGTCCAAATCCGTCAGAAAGTTAACCGAAATCCGTTAACTGGCCCGCTCCAGGTTAACCGGAACTCGTTAAACTCCCCGTTGCTGTGCCAACGAGACGTCCCGGGACTGCCCCGTGCATCCCGACGTCGAACCGTACTTAACACGTGTCATCACACGTAAAAGCACGGCTTTCCCTGAAAAACGCATTTTCCGGCACTTTTCGGAGGCGTTTCGGACATTTCCTGACCGTTATTTTAAAAACGGACAAAACCGGGACCGGGAACAAATTCCCATGAAATTTGGTGACTCGAGAGGGCACGTGGCAGCCATGCCACCTCCCTCTAGTCACCCTTCAATCAAATTCAAAGGGAAAAGACCAAAATGCCCCTGGTTTGCAAGCCAAGTCCGGCCGGACTCACTGTGCACATTTTCTGAAATTGCCAGCAAGTCCTTCAAATTCTCAAAATACCACAAAACCCCCTGGATTCAGGCCAAGTCCGTCCGGACTCCTACTGCAAATTTCACCTATAAATAGAAGTTGCTGTCAAAGGCAAATGGACAGAAATTTTACACCAAAAATCACCACCCCCCACGGCCTAAGCTGTTTTCACCCCTCCCGAGCTCCCGTTCTGTCTCGATTCGCGTGAAATCTTCGTATTTCGATCAAATACGCCCCTTTCAACTTCGAAACAACCTTTCGAATCACTTTTCGTGTCCCGTACACACCTCCCGAGCCAAAGGAGTCGACCCTAGCCATAGGTATAACTCCCTCTCTCTAAATCTCCTGCCGTCTCGGTTACGCGCGCCGATCGCTATAACCGTTTCGAACGTCGTTATCGAAATGTAGACGCCTCCGTCTAACGGGGTCCGATACGTTTTAGCCCCTCGATCCTCTTCTCTTTCCGTAAGAGAAGTAATCACGGGTTAAAACGGCGTTCCGACCCCGTTCCGTTTACTTTTTATGTCATTTACCATTCCGGATCGATCGATCCGTTGATCGTCATTTACAATTCCGAGCCGTTTGGCCTCGTTGATCGTCATTTACAATTTCGAGCCGTTTGGCCTCGTTGATCGTCATTTACAATTCCGAGCCGTTTGGCCTCGTCGATCGTCATTTACGAATCCGGATCGTTTGATTCCGTTGACACCGCTTTAAATACTGTCATTTACAAGTCCGATCCGTTTGGATCGTGATAGTATTTACTTTTCAAAGTCCGAGTCGCAACCCGATTCGTTGATCGCATGTCATTTAATACGCATTTTTCCCGTAAAAATCGTTAACAATGACTCGCACGGTTCAAAATCGACGTTTGCCACGCAAACGCTCCTTTCAAACTCAAAATCGACGTTTGCCACGCAAACGCTCATTTCAAACTCAAAATCGACGTTTGCCACGCAAACGCTCATTTCAAACTCAAAATCGACGTTTGCCACGCAAACGGTCATTTCAACTCAAACCGACGTTTGTCATTCAAACGCTCGTCTTTTCAAAAGTCACCTAATCAACGTTTGTCATTCAAACCAAGATTAAGCTTGTCATTCAAGCCCCCATTTCAAAAGACACACACACACACACACACACGATTTCGAGAAAGGTAGAAAGACTCGTCATGCGAGGCGTTTCGGGCGATCTCGTAATACTCTACCCGAAACGTAACTTGACCTCCGAACCTAACAATCTCTGGTACAAAAAGCTTTTTACTCGTTTTTGCTGCCAATAAAAATGATCCCCGTTTTCAAAAGCCTTTTCCTATGTTTTTGCTACCAATAAAAATGACACCTTTTCACAATAGCCGTTTCTCAACGTTTGGGCTCAAAATACAAAAACCGCGTGGCGACTCCTCATTTTGTTCCTTCCCATGAAGCGAGGTCTCAGACACCAACCCCTCCGCGAAAGACAACCGCCTTTTCCGCGCCCCCCGCCCGCGCGCGAAAAAGATCGGGTAATTTCAGTTGGCGACTCTGCTGGGGAAAAGATACTTTTTTCAAAACTGCCGATGTTTTCTAAAAAGCCTTCCGTGGGTCAAACTTTCGTTTACCCTTCCTCGTTTTCATGTGTGTGTGTTCCTTTAAACCTCGAACGGTTTTTGTTTCAAAGGCATTACATTGTCAACTTTTCAAAATCTTACCATGTTTGTGCATCCCCATTCATGTTTGATTTTCATGCTGTCTTTTGAACTGTGCATCATAAATTCTTTAAGACACATTCTGAAAAATCTCTGTTTTACTCAGAAAAAGAATTTTAGTGACCGCACACTACGCGCACTTGTCGCCTCTAACACCGCACTTCACGTGCACTTGCCGCCTCGGTACACCGCACACTACAACCCCTAACCCGGGATGGCCTTATCGCTGCACTCCGATTGGCCGCCAGATGCCTTTCGGGGCGCACGGTCGTCCCAAACATCCCATCCTAGCCCGTGTAAGCCATGCACTCTTTGTGTCACACTTTGTCCAAGACCCCGGTTGGTTTTTGGCTTAGCTCGTGTCATAAAGCCTAAGTGTATGTTTTTCACGCCGGGCCCCGCTCCGAGTCAAGCTCGAGAGTTCGAGACCAAAGGTCGTTCCCGACCCGAAGTCTTGAGCTTTTCACCTTGACTTTGACGCGGAGCTCGCCGAAAAATATACCCGAAGGTTCAATGTGACGCCGTGTCACCAAACCTCGCCGTATGTATCGTACCGGCCACAACTTGGCCAACGCTAAAAGCTAAGGTCTCTCGCACAAGCGAGTCGGAGAGGTCATGCCCAAATTTTGGCACGATCCCCGCCTTAACTTAAGGACGTTGACTTCGACCGTGGCCCGTACGTCACACACGTTGAAAGTTTGCGTGATCGCCTAGCCTTAAGTTCACTTTTTCCTTTGTCGGTGGAACTCGCTTGCCTTATCGACCTCGCTCGGGATAGTCCGTCCCGAGAAAGATGATCTACAATGGAAACGAGGGGCTTATAAGCGTAGTGACGAGATCCACCGATTAGAGCTCTAGGATTAGTTGCGAAAAGAAGACTCGCTCTTTTCCAACCGATTAGGACTCGAGAAAACGTGCTTTAAGTAAACATTAATCGGTAATCGCACATTGCACAAGCCCGAAAACCTTGAGCCAAATACCCTTTTCCGAAGCCTAAACCCTTCCTTTTCGTTCCTGCCGCGAGCGAGAAAGTGGTTCGATTTCCGGTCAGCCGCCTTGCCAGATCACAAGAACGGCAGCGTGACAAGCGCTTCTTCGGTTCCTCGCCTCCTGCAGGAATTTCCGACATGTCTAGCTCATCGAGAAATCGTGATGGGGAAGGACCCCCGCAACCGGTAACAGATATGACATTGAAAGAAGCCATCCGGGCTTGTGAGGTTCACAAGTGGCAGAAAGAAGATCAACAGAATTTCGTGGTACAGCTTCTGAATGAGCGAGGCATAGCAGCTATCCCCAGCCGCACGGTACTTTTGTCCTGGTCGAGGATGACGATTCCCCGAAACCAGTTCACCAAACCTTCAATCAGGTTCCTCCCCGCCAACTTACTTCGGATGCCTTCCAACCAAGGAAACAAATGACCTAGGCTCCATGTTGCCACCTCTCAGTGGCAACCCCGTCAATTTTGGTCGGCCATGCTACGCCCATCACTCAATATCACCAATACATCAGCTGGACCATCTCTGTAGATGCCAATATCCCTCAATACCCTCCCGGGTTCGTCCCGTTGCCTATACACGAATCTCTAAACACCGGGACAAACCCCGATATTAGTCGTAAAAGGCTCCCGTATATTCTCATATACCAAGCCTTCCACCTCCAATCACTACCGCTCACATGGTAGCACCCGGCGCCGAGCCTCACAGCCCACCACTGGACCCAACCTTAGCCTCGGATGGTCGAGCAGATGAAAGACCCGAAAGCCACCATGAGCAAATTTCTCAAAGCAGGAAACACTCAAATCCACAGATCCGGAATGGTCACGCCTCTCCCCGCCAAGTTCAGAATGCCGGAGATGGACCGATTCGATGGAACCGAATGTCCTCAAACGCACGTCGACACTTACGTTTTCGGCATGAGAGCAAAAGGAGCAACCCTCCAAAGAAATGGCCGACCACTTCCAAAGATACGCTCAAAAGTTCAGCGTTACGATGGTTTCGAGGGTCAAGCTCGCGGATCGCCACACTGGGAACAGATCGCAACATCTTCCCCGGAACGGTACAGATCCAACTTAGAGTGGGAAACAAGTCGCGAGGACTTAATCACCACCGAGCGTAAAGCGGATGAAAGTGTTGGGGAATTCTACAAGAGATGGAGCTGGAAACGCTCCGAGATCATGGAGCCACTCTCCAAAGACGAACAGATGCGGATCTTCAAGTCCCGCTTAAGACCGTCCATCAGAACTCTCATCACCACAATTTCTTCCTGCATCTCCGGCCATGGTCAATGCCGGCTCACAGCTCGAGAAGGATCTCAAGGAAAAGTTGGCTACCGCACAGCCATACAGTATACCGCTCAACAGCTTGCATTCAATCCCGCATCGGCCCCGGCAAAGGGAAAGATACGTCCGTCAACTACGTCCATCGTGGACAACCGGGGTAACAGAAACCCAGCCCCGCACAAAGCAACAATTCTACTCGAAGTAGCCACCGTACACTTCGACAAGTTGGACATGCCACTGAGCAAGATGCCGGAAGCGGTTAATCAAGGAGGGTCTCCTTAAGCCCGTTGCCAATTACAAACCCAAAGTTCCCGTAGCCAATGCGGACAAGAGCAAATAATGCGCCTTCCATCGCATCACGGCCATACCACTGACAATTGTTTGGGGTTACGATACGAAATCCAGAACTTGATAGAAGAAGGCAAGTTAGAGCGCCCCTGTGGGCCCAATACAATCGGGAACCCTTTTCCGAACAATAACAGTGTAAATTCCATTGAGTGGGTGCCCAAGAAGAGTGCCACAGAACCGGCTTCTCCGCCTCTTTCAGCTGGATCCTCCTCTAATGTCCACATCAGCCTACGATGTTTGCGATCGCTCCGCCTCGCTCGGAGTACGAGTCTCGAGAAACTGTCCGAGCAATCCTCCGAGAAAACAAAAGAAGAAATCCTCTCAACAAGAATCGAGAGAAAGATACGAAGTTGGAGATACCAAAGTGTAGGTACACTTGGAGAACCCTCCGGAGGTTCGACTACTACGCATCCGTACTCCAGCCGGCCCTCTTTGCCTCCAAGCCATGCAGCTTTAGAGCAGACAGGGGTGGGAAAGCCGAAAAGTCCCGCTCAAACCAGAATTCAGGCCCTGGGACACCGGAATACCTGATCTTGGTAATCTTATTGCGCCGAAGCCTAACCTCCGCGGATCAGCCTAAGATTCAATTTGTCCAGCCTTCCGAGCTCGGACCAGTAAAGGAAGATCAAGGTCAGCTTGGCAATCGCACTCGATCAATGTGCTAACCAAGGGCGGCAACCGCCACAGGCAGCCTCAACACACTCCTGAGGTTCCAGCAAAGGCTTTACCTCGCAAGAGGAAGACAGGAAACGGATGGCTGGATGACTCTCCTTCTACGGATAGAGACGAGATCTACGACTCCCGCCTGTATGGCAGCATGATCACGTTCTGTGACGAAGACTTACCGAGAGACACCTCGGGGCACAACGAAGCTCTGTACATCACTCTCAAACTCAACACCATATCACTCCCCGGAGTATTGGTAGATAACGGGTCAGCCGTTAATGTCCTCCCTCTCAGCATGATGCGAGCTCTCCGCATCCATGAAAGCCACCTGATTCCGTCAGCTCGGACTATCAAGGCCTACGACAACTCGTCTCGTCCCATCCTGGGGACAGTGACTCTGGAACTCTGGTTCGAAACCCAAATGGTGCCAGCAAAATTCCACGTGATGGACATTCCATCCGAGTTCACAGCTCTTTTGGGACGCCCTTGGCTACACCACATGAAAGCCATAGCTTCCACTCTCCATCAGTGCGTTAAGTTCATTAACCGGCAGGGAGATCTCGAAGTCATCCGAGGGGATAGTTTCCTCATAGGAAACGAAGCCGAGACAGTAGCCAAGCGTGTCCGCACTCAGGCACCGGGGTTACCTCCTTCGAATCAACCAAGGGACTACCGGGGCAAATCTCATCAGAATCCCTCGTAGTCCGGAGATGCCAACTATGTAAACGTACTCGAGCAAAGTGCACTCGGCAAGCAGTCCGATACATCAAGTTCAACTGTCGTTTCCAACATTTGGAGGCAGATTGGAAGGAAACGCTGAACATCGCCATGATAAGGGCACATAAACCCCCAGTCCCCGCTCCGAGATTCATCAGCATTCTTCAAACTCATTCTCTGGCCCTGCCAGGCGAAGAGGTTTTTGTGATAAAGGTCAACAAGCACCGTCATTCTCGGGATGAATGCATGGAAGTCGTATGGGATGTCCTCCACGAGGAACTACCCGCTGCACCCCTCTTCTCCAACGAAGAACATGATGTTTTCCTAGCTGCTCCAGCAACGCAACCGGACGCAATACGTCCCTACACCTGGATTGAACGATCAGATGACGATGAATCTGGACTCTCCGGAGTCGAAGATGCGGCAGACCCGCAAGCAGACCTCTGCATTCACATGCTCAGTTTTGAGGACGGAACTCCTTCCGATCAGGTCACCTACGACCAAGGTTCCAATACCATGGAAATTGTCAAGCTCAATGTCCAGTACGGGCAGCTATCCGATAATTGGAAACACGTGATTCACGCAACGAGGAATCCCTCTAATCAAGTGAAGGACGACGACTTCGTCAATATCATCTATTCCAGATATCCTGATGAAGCCAAGGATCCCGTCCTTGTTATCGATTCGCAATACCAAGGTCACCCTCGATGACCGCCCGCTCATGGTAAACGAGGCATCGCCAAGCGAGCTCGAGCTCATCCCTACTTCCGAGTACCAGCCCTAGCTGCAACCGGCCCGTGCCGTCGCCAAGCTTATACCCTCAAACGCCGCCAAGGCCAAGGGCAACAGCGAAGGAGACCCAGCTCCTCACCCCGCTACAAGTCGATCGACCTCGGAACGCTTCCGGCAGCCACCCCGAAAACATCTCGTGGAAAGTTTTCCCGCAAGGCGTAGCCGCCTTCCGACATAGGAAATGACCACCTCAAAGCATCAACATGCTCCGCTCGATTCTACTCCCAGCCGTCACGGCCCCGGATTCGGACATCCCGCGCCGACCGCTAGCTTTGATAGACTTGGCGATCGAGCGAGATCACGATACCGTCAACATTGCAGAATTCAATACCCCCGTGGGTTCAATCAAGCAGATATGGGCAAACGTCTTGGTAATCGAGATCAAGGAAGGCCGCATGGAATGTCCTGCCCGACTTCCTTCGTCAATGTAATCCAAGTGTTCCCGCCATTCGGCGATTTGAATGTAATCACGGTTCTGGACACTAGCCAGACGATGCGCACCTACGGAGACTGCCTAGGTCTCGCAAGGAAAGCCCTCATGGAACTAGCCGCTCAAGAAAGTCGTCTTTGGGACGAAGACCAAGCTCGAAAGACCTACAGGGACCAAGCCCTTAAAGTGTCACAGGCAGCTTCAGACAGAAAGCTAGAGGCCACTCTAGACCAGCTTCGACCTCAAGAGTTTTGCTCATGGCAACTTCCCGACTCACCGTCTGTTCTCATCCAACCCCTCTCGCCAGCAAGGGTGGTCAACGGTCCCAATGACCTAGGAGATGGAACGACACAGCAGAAACGAATCCCAGCGCTTACCTTCCCGAGGAAAGCAAGTTCTCTCGTGAAAGCGACGATGAAGACGATGAAACCATTCTCTTCCAAGCCGGCATGAAGTCAACAAACCGGACTCCCAAGGGTCCTGGGAGGATGGGAACGGAACATTGCCGCACTCAAATTGAAAGGCCAACTCAGTGGAGGAAGGTCTATTTAAAAACAGGAGGAGGATGGAAATTCGCCTCGAGCAACTACTGTGGAAATTCCACAGTCTACATTCGTTTACGTAAACGATCAACCGGGACAAAGAACTACCACATGGGCCGATGTTCGGGAAGCCGTGTACTCACCTTCCGACATACCCGCCACTCGTATAAAGCAGCAGGAGAAAACTCTCCCGATGGAGGTTTACCTAGACCGCCGCACGCAGCTCAAAGAAGCACCGGCTATTCTCACATGGGAAGAAACGCAGCACTCACTCTCGACGCAGCTCCGCCGCAAGAAGGTTGATTCGGGGCCCAGAGCGAGGAAAACTAGCAAATCACGAGTATCGCTGCACCCAACCTGTAATGCCCCGAGTATGCTCAAGAAGAAGGAAAGGAACGCGATATACCGTACCGTGTGAAGAGATCAAGGAGACCGCTCGCTTAAGCCGAGAACTCTCCAACCTCCCCTAGGGTCGCAACGCACAGCTCAGCCAGTGCAACCACCGTTGTGCACCGACATTCGAACAACCGCGCCAAACCGTAGGGCTACCTCCCCGCAGAGGCATCCAAGCTGCATCCCGGGACAGAATCCGTCAAGCCGCCGAAGCTCCCGGAATTCATCCACAATCAATGAGTTGAGGGAAGACATATGGCCCTATGCTACGAGGAATCCTCCTAACTATGGCTCAACTCAGAGCACTCGCTCTGTAAGGGACCAAACCCGATGTCGCCGTTCTAACCCGATCGGGTCAAATCCATGCATTACCACCTAAGGCCACCAAAAGCCGACGGAGCTGTAATTGCAATCCGGCCAGCCCGAAGACGCAAATCCCTTGAAAGAGGACCCGATACTCACTCATGCAGACTGTGCGAACATTTCCCCTTTGGTCTCTCGCCACCTCCTCTTATCCTCACAAGCTCAAGCTAGAGGAAAGCCTGGCCCGTACCATGGTCCCCGTGGACGCAACCCCGATGAAGTCATTCAGATGATCGGCAACATTCATTATGGCAACATAATCACCTTCACAGATTTGGACCTTCCAAAATTTGGGGGCCGATCACAACGAGCCGCTCTACATCACAAACCCCAGCTGACGAGCGTCGCCGCTTCCCCGCGTGCTGGTAGACCCGAGGTTCCGGAATGAATGTCTTGCCCGCTCAAGATGATGGACCTGCTTGACATCAAGCCCACGTATCTTAAGCCTTCAGTCCACACCGTCAAGGCCTATGACTCTACTTCCCGTACAGCTTCCTGGGTTGCTACTCTTAATATCTGGTTCGGCAAGCGGATGATCCCCACCTAATTCCAAGTGTTGGACATTCCAATCACTTTCACAGCCATCCTGGGGCGTCCTTGGTTGCATCAGATCAATGGCGTGGCATCCACCCTTCACCAGTGCCTCACGTTCATGCAAGGCAACGAAGCTAACTACGTTTACGGCGACAGTTGTCACCACCGAGGGGACCAGATTTCAACGACATTCCAAGATTGGAAATCAAGCATAATGACGACATGCCATTAACTGGATTCACTCTGAGACCTCCAAGATCCAAATATGCAACGTGGACCTTCCACCTGTCTCACGATCGTATTCCTCCCGCCATGAGGATGATGAAACTCATGAACTTCATCCCAGTAGATCGGGGCTCGCAAAAGGCCGCAAGGCCAACACCAAGTTATTGAAGTCAAGGACCACACCACGGTCCAGGGGCTTGGCTACGTGCCAACACCGGCCGACATCAAGGAAGACAAAAGGCTTCGCCCGCACCAAGGCAAAGAGCCCGCAAAAGGGGAACCTCCGACGGCACACCCACCCTCCGACCTTACAGCTTTGACCTCGCCATTACTTCACCAAGGGAACCGACAGCAGAACCGAGGGGACCGACAATGTGGAACCGACAGCCAGTAACCGAGGGGACCGACATGAACCGACAGAACCGAGGGGACCGACAGTGGAACCGATGAAGATGAGAAAGAAGCAGGGATAGTCAAGCACTCAAGACTACAGGAAGAATGGAACAGCCTAGCACGGGACCTCAAGCGTTTCGTAGGACTCAAAGCTAATCCGATAAGGGGAGCGTTGCTCGACATCACAGCTTCTACCTGGACCAACCGCCACCACACCCAAAGATGAGTACACATTCAAAGGAATCCTGCACTTGGAGGAGCAACTCAAGGTACTCTCCACTGGGAAACAAGTTGTTCGGATCAGCCGCCGAGGCCACATTCGAGACAAGAAGTCCAAAGCGTAAGGAACCGTAATTCATAGAAGACGCCTCAAGGACCAGCCCTACAGAGTCCTGCTTGAAGAAGTCATGGAGTTGCCCAACTTGATCGATCGGCTCCGACAACAAAGCATGATCGCCATGATAGGGACAGCAGGAGCCAAGCCTCTCGATCCCCGCACCCTTATCAAGCATCCAAAGCAATGCCACTCAAGAATTGGGTAACTTTCACCGGACCAAGTGGCAAGCCAGTGCGTAATTGGAAGACAAGCCGGGCCCGCACCCACATCTCCCTAAACCCGGTCTCAAACCCTTCGAGCCGCCCTTGTCGAAGTCCAGCCCTCTTCCGAGTCATCCAACGGCCTTACGCCGGAGGACTATAATGTTGTAGCCAATCATGTATTCCCGTTCTTGTTTAATGAAAAGTCCGACCTTTCTGAAAATATCCTCTCATTGCCACTTTAACAACCGATAAGTTAACAAACAACTCAAAAGACGTTAATAATTCAATTGATAAAGAAGCACACATTAAACGAACAATACATTAAAGAAGTTCTCGAGCGTGTAGTTGACTCAAGAGGACAACCGGGCCCAAGCCGCCGAAGAGGTTATGACCAAAGTGAACTCCGGGGTCAGTGGCAAGAGCCTAAAGAGACACAAGTGGGCGCTTTTCGCCGATGCAGTAAAAGAAGCCCTGATAAGCCTCCTCCGGGAGTATGTTGACGTGTTCGCCTGGTCATATCAGGACATGCCAGACTCGATCCTCAATCGTGGAGCACAGAATTCCCCGGATCCCGAATCCAAGCCTCGTCAAACAGAAGCCGCGCAAGATCAAGCCAGAGTGGTCCTTGCAAGTTAAAGAAGAAATTGAGAAAATGCTCCGAGTTGGTTTCATCAGAGTGATTGAGTACTCCGACTTGGCTCTCCAACATCGTGACGGTCACCAAGGCCACACGGAAAGGCCGATGCCGCGTGATTTCTGTGGATCTCAACAAGGCCAGCCCTAAAGATGATTTCCCACGCCTAACATCGACATGCCGGTCGACACCACGGCAAATTCTTGAAGTAAAGTCCTTCGTGGACGGGTTCGCCGGATACAACCAGATCAAGATGTCCGAGGAGGATCAAGCCAAGATCGCCTTCACCACTCCACGGGGGACATACTGTTACATCGGCCATGCCGTTCGGCTCGAAGAACGCCGGGGTTACTTACTACGGGCCGCAACAGCCTCTTCCATGACATGATTCACAAAGAAATCGAAGTATATGTCGACGACATGATCATCCACTCCAAGGGATCGTACATGCGCACATGACAGATTCGAGGAAGTTCTTCAACAGACTCAAAAACACTCCATGAGTGTTGAACTCCGGCAAAGTGCACCTTCGGCGTCAAGCGCGGCAAGGTACCGGGGTACATGGTTACAGTAAAGAGGTATCGAAGCCGATCCCAGAAAATCAAGGCCATCATCGACATGAAGCCGCCTCAAACCCCGACAAAGTAAAGAGCTTCATGGGAAGACTTCAAGACATCGCCGCTTCATCAACCAGCTTGACATCTTCTCTCGCGAGCCCATGTTCAAACCGATGAAAAAGAATGCCGACATCAAATGGGACTCCGAGTGCCAAACAGCTTTCGAGAAGATCAAGACCTACTTGGTTAATCCCCCAATTCTGTGCCCGCCACATGAAGACAAGCCACTACTCCCGTATTCGATAAGCAATGTACACGCCAATCGGGAGCAATGCCGGCACAAGAACAGAAAGATCTCCAAGGTTGAGCATGCAATCTACTTCGTAAGCCGAAAGCTTCAAGGAAGTGAACTCAGCTACTCAAGCATCGTAGAAAACTTGTACCGCCTTGGTATGGGTAGTCGGGAAACTGAAACACTACATCCAGTCGCATTCAGTACTCCTGGTCTCCAAAGTGGACCCCGTCCGATATCTCTTTGACAAGCCATCTCTGTCAATGCGGCTAGCCAAGTGGTCATTCTTCCTGGCCGAAGTTCGACATCAAGTACATGGTCAGAAAATCAACAAAGGGCAGAGTAATGGCAGATCGCCTTGCCGACTTCCCGAGCAGTGAACCTAAGGGTCCCGATCCGCACTTCCTGGATGACGGAATCTTTTCACTTGACAGCCGCAAACCGCCGGCAACTCTTCTTCGATGGGGCAGCCAACAAGAAGGGGAATGGCATTGGAATGCTCCTTGTCGATCCCAAGGACGAGCATACTCCCATAGCCATCAAGCCGAATTTCGAAGCAACCAACAATGCAGCAGAATATGAAGCTCGTGGCAAAGCAGTTTGGAAGCCGCCTCGAGCGCAACATCTTAGAGCCGGATGTATATGGAGACTCGCATTGATCATCAATCAAGTATCCAACAAATGGAAGACGGTAGATTCTCGCCTTCGTAAGTACCA
Source organism: Adenophora triphylla var. japonica (assembly GCA_022495995.1). Taxonomy (NCBI): domain Eukaryota; kingdom Viridiplantae; phylum Streptophyta; class Magnoliopsida; order Asterales; family Campanulaceae; genus Adenophora; species Adenophora triphylla. The sequence goes on along the minus strand of JAFEMH010000139.1, from coordinate 700,714 downwards.
CGCGTGACATGGAGGAACTCATTGCTCAGCTTCAAGGACATCTCTTTTCACTATTTGCCAAGAGACAGGAAACCGGCCGCAGACGCCCGGCAACCCTCGCCTTCTTGTCGAAATTCCCGAAGGGAAAGCAAGAAACCCCTCGTAATAGGCAGCACGGGAAACACCCGCCTATTGCCGTGAGATCGAAAAAGAAAAAGAAACGATCGACGAACCCCGGTACAATCAAATTTACCAAGCACCTCCAAAGCGGAGAAGCTTCCTTCACAAGTGAAGATGGAAAATACAAAGAAGGGATCAAAGCCAAAAACATGATGGCATTAAAACGCCTGGCATCCCATTTCGTCATTCTGGGGGTATGTTGTACAAGAAGCGCCACCAAGGGCCACTCCTTCCTGTGTAAACAAAGAAAAGCCAGCGAGCTAATGAACGAAGTTCACAACGGAACCTGCGGTCCGCACATGAACGCCCGAGCATTGACACAGATCATTCTCCGTATGGGATACTATTGGATATCAATGGAAACAGACTGCATCCAGTTCGTCCGAAGCTGCGACAAATGTCAACGGTTTTCCAACCTCAATCACATCCCTCCTCACGAACTCTACTGCATGACTACGCCATGGCCTTTCGCCACATGGGGAATCGACGTCATCGGCAAGATCACTCCTCCAGGGAGCAATGGTCACGAGTTCATTTTAGTCGCAGTCGACTACTTCACCAAATGGGTAGAAGCCAGATCGTACAAGGTACTGAATTCTAAGAAGGTGGCCGAGTTCATCCGAGAGAACATCATGTGCCGATACGGAGTGCCCAACGAGATCATCTCCGACAATGGGACTCACTTCGAAGGAGATTGTGACCAACTACTGACCGAATTCAGAGTCACACGTCACAAGTCTTCTCCTTACAGACCACAAACCAATGGTGCAATAGAGGCAGCCAACAAGACTCTCGCCATGATAATCAGAAAGATGACCACCAGAGGTCGGGACTGGCCCGAAAAGCTACATCTAGCCCTCTAGGGATACCGAACATCAGTCAGAACCGCCACAGGGGAGACTCCGTTCGCACTTACCTACGGAATGGAAGCGATGTTACCCGTGGAATTGGAAATTCCATCCCTCCGAGTCCTCTTGGAAAACGGGATCAATGAAGTCGAATGGCTACAGAGCCGTCACGACGAACTTGCTCTACTCGACGAGCGCAGATTGAAAGCCATGGAACACACTCGAGCCTACCAGAGCAGAATGGCACGAGCATTCGACAAGAAAGTCAAGATCCGAGACATCCGAGAAGGCGACTTGGTGCTAAAGGAAAAGCCTCCTACGCAGACCAATCCCCTCGGAAAGTGGGAGCCTACTCCGATAGGACCGTTCGTGGTACAAAGAATCTTTCTCGAGGAGCCATGAAGTTAGCAGACTTGGACGGGAACCCTTTCGTTAACCCCGTAAATGGAAGCAAGCTCCGCAGATATTGTTTGAGGAAGAGCACGAGTCAACTCTCCTTCCCCATACACCGTCCCCGCAAATTAAAGTGCTAAAAGAGTAATACCCAATCGGATACATTCCCGCTAATGATCCAGGTAAAAACAGGGTCGCACTTCTTTTTGTCTTTGTTTTTCTCAAATTCACTCTAAAGTGTCGAACTACGGTGACTCGAGCCCCTTAGTCCAATTGTAAAAGGGGAACGTAGGCAGCCATCTTTGGTTCGGTCTAAAAACAAAAAATACAATAAGCATCAATTGCTTGTGTTTCGAAAAACTCTTTTCATTTAACCTACAAATTCATAACGGTTAAAACATTCTTTGATGAGTTCAAACACGGTCAACTCTTGACCCGCTACACGCTAGCAAAACTACAATAAAACATTAATCAATTAATGTGCTCGCAATGACAATGGGTGGATACTGGACAAAGAAGGTCAACCTAGTTTCCCGTACTAGGTCCTTCATCCTTCTTCCCCTTCCCTTTTCCCCGGCGAGTGTTCTTCACCTTCGCAGAAATATTCCTGGGTAGGCCTTCTACCTGGCTCTGGGACTCTTCCCGACGCTCCGTCAAGCCCGCGGCCGCCAACGCAGTCCTTTCTCTAGCTCGTCTCGAGCCGCCTCGCTTCGAGCCATCATCATAGTGCTTTGATTGGCCTCCCGATCAGCACTTGCCACATAATCAGCCATGGCATCGCGCACGATTCCTGTGGTTAGCCTCGCTTCGCTCCTCCTCAAGGTCGAGCTGTCCAGGTGATCGCACCCAACACCACTCCGTCTCCACAAGATAGCCATCCGTGTCTCCCCATACACTCTTCGTACCAGTTCAGATATCAAGCGACGTAACAGTGTTCTCTCTCCGGTGAAAGAGAACCCTGGCAGGAAAGGACGTGTATTGCCACCACCGGGTGATCGCCAATAGCGTCGAAGGATCTTCCATCCGCAGAGATCCCACCTCAAAGGTAGCAAAGATAACTCGATCGGTCAAGGGCACCTGCTTCCAGCCGTAGATCGCCGCAGTAACCAATGATGGAATATAGAAAGACGCCCGAGACAGCCCCGACACTTTGACGATCAAGCAGACCCTCCCGAGCGGTCCTACAAGTCTCAGTAACTTCCAATGGGGAACCCACCATCGCAAGTGATGCGTGCAAAGTCTGGCCATCCAGAGCTCCAGCTCACTGATTGCCCCCTATCACCAGAGGACGCCGCGAGAAAGACCAAGCTGTCACAGGACATTGGCACCTCAGGCATCATCTGCAGCCTCTCCTCAACCACATGGTCGCATAGCGGGACTCCTCCCCACATGTATCGGCTACGGTCGCCATCCGGCCTATGCCCAGAACGTCTCGCCCAAGACCAATGGCACGATGTCTCCCCACTCCGGCATCGCTCACCAGGTCCAGAGACACCGTGATGGCACACACCCAGACGTGAATGTGAACAAAGTAGCAATCGCGCACAGAGCAAACGCGTCCCACGAAAAGACGCTCCCTCGCCTCCGGCAAATCTTTCGGGCAGTCCCGAAATGTCAACGTAATCGGTATCTCTCAGACAGCATCCCGTATGCTTCCAGCCGAGATACCCAACAAAGACACTAGCTTTCTCAACAGCGGCCATGCCACCAGCATACGGAAGAACTAGCTGTTCCGGGTCTCAGGTCCTCCTGCAATGGCCCGGAAATCTTCAAACGTAGGAGTGATTTCGTTGTACGAAAGGCCGTACACATTCCTCCGTACGTCCTGTAACCGAGACGCGGCTCTCAAAAGATCCCTAATCTGGCATGAGCTCCTTCAAAGCCCAAACAGATTTAATCCCCGTAACAGCCTTTCGAAAACCTCTTTGTTCGCCTCGTGTGGTTCCGTACCCACGATCGAAAGTTGTCCAAATATCAGCTCTTGTATCCGGAGACGATAACTTGGGAAAGTGGAGCCATGTCAGAGAGGTGAAAGAAAACCTTAAGAAAGGAGAAAAGAATTCAGCCGAGATGCTAACAAAAAGCAATGCGCAGCTTTTCACCAATTGCAAAGCTGAAACTGCAATTTAAAGAATCTGGAAATTCGCTTCTAGTCCGGCCGGATTCCTCCGCAGCTGACTTGTCAACCTCGCAGCTACTAGCTGCCCTTAAAATTGGAAACATTTCCAAACCATGCTGTCCTTGTTTTCACTCCTATGAAATCTCGCGTGCTCGCCTCGATTTCATTCCAACCAATGTCAATATCCCTTCCGCCCCGGCTCGTGCAACAATGCAAATAATTAAAAATTAGTGCATACTTCTTCCGTCCAGCTATACTTGTACACTTCTTTCCATTTTGGGCGTCTCATGCATACTTAGACCTTCAAAAATAACCAAATTTTTATATTTTTATATTCATCTCTATTTATTATCTATTCTCTCTCTTCATTTTCTACCACACATTTATTCAACCAACACTACTATTTACCCCACTCATTCTCTTTCTTCATTTTTCACACACACATTTTTTTTATTTTATTCTTTTTCCTTGGTTTTTGAACCCACCCCTTGGGTGTCAAGTATAGTGGGACGGAGGGAGTACATGCTTAATTTTTGACCCGTTCAATTTTTAATGCATTTCTCTTTTTTATTTATTTTTGATTAACCTACTTCCTTATTTGCCGAAAATAACAGAAGGTGATCATAGAATAAATATGTGAAGTACATGAGTTCCGCCCCACGGGCGCCTTTTGCAAAAACAGTTCAAATCAAAATTTGTTCCTCGACAAATACATACATTTTGTCTAAACAAAGTAGACGAAAGAAAGAAAGCGGTAAAAAAAGGACTACTCTGAGTCTGCTCGTCATCCCGTACACTCGATGCGTCTTGCTCGCCGTGCCGGATCAGAGTCGCAGGAACTCGCCAGAACTCCTCGGCCGGGGAATGAGCAAAGGGCCTCCTCAGTGCGCGAACTCGGACTCCTCTCGCGCCCCAAGTGCGCGAGAAGAGCTCCAAATCCGGCGCCGCATGACGCTAACCTGTGTAAAGTCCTCCCAGCGGGCTGCCAGGGGCGGGCGAATCTCTCGGCCTAGACGGCCCGATCACGGACACTCTACGCTCCTCGGGAGCTTGCACCTCATGAACTCCACGAGCCTCCTAGCGTGGCGGACCACCCCGTCCCACCGGCCTCATGGCTTCATTGTACGTGACGGCCAGAGCATTGGAACCAGGAAAGTCTCCCGAGAAGTAAGCTTCTCAATCGCGACCTTTCACGGTCCGATCTCAATTCTCAATCGCGACCTTTCACGGTCCGATTTCAAAATCTCAATCGCGACCTTTCACGGTCCGATTCACCGTGTCGCCTTTCACGGTCAGATTAATCTCACTGCGACCTTTCACGGTCCGATTTCACTCTGTCACGGCCGCGACCTTTCACGGTCCGATTTCAATCTCTACCTTTTCACGGTCCGATTCTTCCGCATCAGTCGCGACCTTTCACGGTCCGATTTCAATTCTCAATCGCGACCTTTCACGGTCCGATTTCAATTCTCCATCGCGACCTTTCACGGTCCGATTTCAATTCTCAATCGCGACCTTTCACGGTCCGATTCCAATCTCCAATCGCGACCTTTCACGGTCCGATTCCAATCCTCAATCGCGACCTTTCACGGTCCGATTCCGCGACCTTTCACGGTCCGATTCAATCTCAATCGCGACCTTTCACGGTCCGATTCCCAATTTAATCCGCGACCTTTCACGGTCCGATTCCAATCCTCAATCGCGCACCTTTCACGGTCCGATTTCAATCTCAATCGCGACCTTTCACAATCCGATTTCAATTCTCAATCGCGACCTTTCACGGTCCGATTTCAATTCTCAATCCGCGACCTTTCACGGTCCGATTCAATCTTAAATCGCGACCTTTCACGGTCCGATTTCAATCCTCAATCGCGACCTTTCACGGTCCGATTCCAATTCTAAACCGCGACCTTTCACGGTCCGATTTCAATTCTCAATCGCGACCTTTCACGGTCCGATTTCAATTCTCAATCGCGACCTTTCACGGTCCGATTTCAATTCTCAATCGCGACCTTTCACGGTCCGATTCCAAGTCTTAATCGCGACCTTTCACGGTCCGATTTCAATCCTCAATCGCGACCTTTCACGGTCCGATTCCAATCCTCAATCGCGACCTTTCACGGTCCGATCGCGACCTTTCACGGTCCGATTTCAATTCTCAATCGCGACCTTTCACGGTCCGATTTCAATTCTCAATCGCGACCTTTCACGGTCCGATTTCAATTCTCAATCGCGACCTTTCACGGTCCGATTCTTAATCTCAATCGCGACCTTTCACGGTCCGATTCCAATCTCAATCGCGACCTTTCACGGTCCGATTTCAATCTTAATCGCGACCTTTCACGGTCCGATTCCAATCCTCAATCGCGACCTTTCACGGTCCGATTCCACTCAATCGCGACCTTTCACGGTCCGATTCTCAATCTCTCACCGCGACCTTTCACGGTCCGATTTCCAATTCTCAATCGCGACCTTTCACGGTCCGATTCCAATTCCTCAATCGCGACCTTTCACGGTCCGATTCCAATTCTCAATCGCGACCTTTCACGGTCCGATTTAATCCTCAATCGCGACCTTTCACGGTCAGATTCCAATCCAATCCTTTCACGCGTCCGACTTTGCCCGCGACCTTTCACGGTCCGATTTCAATCTGTCGCGACCTTTCACGGTCCGATTCCAGAATCAATCGCGACCTTTCACGGTCCGATTTCAATCCTCAATCGCGACCTTTCACGGTCCGATTCCAATCCTAATCGCGACCTTTCACGGTCCGATTTCAATCCTCAATCGCGACCTTTCACGGTCCGATTCCAATCTCAATCGCGACCTTTCACGGTCCGATTCTCAATTCTCCAAACCGCGACCTTTCCCGGTCCGATTTCAATTCTCAATCGCGACCTTTCACGGTCCGATTTCAACTCTCAATCGCGACCTTTCACGGTCCGATTTCAATCCTTAATCGCGACCTTTCACGGTCCGATTCCAAAGTCTCAATCGCGACCTTTCACGGTCCGATTCCAATCTCAATCGCGACCTTTCACGGTCCGAATCCAATCCTCATTCGTGACCTTTCACGGTCCGATTCCAATCTCACCGCGACCTTTCACGGTCCGATTCTAATCTCACCGCGACCTTTCACGGTCCGATTTCTCAATCTCTCAATCGCGACCTTTCACGGTCTGATTTCCTAACTCTCAATCGCGACCTTTCACGGTCCGATCCCAATCCTCAATCGCGACCTTTCACGGTCCGATTTCAATTCTCAATCGAGACCTTTCACGGTCCGATTCCAATTCTCAATCGCGACCTGTCACGGTCTGATTCCAAATTCTCAATCGCGACCTTTCACGGTCCGATTCCAATCCTCAATCGCGACCTTTCACGGTCCCGATTTCAATCTCTTTAATCGCGACCTTTCACGGTCCGATCTCAACTCTCAATCGCGACCTTTCACGGTCCGATTTCAGCTCTCACCGCGACCTTTCACGGTCCAATTTCAATCTCAATCGCGACCTTTCACGGTCCGATTTCAATCCTTAATCGCGACCTTCCACGATCCGATTTCAATCTCAATCGCGACCTTTCACGGTCCGATCTCAATTCTCAATCGCGACCTTTCACGGTCCGATTTCAATCCTTAATCGCGACCTTTCACGGTTCGATCTCAACTCTCAATCGCGACCTTTCACGGTCCGATTTCAATCCTCAATCGCGACCTTTCACGGTCAGATCTCAATTCTCAATCGCGACCTTTCACGGTCCCGATTTCAATCCTCAATCGCGACCTTTCACGGTCCGATTCCAATTCTCAATCGAGACCTTTCACGGTCCGATTTCAATTCTCACCGCGACCTTTCACGGTCCGATTCCAATCTCAATCGCGACCTTTCACGCCCGATTCAATCCTCAATCGCGACCTTTCACGGTCCGATTCCAAGTCTTAATCGCGACCTTTCACGGTCCGATTTCAATCTCAATCGCGACCTTTCACGGTCCGATTCCAATCCTTAATCGCGACCTTTCACGGTCCGATTCCAATTCTCAATCGCTACCTTTCACGGTCCGATTCCAATCTTCAATCGCGACCTTTCACGGTCCGATCTCAACTCTCAATCGCGACCTTTCACGGTCCGATTTCAATTCTCAATCGCGACCTTTCACGGTCCGATTTCAACTCTCAATCGCGACCTTTCACGGTCCGATTTCAATCCTTAATCGCGACCTTTCACGGTCCGATTCCAAAGTCTCAATCGCGACCTTTCACGGTCCGATCCCAATCCTCAATCGCGACCTTTCACGGTCCGATCTCAATCCTCAATCGCGACCTTTCACGGTCCGATTTCAATCCTCAATAGCGACCTTTCACGGTCCGATCTCAACTCTCAATCGCGACCTTTCACGGTCCGATTTCAGCTCTCAATCGCGACCTTTCACGGTCCAATTTCAATCCTCAATCGCGACCTTTCACGGTCCGATTTCAATCCTTAATCGCGACCTTCCACGATCCAATTTCAATCCTCAATCGCGACCTTTCACGGTCCGATCTCATTTCTCAATCGCGACCTTTCACGGTCCGATTTCAATCCTTAATCGCGACCTTTCACGGTCCGATCTCAACTCTCAATCGCGACCTTTCACGGTCCGATTTCAATCCTCAATCGCGACCTTTCACGGTCAGATCTCAATTCTCAATCGCGACCTTTCACGGTCCGATTTCAATCCTCAATCGCGACCTTTCACGGTCCGATTCCAATTCTCAATCGAGACCTTTCACGGTCCGATTTCAATTCTCAATCGCGACCTTTCACGGTCCGATTACAATCCTCAATTGCGACCTTTCACGGTCCGATCTCAATCCTCAATCGCGACCTTTCACGGTCCGATTCCAAGTCTTAATCGCGACCTTTCACGGTCCGATTTCAATCCTCAATCGCGACCTTTCACGGTCCGATTCCAATCCTTAATCGCGACCTTTCACGGTCCGATTCCAATTCTCAATCGCGACCTTTCACGGTCCGATTCCAATCCTCAATCGCGACCTTTCACGGTCCGATCTCAACTCTCAATCGCGACCTTTCACGGTCCGATTTCAATTCTCAATCGCGACCTTTCACGGTCCGATTTCAACTCTCAATCGCGACCTTTCACGGTCCGATTTCAATCCTTAATCGCGACCTTTCACGGTCCGATTCCAAAGTCTCAATCGCGACCTTTCACGGTCCGATCCCAATCCTTAATCGCGACCTTTCACGGTCCGATCTCAATCCTCAATCGCGACCTTTCACGGTCCGATTTCAATCTCAATAGCGACCTTTCACGGTCCGATCTCAATCTCACCGCGACCTTTCACGGTCCGATTTCAATCCTCAATCGCGACCTTTCACGGTCCGATCTCAACTCTCAATCGAGACCTTTCACGGTCAGATCTCAATTCTCAATCGCGACCTTTCACGGTCCAATTTCAATCCTCAATCGCGACCTTTCACGGTCCGATTTCAATCCTTAATCGTGACCTTCCACGATCCGATTTCAATCCTCAATCGCGACCTTTCACGGTCCGATCTCAATTCTCAATCGCGACCTTTCACGGTCCGATTTCAATCCTAATCGCGACCTTTCACGGTCCGATTCAAGCTCTCACCGCGACCTTTCACGGTCCGATCTCAATCCTCAATCGCGACCTTTCACGGTCAGATCTCAATTCTCAATCGCGACCTTTCACGGTCCGATTTCAATCCTCAATCGCGACCTTTCACGGTCCGATTCCAATTCTCAATCGAGACCTTTCACGGTCCGATTTCAATTCTCAATCGCGACCTTTCACGGTCCGATTTCAATTCTTACTCGCGACCTTTCACGGTCCGATTTCAACTCTCAATCGCGACCTTTCACGGTCCGATTTCAACTCTCAATCGCGACCTTTCACGGTCCGATTTCAAGTCTCAATCGCGACCTTTCACGGTCCGATTCCAATCCTCAATCGCGACCTTTCACGGTCCGATTCCAAGTCTCAATCGCGACCTTTCACGGTCCGATTTCAATCCTTAATCGCGACCTTTCACGGTCCGATTTCAAAATCTCAATCGCGACCTTTCACGGTCCGATTTCAATCCTTAATCGCGACCTTTCACGGTCCGATTCCAAGTCTCAATCGCGACCTTTCACGGTCCGATTTCAATCCTTAATCGCGACCTTTCACGGTCCGATTCCCAGTCAATCCCGACCTTCGCGGTCCGACCTCCACTCTCCTATCGAGACCTTCGCTGTTCACCTCGCCGGCAACAGCAATAAGCCCGAACCCCAAGGCACGAACGCCTTGCAACAATCCCTCTTCGGCCATCCTCGTAAGCCCGAACACCTTTTCACTTCAGCAAGTGAACATTCATCTCCCCGGCCGCCAGTCGTAAGCCCGATCGCTCATCCCCAGCAGGATAAAACTGGCAACAGCAATAAGCCCAGCACCCAAGGCACGAACGCCCCCGTCAGCATCGCAACTCCGGTTTGAGGCGCCACACGCCCTCGAAGGTTTCAGAAGTCCCAGGTTCAGACGCCTCCTAACAGTCTCCATTCAGGTACAGGCACCTCGCGAATGGTCTCATCCAGGTTTAGACGCCTCCTAACAGTCTCGCTCAGGTCAAGGTCCCCATGCGCGGCCCTTGCCCCTTTTCGAACTACGATCGGCTTGATTCCCGCTCGGGATACGTAGGAATCCTTTTCGCTAAGGGTCCGGCCCGGCTGACCGCCCAGGTCTCCTTCAAAGTAAGGCATCCCGATTTGGATCCTTATCTTTTTCAACGACCCCACCTCCTTCGGAGGAGACGTCGCTGAGGGGCTAACTGTAAGTACCCAAATCCGGATCGTCCAAATCCGTCAGAAAGTTAACCGAAATCCGTTAACTGGCCCGCTCCAGGTTAACCGAAACTCGTTAAACTCCCCGTTGCTGTGCCAACGAGACGTCCCGGGACTGCCCCGTGCATCTCGACGTCGAACCGTACTTAACACGTGTCATCACACGTGTTAAGTACGGGGAACAAATTCCCATGAAGCTGGTGACTCAGAGGGGCACGTGGCAGCCATGCCACCTTCCTCTAGTCACCCTTCAATCAAATTCAAAGGGAAAAGACCAAAATGCCCCTGGTTTGCAAGCCAAGTCCGGCCGGACTCACAGTGCACATTTTCAGAAATTGCCAGCATGTCCTTCAAATTCTCAAAATACCACAAAACCCCCTGGATTCAGGCCAAGTCCGTCCGGACTCCTACTGCAAATTTCACCTATAAATAGAAGTTGCTGTCAAAGGCAAAGGGACAGAATTTTTACACCAAAAATCACCACCCCCCACGGCCTAAGCAGTTTTCACCCCGTCCGAGCTCCCGTTCTGTCTCGATTCGCGTGAAATCTTCGTATTTCGATCAAATACGTCCCTTTCAACTTCGAAACAACCTTTCAAACCACTTTTCGTGTCCCGTACACACCTCCCGAGCCAAAGGAGTCGACCCTAGCCATAGGTATAACTCCCTCTCTCTAAATCTCCCGTTCCGTCTCGGTTTACGCGCTAGTCGCTATAACCGTTTCGAACGTCGTTATCGAAATGTAGACGCCTCCATCTAACGGCGTTCCGACCCCGTTCCGTTTACTTTTTATGTCATTTACCATTCCGGATCGATCGATCCGTTGATCGTCATTTACAATTCCGAGCCGTTTGGCCTCGTTGATCGTCATTTACAATTCCGAGCCGTTTGGCCTCGTTGATCGTCATTTACAATTCCGAGCCGTTTGGCCTCGTCGATCGTCATTTACGAATCCGGATCGTTTGATTCCGTTGACACTGCTTTAAATACTGTCATTTACAAGTCCGATCCGTTTGGATCGTGATAGTATTTACTTTTCAAAGTCCGAGTCGCAACCCGATTCGTTGATCGCATGTCATTTAATACGCATTTTTCCCGTAAAAATCGTTAACAATGACTCGCACGGCTCAAAATCGACGTTTGCCACGCAAACGCTCATTTCAAACTCAAAATCGACGTTTGCCACGCAAACGCTCATTTCAAACTCAAAATCGACGTTTGCCACGCAAACGCTCATTTCAAACTCAAAATTGACGTTTGCCACGCAAACGGTCATTTCAACTCAAACCGACGTTTGTCATTCAAACGCTCGTCTTTTCAAAAGTCACCTAATCAACGTTTGTCATTCAAACCAAGATTAAGCTTGTCATTCAAGCCCCCATTTCAAAAGACACACACACACACACACGATTTCGAGAAAGGTAGAAAGACTCGTCATGCGAGGCGTTTCGGGCGATCTCGTAATACTCTACCCGAAACGTAACTTGACCTCCGAACCTAACAATATCTGGTACAAAAAAGATTTTTACTCGTTTTTGCTGCCAATAAAAATGATCCCCGTTTTCAAAAGCCTTTTCCTAAGTTTTTGCTACCAATAAAAACGACACCTTTTCACAATAGCCGTTTCTCAACGTTTGGGCTCAAAATACAAAAACCGCGTGGCGACTCCTCATTTTGTTCCTTCCCATGAAGCGAGGTCTCAGACACCAACCCCTCCGCGAAAGACAACCGCCTTTTCCGCGCCCCCCACCCGCGCGCGAAAAAGATCGGGTAATTTCACGGTCACTCAGGGATATGGGGAGGACGAGCCTTCTGATCAGCCGATCCCTCCTGCGCACCTTTCATATGTGGTCCACGGAGTACCGAGGAGGTTGAGGATACCTGTCCCCGATGCTAGGGAGCCCCAATATACCTTTCCGCCGGACAGCACTGTAAGTACACTTTAGGGTCTTTTCCCTTTTTCAGATTTCTTTGCTTCTTGCAATTTCAAGATTTCCTGAGATTTTCTTCTCTTTTTCTCAGGTTCCAGCTCGCACTTACGACAGACTGGTCAGGCAGAATAGGGGCTGGAAGGACATGTGCCGGTCCCTTCTGAGGAAGCTGCCCTGCACTTCAAAGGCGGCAGCGGACGTGCAGGAGCCCGGGCGCAAGAGAAGGCACGTCGGGGGCACAGCATCCACCTCATCGGCTTCAGAGTACTCTTCCAGTGCCATGCCTCGGGGACGAGGACCCAATGCTGACATCTTGGAGCAGCTGGCTGAGTACGAGCACGACAATGTCCACCTTTCTGATGTGAGCGACGCGGAGGACTTGATGAGGGAGGCTAGCATTTACGAGCTGAGTAGCGATGAAGAGGAAGGATCGGAAGCCTAGGAGGTCTCTAGAATTGACTTAGGAAGAAAAACAAACAATGAACAAGTTTTATGCACATTTTGTTTATTTTTTGCTTTATTTGGGCGCCGATGGGGCGAAAACAATGTAATATTGTTATATTTGCTTTTTCTATTTATGCTTTATTAATTTGCATATTACTTGAGCCTCGGGGCGGTTTTTTTCTTGGAATCGGGGCTGAAACTGGGCCAAAATGATATATAATGATGTATAAATGCTTGGATGGTCTTTGAACATGTTTTTGTACAGGTTTTGGTTGGAAAAGTGGGGTGAAAACTCCCTTTGGGCAGCAACTTGGTTGCTGCAGATTTATCACTTACATCAGGTAAATGAGGCCGTGCGGTCTGGACCTGAGGGCAAATGAGGCCGTGCGGCTTACAGTCTTGTCTGGACTGGTTATTTTTAGAATAAAATCAAGGCTTGGCCATTTCATTTCATTTTCAACTTAGACTTGTCCCAACTATTCCCAGAGTACATATTGGACCTAAAGACACCACCTTTGATCATTTTGCGATGGAGAAGCCCGTTAGATTGCAAAGAGGGAAGAGAGACCGCTTTCTGTCCGATCTTCAGTCTTGGGCGAGATACAACTTTCAATCTCACAAGGGGTTGCTTGATTCTACCTTCAAGATCAAGTCTTTATGGCATTTGAGGGATCTCCCGCCTGATTGGGACCTTTTGAGAGCAGCAGCAAAGTTTTGGGACGTCCGGAGACATGTTTACTGCTTTTCTTACAATGAGATTGTCCCAACGCATGAAGACTTTCGAGCCTTGATTGGGGGTCCAGAAATTGAGGCTATATCGATTCCGCTGATCGGAGACGTGCCGGTGGCGACAAAGCTTGCATCTTTTCTGCAGATTTCTCTGGGAGAGGCCGAGGGGATGATGATAGCCCCGGATAGGATTGACCTTTCTGATATCCCGGGCAGGTTTGGGTCTCCGGCTATGGCTGCGACCACGGTGGCTATGGATGCCTTTATCCTCTGTATATTCTCTTCTCTGTTCACCGTTGAGTCCGTGGGGATCTGTTATGGCGGTCTCTTAGACATGGTCAGAGATTGCAGGGCTGGGAAGGACATTGTCCCACTGGTTTTGGGTGAGACCCTGCATGGTATCGATAGGATGGCTAGAGGAGACCATTTCATGAGGTCTGGGAGTCCGGCCATGTTGACTTTGTGGCTGCAGGAGAGGCTCGGGGCTTTGCCAGGGGCTTTGCCGACTCAGTGCCCTTGGGTGATTTCTCGGAGAGGTGCACCTCGACAGCAGGACCAGGGTAGCTGGGAGCCGATGATGGCTAGGTTATCCACTTCGGACATCCGCTGGTGGGTACCTCACTGGAGGTTGCAGACCAGGAGGATATTTCAGGAGTCCTATATAGTGAGGGTTCCAGGGTTCTGCTGGTCATCCTTCTACATACCCTGCTTGGTATCCAGGCAGTTCGGGGCTTTACAGGAGCCATTGAGCGATTGGGAGGACATCCGTACCATGGAGGTGGTGCCATTTGCTATGAGGGATCTAGCCAGCTTTTCATTCTTCTAGAGGGCTTGGACTTATGCTGCTTTTCCACCCAGGGCTATCTTCAGGAGCAGGAAGAGTACCATCTTGACCACTGTCTACTTGGATTGGTATGAGAGGGAGATGGGAGCGACTCAGGTCATATTGGGGGAGAGACGTCAGGCTTTATTGAGCCGATCGTGACTCGAGTAGGACTCGAGGGAGACTGAGGCTAAGGCGAGTCGCCATAACCAGTCGGGTGACCTTATCAGAGATATGGAGGCTCGATACAAGAGATTGTCCGAGGTCGCTCCTTTGACTGAGGCTCAGAGGGAGGAAGTGCGGACTCGTGCTCGGGTTGAGAGGGCACTTATTGACACGGGTTTGATAGAGGCTCTAGTGAGGATACCTGAGATCGGAATGAGGGAGACCGATATTATAGAGAAGAAGAGAAAGAACACTCGACGGGGTCGAGGTAAAGGGAAGAAAACCAAAGAAGACTCAGCGAATGACGACTGACAGATCTTTTCTTAGGATTCCCTTATTGCCATTTTGCAAACACAGTAGTCTTATTAGGCATTTTATTGTATTTTAGGTCTTTGTAGCAGGTTAGCAGAGTCAAGAGTAGACCGTGCTTGAACTCATCAAGGAGTTTTTAACTTGTAATGAACAAGAAATATTATCTTAGAAATTAATCAAGACACATTTTACGAAAACTCAGATGTCTTATTGATTTGCTCAGGACCCGTTTTATGAAAACTTGAATATCCTTTATTATTGTTTAGGACGCATTTCATGGAAACTTAATCGCCCTTTTTATTATTTAGTTAGACCGAACCATAAATGGCTGCCTACGTTCCCCTTTTACAAGAAAGACTAATGGGCTCAGGTCTTCGTAATTCATTCTGGTGAACTCTTTTCTATTTTTTTTATGTGCAGCCCTGTTTTTTGCCTAGACCGCCCTTTTTGGGTTTTCAACCTAGCTGGGCATTACTCTTTTTGCACTAAGATTTCTCTTTTTTCTTTTTTTTTTTTATGTGCAACCCCGTTTTTTGCCTAGACCGCCCCTTTTTGGGTTTTCCTAGCCGGGTATTACTCTTTTTGCACTAATATTTTTTTCTTTCTTTTTTTTTTTTTTTTTTTTTTTTATTTCTAGACATAGTACTCTTCTGAGCTTATCACCGTTGACCGGGTGGACAAAGGGATTGCCGTCTGTGTCCGCAAGTTTCATGGCTCCTCCCGATAGTATCTTCTGTACCACATACGAGCCGATCCAAACGGGTTCCCATTTTCCTAGGGGGTTGTCTCTGGTAGGGGGCTTTACTTTCAGCACTAAGTCACCCTCTTTGATGTCTCGGGCCTTGACCTTTTTGTCAAATGCTCTGGCCATTCGCCTCTAATAGGCTCGGGTATGCTCCATGGCTTTAAGCCTTCTTTCGTCGAAAGGCCAACTCATCATGTCGGCTACGCAACCATTCTACTTCGTTGACACTGTTTTCCAGGAGGACCCTCAATGACGGGATTTCCAACTCCACTGGTAATACTGCTTCCATCCCGTAAGTTAGGGCAAAAGGGGTTTCCCCGTGCGGCCGTTCCGACAGCACGTTCAGAGCCCCAGAGTGCCAGGTGAAGCTTTTCGGGCCAATCACGACCACGGGTGGCCATTTTCCTGATGATCCGTTCGAGCGTCTTATTAGCAGCCTTCCACGGCTCCATTAGTTCGAGGTCTCGTACGGGGACGACTTATGGCGAGTGATCCCGAACTCGACAAAGAATCTACCGCAGCCCCTTCAAAGTGTGACCCATTATCGAAATGATCTCATTGGGCACCCCATATCTACACGTTATGTTTTCTTTGATAAACCGGGCCACCTTCTTGGAAGTGAGGACCTTGTAGGACTTGGCCTCTACCCACTTGGTGAAGTAGTCGATCGCCACTAACACGAATTCATGCCCATTGCTTCCTCGCCGGGCTATCTTCCCTATCACGTCAATACCCCAAGTTGCAAACGGCCAGGAGTCGTCATGCAAGCATGTGTCATGAGGCGGGAGATGGTTGAGGTTGGCAAACTGGCACTTGTCGCACGCTCGGACATGCCGAACACACCTGTCTCCATGGAAATCCAAGAGTAACCCATTCTCGAGGATCACTTGCATCGTGGCTCTAGCATTCATATGAGGACCGCAGGGACCATTGTGGACTTCGCCATCAACTCTTTGGCCCTTTCTTGAGTGACGCATAAGAGGAGTGGTCCTTGATACCGCTTCTTGTACAAGTTGCCTCCTAGAATGACATAATGGGAGGCCAACCTTTTCGTGGCTTGCAAGCTCTTGGCTTTGACACCATCTTTTGGTCTACCTTCTTCATCTTTGAAAGCCGACTCTCCATCTTTGAGGAACTCGGTAAATTTGATTGTACCACGGTTCCTTGATAGGCTTGGGTCCTGTGTCTACTTCACAACAAAGTCCGGGGCTTCTCTTCTACCCACTCAAGGGTTTTATGGCTTTTCCTGGGATCTCTACCAAGGAGGCTAAAGTAGCGAGGGCATCTCGCGACCGTTTCTTTTCCCTTGGCAAGTAGTGGAAAGTCACTTCTGAACCGTCCGCTAACTCCTCCATATGGGCATGATACCGCTGAAGATTAGGGTCCACAGCCTTCCATTTGTTGGAGACCCGGTTGATGATCGTGGCCGAGTCTCCATAAACTTCGAGCTCCTTGACATTCCTTTCTAAAGCGGCCTCTAAACCAAAGAATGCAAGCTTCGTACTCGGCGACATTGTTCGTGGCAGTGGAAGTTCATCTTGAGGGCTATGGGTGTATGCTCATCTTTCGGATCGACCAAAGAGCATCCCTACGCCATTTCCTCTTTGTTAGCGGCTCCATCAAAGAAAAGCCGCCATCGGTTTTCAGCTCGACCGCGAAGATCCCTTCATCTCGGGAATTGGGGTTCGTGCCCGCGGTCCTCATTATCGGGAAGTTCGCGATGGTCCGACAATGCTTGACCCTCGATGGCCTTTCCGGTCACGTAGCCGATGTCGTACTCGCTAAGAAGAAGGACCACTTTGCTAGACGCATCGAGATGGAAGGCTTATCGAAGATGTACTTGATGGGGTCCATTTTCGAGACCAAATTCACAGTGGTGGGCTTCGCATATAATGCTTCAACTTGCCGACTACCTGCACTCGTCCCGCACGTGTCTTTTCACATGCGGAGTAATTGAGCTCACTTCCCGCAGCCTTCCGCCGACAAAGTAAATGACATTCTCTACCCGAGAGTCCTTCTTCTCCCGAGCAAGCATAGCCCCAACTACCGTATCAACAAGTGAGATAGAGCAGAAGAGGTTTCTGTCTATGTGGAGGCATAGTACCTGAGGATGTACTGAGTACGCCTTGATCTGGTCGAAGGCATCCTGGCATTCTTCGGTCCACTCTGTATCTACATTCTTCTTCATGAGCTTGAAGATGGGCTCGCACATAGTGGTCAACTGGTTGACGAAACGGCTGATGTACTGCAGTTTACCCATAAAGTTCTTGACTTCTGTCTGGGTTTGAGGTGGCCTAATGTCCATAATGGCTTTGATCTTTCGGGGGTCGACTTCGATACCTCGCTCCGTGACCATATACCCAAGCACTTTTCCCCTTGTCACTCCGAAGGTGCATTTAGCAGGGTTTAGTCTCATGAAATGTTGTCTTAGCCTCTCAAAGAACTTTCGCAGGTCAACAAAGTGCTGTCCGTCCTCGCCTTTGGAGTGGATTATCATGTCGTCTACGTAGACCTCAATCTTCTTGTGGATCATGTCATGGAAAAGCGCGGTCGCTGCCCTTTGATAAGTAGCCCCAGCGTTCTTGAGCCCAAATGGCATTACTGTATATCAGTCCGTCCCCCACGGTGTGGTGAAGGCTGTCTTTTCTTGGTCTTCTTCGGCCATCTTGATCTAGTTGTAGCCTGCAAAGCCATCAACGAAGGATTTGACTTCGTAGTTGGCAGTGGAGTCCACCAGGATGTCTATGTTTGGCAAGGGGTAGTCATCTTTGGGGCCGGCCTTGTTCGCATCCCGAAAATCTACACATGTTAGCCGCACCTTCCCATTGGCCTTGGTGACGGTCACAATATTGGACAACCATGTCGGATATTCGATGACTCGATGAATCCTACCCGCAAGAGCTTCTCAATTTCTTCTTTGACCCGTAGAGACCACTCGGCTTGATTTTCCTCAATTTCGCTTTACCGGCTTAGCATCCGGTGCTAGAGGGATTCTCGTGCTCCACTATTGAACCTGTCTAGCCCCGGCATATCCTTGTACGACCACGCAAAGACGTCCATGTATTCTCTCGTGCAGATTAACCGCCCGTCCCGTTCAACCCCGGAAGAAGTTTCCGATCCGTGTCTCTTTAGGTTCCTCGACGCACCCAAGTTCACACTTGTCAAAACCTCCTCGGCAGCTTGGGCCCGGTTTTCCTCTTTTCTCGTAACTCCGCTTAAAGATTTCTTTAATGTATTGTTCATTTAGTGTGTTTGCATCTTGTTCAAATGATTCATTATTAACTGTTGTTAAGTTTTGAGTTAATTTATCATTTGTTAAGTTGGCAATAAGGGGATAATCAGAAAGATCTGTCATTTCATTCAAAGCAAGAGGAAAGATGACATCGATTACATATTGATAATCCTCAGGCGTGAGGCCTTCGGATGACTCAGAGGACTGGAATTCAAAGATTCCTGACTCAACTGTATGGACAACAGGGTGTTTGACACGACTGGGTTGAGAAGGACGGGGTACCAATCCAAGCTCCGCAATCATTTGCTGTCGGCTGGCTATCGGCCCTGAGAATGTCTCCCAAATTTTCAACGGCATCTCTGTCTTAGTTACCAAAGTGCGGGGATCAAAAGGATCTTCACCACCATCTCCAATTACGGCGAATATCTCATCATCTGAGCTGAAGTCGATCAAATCTGGGATCTGTGCTTCTTCATCAAACAATTTCTGCAAGCCCCACTCACTGTCTTCACTACTGGCAGCTTCTATCTGGCTGATCTTCGGAAGAGCTAACTCAAAGGCAGAGAAGTCCATTACCCCGGATGCTGATTCTTTGACACTATCTGAATTTTCTTTGAAGACATACTGCTACGTACGGTAGTGGTAGCCCTGTGAATGTCCGGCAAGTCAAGAAACATCCTTCGAACAGATTTGCCGGCTTTCCCTAACCTTCTCAAGGTTTTCCGTAGGGTTCTCCTCAGGAGGTCTCGATGGTCATTTTCATCGTATTGAGTCCCACCTTTTGTAAAGTAATGGGTCGTGGATAAACCGTAGGGATAGAGCTGGACCCCTTTAGCTTTTCTCGCCATCCCGAGAGTTCGGTTTGTATCCCAAGCCATATCCGGTAGTCTGTTCCTTTACATTAACGATGGTATTGCGACTGGAGTCTTCTCGCCCAATCCAAGCCCCTAAGATAACCCATTTTTCTCATCATTCTCATGGCTGGAGGAATTTTATCGGAAGTAGTGGTGAGGTCAAGCAACACACTTGTGCCTTGGACGAAGCTACAGAGAATCCGGTCAAGGCAAATCCTTCATCATCATGCTTAATTTCCAATATCGGGATACCCCGTCGGTTCCTTCCACCGTGACACCGTCTCCGTAGATGGTGGTGATAGTACCATCGCTAGACCGAAATTCTGACGCATTGGTGCAGAGTAGAGGCTACCCCGTTTATCCGGTGAATCCAAGGCGTCCTAGCAAAGCAAAGAAACGAGATCGGAATGTCAATCACTTGGAAGTCAACGTCCATGACCTTTTCCCGAACCACAACTTGAGAGTAGCAATCCCCAAAACCGATCATGCAAAGGAATCATAGGCCTTAATAGTCCGACTAGAAGGCTTCAAATCAGAGGCTTCAAATCCAAGTAAGTCCATCATCTTTCTTTGGCGGGCAGATCGTTCATTGCGGACCCTCCATCAACTAATACCCGTGGCAACCGACGTTCTTCCAACTCGGACCGTGATGTAAAGGGGTTCGTTATGACTAGCCCCATACTTTGGGCAGGTCCAAGTCGGTGAAGGTAATGATGTTTCCATAGTGGATACTTCCAATCATTTGACGACCTCATCCGGGGTGACATCTATGGGCACCATGGTCTTGGCCAAACTTTCTTCTAGCTTCACCTTATGAGGGTATGAAGAGGTTAATAAGTGACCACAAGGAGATATTGGCTCGAGTACACTTCAACCGAGTCGCACCGGATCCTCTTTGTCGAGTCCGGCTTTTCCGCTTCCTCGGCTTATAGGGTCTTTTGTCCATTTTCGGCTCGTAGACGACATTTCTTTTATCACCCTTAGGTTGTTCAACACTCATCCGTCCGGACCGAGTCATCACATAGACATTAGACTTCTCCGGATCATCATTCCTACCGGAGGATTCTCGTCGGCCTCTTTCAAAGTGAGAGGCGGGCTCTGCCGGCGTATGGCCAACTCTCGCCGATTAATCCGATTAACCGCACCGCTGGGAGGCATAGGCGGCTTCCCGAATCCGATTCCAAGTTACTGGCTTTTTGACTTTTTCTGAGTTCTGACTCCTTAATTGGCTCGACAGTCGGCTGGTTTCAACTTCACCCTCCTCATTTAAAGCCTTCACAGTCTCGTTCAGGCTTTTCAAGGTCAACATGCAATAGGAATTATCACCTTCAGGGTTTGGAGTGTGGTGAATGGCTTCCTCATCCGGACCTAGCAACTTTTTCAACATAGCGGGATCACATTCCTCATCACTGTCGAGCATGTCCCTCCTTTCTCTAGGGGTTAGTTTTCTGACGGCATCTTTAACATTGGCCAAGCATTTTCTGAAGTGGGAAATTCCATCATCGAGAAGGATTTCTGCGGGGTCAAACCTCATGACGGGTTCCTGTTCTTTACTGTCGGGAATGTTTTCTGGGCTTTTCGGCTTCTGGGCTAACCACTCTTCTACTGTTCCATCTGGCACTTCGACTGTGTCTTCCTCGGTATCACTACAGTAATTCTCATGAGAACTCTCATCTTGACTCTGATGACCACTGAGGGCAAATGCAGGTCGGGATACTTGACGCCATATAAGAGGTATCTTGGATTCTCCCTCTGACTTGGGAATTACTAAGAAAACATCGCTGTCATCATAGGATATAAAGGGGACCGGGGTCCCTTCAAATTTTAGCACTCTTTCCAAGGCATCCATACACTCTTCTTCAGACAAGGTCTCGGGGTGATTCTCAAAGACCGCAATGGAGTCTACTCTTCCCGATGGGGGTTTAGCTTCAACGACGCTTACATGTTCTAGATCGGCGGGCGGAGCCCACTTCCCTCTTTCGCCTAAAGCTTCAATTAAGTCCCTCCATTCACCGATCAAGTCTTTGTAAGGAGTATTGAACTCTAGGATGTAGAATTCGTATCTTTGCCTTATACGAGCTCGCATTCTCTTTCCCTTAGAACCTTCACACAGGCTACGGACACATTTTGAAGTGATACCATCCCCTATTCCAGGTCCGTGGTTTTCTACTTCATCTTGTTCTCCAAATTTCACTTTGGTCGACTCCAAGTTCATTCCTTCTACTTGAGCTTGTCATCATCGCTTTGTAGATCCATTCATTTCTGTTCTCATTTCCGATCGATTCTTCACTACCATGCGGGAGGTAGGCAAATTCACGGGCGTTGACAAAGTTAGAAAGGTCAGCCGGGTAATCGGGATTCTACGGTATGGAGGTTTGGCTCAGTGAGAGGAGGGAAAAAGTCCCACGGGGTAATGCAGAGGCTGCATGACCGGGATAGCGTAGGGCGGCTAGGTCTCATCTCGCGGAGGAGAGGGTGTCGGGACCACGACGGCTTGGGATCTTGGAAAAGGCGAAAAGGGACGAGTCTTTGGCAAAGGATCATATGTGGCTGGAGGAGGGCATTGGTTATAGGCTAGCTCTTCTTCCCTAGCCATCTCGGTTACCCAAACCCGATCTTGTTCTCTGTCGAATCGGCCATTCCGACTCTCGGACTGATAAAACCGAGGATTACGCGAACCGTCCGAGGATTCTGCGCTAGCAAGTCGGCGACCCGGTGTTCTCACCCACTTCTTTCTCCTGCGGGAAAGGGATAGGAGAGGTTTAGACTCGGGGTAGGTGTTTAGTGAAGGCTCAAGCAATGCAAATTAGGAATCTTCCGGTTTACTTAAAATGTGTCTTTTATTAATTTCTATTTGGTTGGAAAAGGGGATTTGCCCTTCTTTTTCGCAACTACTCTAGATCTGGATCGGTGGGTTCCGTCACTACGTCTATAAGCCCCTCATATTCCACTGTATTTCGACCTCCCGGGGTGGGACGGCCCGGGCGAGGGTCCTATAGGGCACGCGAATCCCACCGACCGAGAGAGAAGAACGCTCCTAACGGGTCTAGCGGGTCATAGGAACTTTTAACGCACGAGCGATGCGAATTATAGTCAAGGCAATACCGGGAAAGTCTCGTCTTTCAGCCTTGATTGAATTTCGGCAGAATTTCGCTTGCGCGATTGACGTTTTGACTTTTCGGTAATGTACGAGAAGATAATAGGCATGGGTCGGGCGGTAAAAGCCGGATGACACAGTGTCACATTGAACTTCGTTGCATACGCTGTGCGTGAGTCAAAATCGAAGTTAATGCCGGGTCAAGATCTTGCCAATTTTTCCTTGTCGAAATTTTGGCAGAGCATCGCTTGAGCGAAAGATCTTTGGACTTTTCTTGGCAAAGACTCGGTCTCGACTCTTACGCATTCCGTGTAGGTCAAGGTTAAAGTCAATGTCGGAGTCAAGGTTCTACCAATTTTTCCTTGTCGGAATTTTGGCAGAGTTTCGCTTGTGCGAAGAACCTTGACTTCTGTTATGGACTAAGGTTTGACCTTTACGGGGATATGCAACTGGGCTATATGACACGGACTAGACCAAAAACCAACCAAAAGTCACGGTTTTTTGAAACGTGTGACACGGACTGTGCATTGGTCGACACTGGCTGCCATGGGGAGTTTGGGGTGATTCCGTGCGCGCCCGGGAGCATCGTAAGACTGTCCATGACTGCAGCTGAACAACCACCCCGGGTTTAAAGGGACGTGCGTGCAAAGTGTCAGGATATATAGGGTGCGCGTAATGTGCGGTCTCCTAAAAATGTTCCTTTTTGAGTTAAAACAGAGATTTTCATAAATGTGTTTTAAAGGAATGATTTTTGGGACGGGGAGAATGCACTGAGTTAAGCACGTAAATTTTACAGGAGCCCCGGTCGGTCTTGGGCCGAATAGCCCCAAGCTGCCAAGGCTGGCAAATTAATCATAATTTTTCCTGGTGGAATTGCCACTGAGGCCGTCCGGTCAGAATCCAAGGAGGATTGAGCCGTACGACTGCATGGATCAATTTTCAAGGTTCCACTCCTTTGCTATTTTTTTCGGGTTGTTTCCCGTTCAAAGTATGCACAGATCCCAAGATGCAAATGATGCAATGCAAGGCAAAGAAAGCAAGCAAAATAAATGGAATCCGCGATGGGAGTCTAACCCGCTCAAAGGGAAAAGCTTTTTTTTTTTCGAAAAGTGATACCGGTACGTGGGATTGTTAAACCACCGTTTATCCCAAGCCCCGGGTTAGGGAGCGATACAGGAAGGTTAAGTGGTTTCCACCTATATACCAAGTATCGTTTATTTTAAAAAATGAAAGCTTTTCTACTTTGGGATATATCCCCAGCGGAGTCGCCAATCTGTGAATGTGTGCCCAAATTTTGTTTGGATTCACGCGAGTTTGAAGACATCCGGTTTAATTTGAAAAACAGAGTCGCCACGCCATTTTGATTTCCTCAAAACTTTGAAAAAAAGGATTTTATGGGTTCGGAGGTTAAGTTACCCCTTGGGAAGAACGGATCGTCGTTCACCCAAGGTACCTTGCCGTAGCAAGTCTCCCTAGATTCCGTTTATTTTGCTTGCTTGCGTGCTTTCTTGTGTGCATGCGTTTGAATGAAAGAGGAGGGAATGTCCCAAGTTGTCTTCCGGACGTACAAACCATTTATTGGTTGTCGCTCGAAATTTCATGGATTTTATGTATTCGGGATTTTGATCCCGTCCTCATCTTGGACTTGTGATCATCGCTTTTTAACCTCGAGACTTGCGTGATCGAGAGAAGGACTCTCTTTTATAGTCCAAAAATGAGGTTCTTTAGGAAGGAATGTCCTTAGCCCATCAATCCTACACCTTAAGACGATCGAGCTTATATGAATGCTTCATGCTCGTCTTAAGTGATAATCGGAGATATAGGGTTCAAGGTTGTCCCTTTCTAAAGAGATTATAGAACCTTTAATGGAAGAAACGATGTAAAGATAGGATCTTTACACCGGTCCGTTCCAAGATTCCTAATGGGGATATGGGGGAATGCAAGTAAAAATGACATTTTTAGTGAAAAGATGACATTTTTGGGTTGCAAAGGATGCTTTTTGGTTTGCAAAGGATGCATTTCGATGTAAAGACATGATTTTTATGCAAATGATGCATTTTGATGTAAAGAAGTGATCTTTATGCAAAGGATGCATTTTTATGAGGAAATTAGCATTTAATATGCAAATGATGCATAAAGATTGCATTTTTGAAAAGCAAGGGATGCATTTTTATGATGAAGGAATGACCTTTAATGCAAAGGATGCATGAAAATGGATTGTAGGTGCAAAGGATGCATTTTTAATATAAAGATTGCATTTTTATGAGCAAATGATGCATAAAGATGACATTTTTATGTAAAAAGGGGATTTTTAGGTGCAAAGGATGCACCTTTGAATATAAAGATTACATTTTTAATGACAAATAATGCCTAATTTATGCAAAGGGGAAAAGGGGGTATAATAAAGATATGATCTTTAATGAAAACTACCAAGTCCCAAGCAAAGATAATAACAATATATGAATGCAATGAGCAATCTAATTCACATAGAGCAATTAAAATGCAAGGCAAGGGAGTGAGAGGTTACCAATGGTGGCCTCTTCTTTTTTGGGTTGAGCTAGGTGGAAGGACCAACTTTGGGATCTTCAAGGAGGAGGGAGGTGGCTTCTTGGCTTGCTTCTTCAACCTTCTTGGATTTCCAGCAGTATTATAGAGTGTATTGTATGAGTTTTTCGTCTTTGGTTGCCTTGTTGTTGGTTTGTAAAATGGGAAGAGGAGGGCTCTATTTATAGGCAGTCTGGATAAGACCAATGAAGCCGTGCGGCCAGAGATCCTTGGCTAATGCAGCCGTGCGGCATTATCCCTTGTGATTCAGCATGTTTCTAGAATCATGCAAGGTGGCAATTCTAGAACCTTTTCCAAATTAAGAAAAACGTGTTTCTTAATTGGTAAGCATTCCCTTCAGCCCTTAGATGATTTGGAACTGTTCCGGAATTGTTCCGAAACTCCAGGAAAGTCTGGGGAATTACCGAAAAATTTACCGGAATTGCCGGGAAAATTAACCGGAAGGCATGAGCCAGATTTGGGTACTTGCAAAACGCGCTGCCTCTCGAATCCGGGCAATTCAGTTAGCGTCTTTAGCTTTGATGGTATAGTGCACGTGGAATGTCATGTAGACAATTTTGGGGTGCTACTATTCACACTACCAGATTTGAAAAAGGTAGTGAAAAAAGCCTAGGTATCTTAAAAGTCAACATAACATTCACCTTGAAATTTGGTTTAATGACTGAACCTATATTTGCTACGGCTTTGAAATATTAATGCAATGCAACTCCCCCCCTCTCCCCTTCCCATTTTTACTTTTTCCTTAACAATTAACAAGTCATTAACAATTATAAATTCGTGTTCTCAGTGAGTATGTATGTTTTCTCATTAATACGTAATCTCAAATTAAAAAAATTAATTAGTTAATGAATGTATTCAACAATTTTTTTAATAAATATTGTTGAATTCTTAACATATAAATATTAATATCTCTTAATATGATAAAAACATTAGTCAATAGATTCTCAATATGTACTTTACTCATATAGCATATGTAACTTTAATGTTTTGCCATTTTGTCTAATCCAATTTTCGATTTTATTCCTTTTAACCAAGAATAAAAAATAAGTATATTAGGTGAAATTATAAATAAAATTATTATGCTAAAATAGAGATTTAACAAGTTATAACATTAAATATAAAATACAAAATAATTTAATTCATTTCATGTCTTCTCAATCCAATACAACAAATTTGCTCGTATAATTGGAGCGCACACACAAATATTCATTATAAATGTTAATTAGATCAAAATATGGAGTAGCCCATTCAGCTGCACAATTATGTCTGAAATGAATCCAATGTGGCGTGATTGTCGGCACCGGGTACCCTCATGTCAATGTTACTTTGACGTAATGATTATTATTAACATGTCCGATTGCAATAGCAACATGTTGATGCCACGGTGGAGGATTAGATCGGAGCGGTAAGTGCGTTATGCTACCTGATATGCTTAGAACATGTAATATCACATTGTACTTCGAAGCAACTAGGACACCCATATCAGGAATGGTCATCCAATGCTCAGGAGGTGCACTTCTATTTGACTGGAAGAAATTCAAGGAGTTGTAAGCATTAAGCCATCCTCTAACGCCAAACATCTCGACATATTCTTCTTTGAACCTGTTTAACTCTTCTATCAACTCATTGTTGTATGCTTTCATCAAAGTCAATGCCCTGTCTGTGACAATAACACGGGGAGAAGTGCATCCATACATTGTTGTCCTAAGACAACGTAATGCCCAAATATAGCTCGACTCTGTTTCACTATGCATAAATACAAATGCAATGCAAAAGGTCATATTTGTCGAAGTTACACCAACAATTTCAAGAAGAGGCATCTTGTACCTATTGGTTTTATATGTTGCATCTATCAACAAAACATGTGGAAATGCACGCCATATCTCCAAAAATTTTGGTTGAGCAAAAAATAAATCTTCTAATTCGTTAGTTGAATCATTTGTACGAAACTCAAAAACATATTTGCTTTTTTGTAAAAAATTCATGACAACTTGCATTTGAGTTTTACCATCTTTTTCCATAGTTCGAAGCTTACGGCGTGCATTGTATATGTTATTGATAATAGACACATTATCCGGATTTTGTTGCTTTACTATTGGCAAGATATCACGTGGTTTCACTTTCTTTCTTGACAAATCTTCCACTAATCTATATTCATCTCCGGACAACCTTCTTGAATATGGATGACCTTTCATATGTAACGCATCGTCATGATTATGTAATTCACATATAAAATTCAAACTCCAGCAATCACCAATTCGTAAAAAATTTCCTTCTAATTCGAATGGACAACCAATTTTTTTTGTGCCGGTATGTCTTGTGGAGATTTTATTACTTTTGTAGATGCCACCTCGATCACATTGAAATACAATTCTAGGAATTTTTTCAGATGAACTTTTCACTGATCTTTTTATAACAATAGTATACATAAGAGAAAATCCCACACTTTGCACCCAATTAATCAATTCTTCTCGAGAATGAAACACCTAAATTCATACTAATTTATTAGAAATTGATAAAACTATTTTTAATGAAAGTGTACAGATTAATATTTAAGCAATAGATAATTTATTTCAAAGCATTTGTATCAAATAAAAATCATCAGTATGTAGTTTCAGCAAAATTAATTTAAAGAGTAATATTTTTAGAAAAGTGGTAGAATCACTCACGCCTCAAAAGTCAAAAATGGTCAACGATGTTATTTTATAGTACTTCATTATTAACATTTATTTACAGATTTCAAAATAAATATATATGTCAAATTTTGTACTTTCTTTGAAATTTTCAATTAATAAATAATTATATCCTGTATTTTTTATTATTTTATATTAATATTATGGCATTAAAAATTATTTTTACTCATAAAATATCTTCATTTTTTCTGTAAAATACTTTATCATCAATCAAGAGTAAATTTTATTTTTTTATTATTTATTTTGAGACAGTGATATTAATTATTTAAAAAAAACACTTTAACTGCATATAATATGACATGAAAAAAAAAGCCAAAAAAGGAAAAGAAAAAAATAACTCGCTATATTACATTATTTGTAGAAAATTTACATGTGTCATTGCCATTCATTATTATCATCTTGAGCTAGTTTATCATCTTCCTAAAAAAGTGAAAATGTATAAGAATCAACTTAATAATTAATAGAATATATTGTACTATTTCAAAATAAATTGTAAAAATGTAAGTTAAAATTACCTCATCACTTGATTCATCTAATCATTGACCTTCTCTCCAATATTCAATTTTCTCAAAAAGATTATATTATATTTCTAACATATAAAACAACACTTTGATAATATATTTATCATGAAGTTGAAATGAAAATTTAACTTGAAAGGTAGGCCAACATGATCTTTGAAATGAAATGAAGATTTATAAAAAAATTAAATTGATTCAATTTAATTGTAGTCAAACTTTATTTTTTTTAAAAGAAGCAAATTTTTACTTGAAAAATAAGCCAACACAGTCATTAAAGATCAATGAGCAGATTTTTATATTTGTATTTGACTTTTGGTAGGAGTGTGATAATAAGGAAAGAGTAATAAATACTGGTGGTCAATCACCCAATCAAAACACCTCTTTCTCGTTTACTAAAAATTAGTTTTGTGTGTCAATAAATTTGGTTAGTGTGTTAGTGTAAAAGGAAAAAAAAAGTAGTGCGAATAGAAAATCCCTTTTGTCAATATTTTGATATTGTAATTGAAAAAAAAAACTAGTATACGTTGAATTATATAATATTTTTATCAAAAGTACATACCATAAATTTAAATATATGTTAGTTACGTATCTAGGCCCCTTGGCTTTATAAATACTATTAATAATAATGTATATTTTTTTTAAATAATTAATGTAATTTAAATTAATGATCAAATTTTTTAATGATGACATTGTAACTTGTATTATTATGATGACATTGTAACAATAAATTTCTTTATTTTAAAATATAATATTTACTTCTGGATAAATAAAATAAGGAAGCCTCATGGCTGGAGGTAGTATTAGTCATGTTTAGATTGAATTATTTAGGTATAATCCTCAACAGAAATTTTGGGGAAACCTGTTTCTTCATAAGTTATAAAAAATTATGTTTTTAAATATATCGACTTGGTGTTTTAAAGTCGAAACTCACTGTTTTAAGGCCTAAACTCGCTATTTTATTTTCTAGCTTAAACTCACTGTTTTAACGTCTAAACTCACTATTTTATTTTCTAGGTATTTTAAGGCCTAAACTTGATATTTTTAAGAATGAAAGTAGGCTTTTTATAACTTATGGAGAAACAAGTTTCCCATAAACCTTACTCAATCTTCAAACATTGTCGATTGTCATTTACTCCCTCCGTCCCAAAATATTTGTCTCATTTGACTTTTTTGTTGAACTTTGACCATAAATTTATAGAGATTAATCATGTTCATGAAATTCTAAAAGTTGTTGTTGATAATATTATTAATGGTGAATCAATAGAAATTTTTAGAATTTCATGAACATAATTAAATTGTAATATATTTGTGGTCAAAGTTTAACAAAAAAATCAAATGAAACAAACATTTTGAAACGGAGAGAGTATAATTTATGTATATTATTGTAGATTTGCTAGGCCAACCAAAATCTTCATTTATATTATTAATCTATATTAATAAGGGAATCAATACAATCGCGGGTTCACGAATGTGAATTAAAATAACGGAGTCTAATATGAGTATAACAAAAAGTGATGTTTCATTATTGAATGTGAATTAAAATAACGGAGCCTAATATGAGTATAACAAAAAGTGATGTTTCATGCACAAAAGAAAGTCACATAATTTTGTTCACAAAATAAATTAGCGATATTTTATTGGTTGTATTAATAGTAGATCCGCTACACTCTGATTCAAAATATCAATACAATTATTACATCTAAAATTTTGTGAGCAAATTTTTGTAACTTTTTTTGTGCCTCTAGTATTATTCTTCATTATTTTCAATAAATTTTAGGGGGAACAGAAGGTACAATATTTGGAATTAAAGACTATTTCTTTTGAGATGGAAATATACGCTATTTAAGTCCATTTGGAAATCTATTTCACTATCCCCTTTATTTGGTTCGTTGAAGTTAACTTGCCAAATATATTTAGAAAATAGTATATTTTACATCTTTGTACATTAAATAAATCATGGCAAAATCATAATGTAACTATTTATTTTAAAAATATGATACTTATTTTCTGACCATCAATCAGTAATCAGTGTTCCAAGAAGCGATTTAGGCACCCGTGTAGACGGTGCCTAGTAGGGCTGTAAACGAGCCGAGCTGAGCCGAGCTTTTGATGTTTCAAGCTCGAGCTCGTTAACTTTTAAACGAGCTCGAGCTTTTCTCGAGCTCGAGCCCAGAATTCCTGTTCGAGCTCGGCTCGAATCAAGTTTCGAGCTTTTCGCGAGCCGGCTCGCGAGCTGCTCGAACTCGAGTATTAACGAGCCGAGCTCGAGCTTCGACTTATTTTTTGAAAAAAATCTGAAATCAAACGAGCTTTATCGAGCCCTAATTCGAGTTGTAATCGAACTCGAGCCTAAACGAGCTTATATATATCTATATATATATACTAAAATTCATTCGAGCTTTTAACGAGCCGAGCCCGAGTCGATCTCAAACGAGTCGATCTCGAACAAAGCTCGTTGAACATTCGAGCCGAACACGAGTCGAGCTCGAAAAAATGACGAGCTTAAAAATCGGTTCGAGCTCGAGCTCGAGCTCGAGTTCAACTCGAGCCCACTCGAACTCGAGCTTTTTTCGAGTCGAGCCCGAGCCGAGCTCGAACAGGCTCGCGACGTGTAACTGCCCTAGTGCCTAGGCACTAGCCGGGCCCGGGCCCCAAGCGCCACAATTTTCTATTAAGGTACCAATTAGGCGTTAGATGGTCCAGGCGAGAGAGGCGGTCCAAGACGGTTGGCGGCCTAAGCCGATTTAGGCGGGCCTAAGTAATTTTATTTTATTTTCGGGTTGCCCTATAACGGTGTCGGTCGAAATGAAAACAAAAGACACAAGGTTTAATTTGACTTGGCCTTAGTTTATGTTGTGGTTGATGGAATACATTTATAATTTTCTTATGCTTTATAACATTTGTGTCTAAATACTCGGCTCCGCCTAGACTCAGCTCCGCCTAGGCTCAGCTCCGCCGCCTAGCATCTACCTAGCTCTTTTCAGAACCTTGCTAATCACTAATAAAAATTAGTGTTCTAAAAATCCGGCACCTAGGCCCTGCCTAGCCGCTAGGCGACCATTAAACGTCGTGATTAACTTTAAATTCACCTAAAAATACGTCAAGTCAGAAAATCGTCATCTACGCTCCCTACACGCCACCTATCGCGAGATCCACAGTGCTCTTTTAATATTTTTATATAGAATTTTGTCCTAAAATACGTCATTTCTAATCCCTATAAATTTTCCAAAAAATTCTTGAACTGAACTTAAATAGTGGATTGATTCATTAAGATCTCAAATCTCAATATATAGGCTTACAAATAAAATTTTCAAATAGGTTTTCCTCTCCATCTCAATTCTCTCTTCATCTTTATTTTCAGTTTCGTTAGTTTGATTCCGACACCAATTGTTTTTTGTTCATAATTTCTATTTTTGACGTAGATTGTTTAAGTTTTTAACCTCAAATGATTACTCATCATAGCCAAAATATTTTAATAATATAGTCAAATAATTTATCAAAAATAATAGGTTAAAGGTAATAAAATTATTTACTGAACAATATAAATCGAGATACGAACGCGGGCTTGTTCGGGCAAGGCTCAAATGGATTGGGTCATAAACATAATTCATCAAGTCTCAGCTACGAGAGAAGACTTGGGCTTCCTCGTCTTTAAGCACCTCGTCATTAGTAGGCCGACCAAGGCCCGAACAGACGACATAACCAAGGCCCAACTCAAGGACCGAGGAGACTTCCCTCCAAGGCCGAGATGCTCTCCCTTGGTGACGAAGATGCCTCCTCGGCTATTCTATCATCATAGCTCTTCGGCTATTTGTTATTCCTTCCCCAGCTCATCATAGGCCGGCCAGGCTATGTATGACCAGGAAGGAGTCATCCCGGCTTACCGGCAGAGTTGCTGTTATGCAGTCCTAATCAAATAAGGATACTAAGTAGTTACAATCTCTCTAGGATTGTAACCATCTTCTATACAAATCAAGTACAACAAGGACTCCTCAGTAGATATAATTCTCTTAGAATTATATATTATCTCTTAGCAATCCAATTCAACATGAATTTTATATTATTCTACCTATAAATACAAGCCATAATCCACATATTTTGGGTACGTGTATTTTTGACCCTAAACTCTGTCAAATTGATTTCTCTCTCTCTAAACGTATACTTACTCTCATACCGGAGGGCCTTCGTCGGAGAAGCACCGGCTTAGTTTACGTTTCTTGTTTCTTTTTCAGGCTATTCAATCGACCGAGTACAACCGACCGCTGGATTTGGGCTGATTGGATCTTTTTGGCAGCATCAGTTTGGTTCCATTGCCGGGAATCGATTCAAACGCCCATTGAATAGCCTGAAGTTCATTCGCCTGGACCTTTGTTCCGGTTGGAAAATTCTTGTTCTTAGCCTGAAAAAGCTTTATTATTCTGCTTTCTTTTTTCGCTTGTAAAATTCATGTTCAAAATTGTTTTGTTTTTGGCCGAAAATCTCAATTTGACCTGAAACTGTTTCGTCTGGAGATTCTGTGGATTGGAAAATCAATTTGACCGAAAAATAGTTGATTTTGGCTGGAATTGTTGTTTTGCCAGAATTCGTTGACTGGAAAAGTTGTTCCCTTGAAAAGTTGGGCCGTTTGCAATTTTGTGTGGATTTTTGATAAGAAATTAGTTTGCACCAAAATTCTGTTCCAATGGAAGACGGGAATACCATCAGCATTACTAACGAGAAACAACAAGCTCGTGGTGGAGACATTCCTCCCACCAATGAAGCGCTTCCTCCTCCTCCACCTCAGATCGAGGGACCACCTCCCCTCGGCATGACTCTCCGATCTTCTCGGTCTCAGCCAGCTGTCGAGGTGGCGGGTACCAATCCTCCAAGTCCTCGTCGTCCACGAGGAAGACGAGCAACGAGCAAGTAGACGACGAGGAATGCTGAAACAGGACGAGCTGAGAACACCCAGCCCGTTAACTGACGTATACTATTGCACTAACAGATGGAGACTTTGCAACGAATTTATGAAAATCAGAATGCTTTGTTCCAATTGGATCCAGAAAACTCAATGGCCGAGCTCATCAGGCCTTCGAGGTCAGGAAACTCTCGTGGAAGGGAAACTCAGGGTGATAGTCGAAACAATCACGAAGACGAGAGGAATGTGGTAGACATGAGAAGCCACTTTAATTTGAGGGATCAGAAGGTAAACTCTGCCGACTTGCGAGCAAGGCTCAGTCTGGCACGACGTTTATCCCCTCCTCGTCATAATCATCATCGTCGGCATGATTTAACTCGTCCCCGACACTTTTCAAAGCTGAGGAGTCCTCTTTCGTACAGAATGATCCTTGGAGGCTACGAAGGGGAGCCGAGGAAAGATAAAACACCATCTAGACGAGGGGAGAATCACCGAGATGACGAGGAACATAACAGGGTGAATGGTCACCCCAGAGAAAGGTCCCACCGAAGTTCGCACCAGAGTTCCCATTGAAGCACTCACTCCAAATCGGAAATGGGAATTGATGTAGAGAGTTGTTGCTCTTAACAAAGAGAATTGACGATATGGAGCTAAAAAAAGAGGATGAGGAAGAGGATGACACCAGTGCAACCCGTCCTTTCTCCCAAGAAATTAATGATGTACCGCCTAACCCTGCCTTTAAGGTCCCAAGTTTCGACAAGTATGTGGGAACCATCGACACAAAAGACCATGTGCAATGTATCAAATCCACTATGGCCCTCCTCACCAAAGCAGACAACATACTCTGCAAAGCTTTTGCAAGTACCTTCTCCGGAAAAGCGTTGACCTGGTTCCGTGAGCTAAAAAAGGAAAGCATTAATAGCTGGAGGAATATGAGGAGGAAGTTCCTGGATCACTTTGCCACGGTAGGGAAAAGGAAGAAGAGATTGACTGACCTTGCTAACATAGAGCAAGGAAAAAATGAAACCACTCTGAGCTATTACAATAGGTTCAGAGCCATGGCATACCAAGTGGAAGAGAGCCTGACCAACAGGGAGGTGATCGTCTGCTTCAATTCCGGACTTAGATCCGGATAGCTGATAAATGAACTCTCCGCCAGAGAGCCCAAGTCTAAATCCGATTTATTCAATGTGGCATATGCCATTGCTATGGCAGAAGAGAAAAGCAAGAAGAAATCTGACAAGACGGAGACTGAAGAGAATGCAAACCACCCGTCCTCCAACGGAAACAGCTACAAAGAGAAGAATAGAATGCGGGGTACTGAAAAAGCTGAGATCTTCACCCCTCTTACCAAGCCAATCACAGAAATTATTAAATTGGTGAATCTTCCAAATCCCCGTTCGCTCAGTGACCAACCAAAGTACCCGCGTGACCCATCCAAGCACTATGATTTCCACAAAGACTATGGTCACAACACTGAGAACTGCTTCGCCCTCAAGAAGATCATCCAGAAGTGGGTTGATGAAGGCAAACTGGATCGCTATGTCTTGAAGAAGGATGGCAAGCGAAAAAGGCAAGAGGCCAGTAATTATAAAGATATAGATGAAGAAGAAGACAGACCTCCTAGGGCCAAACTCCATTAGTTTCTCCCAAAAAATAGTTTTGTTCGTCCTAGATACAACCCCTTCTCTCGTCAACGGCCAGAACACGGGGACCAGCTATGACTTGAGACAAGGAGAGCTGCGGGACGTAGACGAACCAGTAGGAAGTAAGATACTAGATGGTCATAAAGAAAACAATGATACAGGTCTGCCCGTCCTAGATACAGCCCCTCATCTCGTCAACGGCCAGAACTCGAGAGCCACCCATGACTCGAGACAAGGAGAGCTGCGGGATGTAGGCGAACCGGTTGAGTTGACTATCCCTACAACAATCAAATTCAAAAATCACTACCAGAAACAGGTCATTTAGCGACGGAAAAAACAGCGACGGACAGATTCCGTCGCTATTTAGCGACGGAATATAGTATTTAGCGTCGGAATTATTTTGGCGTCAAATTTAGCGACGGAATTTAATTCCGCCGCTAAATTCCGCCGCTAAAAAGAATATTCCTCGAATATTCGTTTATTTCCGCCGCTAATTTGGCGGTTGATTTACCGACGGAAAATTCCGCCGCTAAATCTTTAACAGCGACGGAATTATTCCGCCGGTGAAATTAAATGGTTTTTTTTTTTTTTTAATAAACACCGACGGAATATTTCCGCCGCTGATAATTTAATAATTTTTATTTATCAGCGACGGAAATATTCCGTCGGTGTTTAATAAAAAAAAAAAAATTCAAAATTTCCAGGAGAAAGACCGCTGCCCACAATGCAAGGGCGAAATGGTTGTACAGGAGAAGAAGGTCTTGGAAGTGGTTGTGGAGAAGGGTATGCAAAATGGACAGAAAATTACATTCCCGTGAGAAGCCGATGAAGCTCCCGACACTCTTATCGGCGCTCATTTAAAATTTCAAAATTTCCGAACGAACAACAAGCAGATAATCCAATTCAAACTTTCAAACCAAATTAATCAGACACCTAGCCTCTAAATCCCTCACTCCCATCCTCTCTCTCTCTATCTCTCTCCAGCAATTGAATTTGAAAAAAACAAATATCGAGCCGCTCTTACCCTGGTGCTATTTCATCTTTAATTTCGTGTAATTCCACATTTCAATTCTCTCCCTTCCCGTCTCGGGTCCGAACTGGGTTCGACTTATGAGACAATAATCTCCGTGAGTGTTGTCTAATAGTTGGTTAGTTTCCTAATTTTGGACTAATCTTGTTTTTGTTTTATTTTGGATAAAAAATTTAAAATTGTATGCAATTTACCAATTTGGGAATAGCTACAAGAACCCTTGCAATTCTTATATCCCCTAACCCCTAACCCCTAAACCCTAAACCCTAAACCCTAAACCCTAACCCCTAAACCCTAACCCCTAAACCCTAAACCCTAAACCCTAAACCCTAAACCCTATACCCTATACACCCTATACCCTGACACTCTTACTGGAGACATAGTCTTTGTACTACAATAGAAAGAGCACCCAAAGTTCAAGCGAAAGGGTGATGACATATTTGTTGAGCACGCGTTGACCCTTACTGAGGCATTATGTGGCTTCCAATTTATCTTGACTCATCTAGATAACAGGCAGCTCCTCATCAAATCCCAACCCGGAGAAATATAGGCAAAGCATTAAGCATATTACCTTTTTCCCAAGTCCACCCAAGCCAACGCGACAAAATCTCCGTCCAAGACACAGAGCTTGGTTGTTGTTGACTCATTTCCATCCATCAAACTCGATTCGCAGCAACCAAGTAGAGCCAAGTTTAATGTGAACTCGACTACTCACTCTTCAACTACATCAACAAATTTAAGGTTGGAATACAGAGATTGCCAAAGTTCTACTATGGTGATTTACTCTCTCTCTCTCTCTCTCTCACTAGGCCTATTGTTTTATACACAGGTAATGTAAATGAAACTCAGCTCAAATGAAATTCAAGTTAAATGAACTTGAAATTCACCTTCTTTCTTTCTCAATTATTGTTGCAAGGACTGGTAAAAAAAACAAAAAAAAACAAAACACTGGTAAACGAAAATGCTAGTACAATCAACCCTTAACTTGCGCCTTTGTAAGTTTGTGTACAAGAATCTTTTTTCCCTTTTGTCGAAAAATAAATAATACTCCCTCCGTCCCAATAATAGCTTCACCGCAGAAGACAATGTACCAAAGACCATTCATGAGGGGCAAATTATACATCCATTTCTCGGTCGACTTCCCAGATTCCTTGACTTCCGAGCAATGCAAGGCCCTAGAGGGTGTGCTGCCTCCTAAGCCTTCATCGCAGAAGACAGATATGGAGCTTGATGAGTGCGAGGAGACAACCCTTCACGATGTCAACATTGAAGCTTACGATGTAGATGATGACATGCACGGTGGTGGGGGCCAGAGAGTGCAGTGTGCTCAGCAGTAATGATGTGGGTCTTTATTTTCTGGATATCTTAATTAGTTATGACTTATGAGACAATAATCTCCAGAGTGTTGTCTAATAGTTGGTTAGTTCATAGTTTTGGACTAATCTTGTTTTTGTTTTATTTTGGATAAAAATTTTAAAATTGTATGCAATTTACCAATTTGGGAATAGCCACAAGAACCCCTTGTAATTCCTTATATCCCCTAACTCTAACCCCTAAACCCCTAAACCCCAACCCTAAACCTAAACCCCTTAAACCCCCTAACTCCCTAAAACACAAACCCTAAACCCAACCCTAACCCTAAACCCTAACTCCCTAAACCCTAACTCCCTAAACCCCAAACCCCAAACCCTAAACCCCAACCCACTAACCCTAAACCCTAAACTCCTAACTCCCTAACCCCTAACCCCTACTCCCCCAAACCCTAACCCCTAAACCCCTAACCCTAACCCTAAAGGCCCCAAACCCTAACCCTAACCCTAAACCCCTTTAAAGGCCCTAACCCCAACCCTAAATTCCCCAACCCTAATCTCCTAACTCCCTAACTCCCTAACCCTAAACCCTAACTTGGTCCCTAACTCCTTCTAAACCCTAACTCAACTCCCTAATCCCCTAAATCCCTAAACCCTAAACCTTAAACCCTAAACCCCAAGGCATAGTATGGGTATAGTATAGGTATGTGGTATAGTGGCATAGGCAGTATAGGGCATGGGGCATGTGGCATAGAGGCAGAGGGTAGTAGGGCATAGGCATGTGGCATAGGGCATAGGGCATAGGGGGCATGGGGCATATAGTGCTGGGGGCATAGTGGCATGTGGTATAGGGCATAGGGTATAGTGGCATAGGGGTGGTACATAATAGGGCATGGGGCATATTGCATAAGGCATAGGGCATAGGCATAAGGCATAGGCATAGGCATAGGGTATAGGGAATAGGGCATAGGGCATAGGGTATAGGGAATAGGCATAGTAGCATAGGGTATAGTGGTATAGGCATGTGAGCATGTGGCATAGGTATAAGTGCATAAAGTAGGGCATAGAGGCAGGTACAGAGGCATAGAGGCGTGTAAGAGGCATAGTGGTATGAGTGGCATGTAGGGCATATAGGCGTACATAGGCATAGGGCATGTGGCACAGGTGCGACATAGGCGTAGGCACAGTAAGCATGTGGCATAAGGCATGTGGCATGTATACAGAAAGGTATGGTGGCATGTGGGAGCATAAAGGCATAGTGGCATTGCATAAGGCATGTAGGGCATAAAAAGGCGCAATAGGCAGTAGGCATAGTGGCATAAAGTATGCATAGGGTATGTGAAGTACAGGCATGTGGTATAGGCATGTGGGTATAGGGGCATAGTGGCATATTGCATAAGGCATAGGGCATAAGGCATGGCATGGGCGCTAGGGCATACAGAGGCAGTGGCACAGATTTATAGCATGTGGCATAGGCATAGGCATGTGGCATAGGGTATAGGGGCATGTGGGTATAGGGCATAGGTATAAATGGCATAGGCATATTGCATAAGGCATAGGGCATAGGGCATAGGTAACTTATGTGGCATAGGCATAGGACATGTGGTATAGGGCATGTAGTATAGGCATAGGCATGTGGCATAGGGCATATCACAGTATAAAAGCATAGTGGCATAAGGCATGCTAGGGTATATGTGGCATGTGGCATATAGCATTGTAAGTAAAAGGGTATAGGCATAGTGGTATGTGTGCATAGTGGTATAGTAGGAAAATTTCCGTCGGCTATTAATAATAATAATAATACATAACACATAATAACACACACACACACACACACACACACACACACACACATAATAATAATAATAATAATAATAATAATTACTATTATTATTACTATTATTATTATCATTATTATTATAATTATTATTATTATTATTATTATTATTATTATTATTATTATTATTATTATTATTATTATTATTATTATTATTATTATTATTATTATTATTATTATTATTATTATTATTATTATTATTATTATTATTATTATTATTATTATTATTATTATTATTATTATTATTATTATTATTATTATTATTATTATTATTATTATTATTATTATTATTATTATTATTATTATTATTATTATTATTATTATTATTATTATTATTATTATTATTATTATTATTATTATTATTATTATTATTATTATTATTATTATTATTATTATTATTATTATTA
Source organism: Adenophora triphylla var. japonica (assembly GCA_022495995.1). Classification (NCBI taxonomy): domain Eukaryota; kingdom Viridiplantae; phylum Streptophyta; class Magnoliopsida; order Asterales; family Campanulaceae; genus Adenophora; species Adenophora triphylla. The sequence goes on along the minus strand of JAFEMH010000139.1, from coordinate 661,111 downwards.
TTATTATTATTATTATTATTATTATTATTATTATTATTATTATTATTATTATTATTATTATTATTATTATTATTATTATTATTATTATTATTATTATTATTATTATTATTATTATTATTATTATTATTATTATTATTATTATTATTATTATTATTATTATTATTATTATTATTATTATTATTATTATTATTATTATTATTATTATTATTATTATTATTATTATTATTATTATTATTATAGCGGCGGAAATTTCCGTCGCCGAATTTTAAAATCACGGCGGAAATTACCGTCATGGGAGTGACATGTCATCGATCCAGTGAGCGTACGTATCGTTTAGCGTCCGGATTTAACAAATGACGGAATATTCCGCCGCTAAATATTAATTATAGCGTCGGAATTTAATTTCCGCCGCTATAATTAATATTTAGCGGCGGAATATTCCGTCGCTGGTGGAAATTATAAATACACAATTTATTTCTCAGAAATCAATTACGCCAAATATTTCCCTCTCTCTTCCCGCTATCTCTCATCTCTCTGCGACCTAGAAGAAGAAGCGACGACCTAGAAGAAGAAGCTCACGCCGCCGGCCGTCTCCTCATCGCCATCGCCTCACCGCCGTCGCCTCACCGCCGTCTACTGCTCGTCTTCTCCTTCCTTCGTTCGTTCTTCAAGCTCCATCCTCCGTCTCTCTTCCTAATCGCCATTGACAAGAAACAGTACGTTTTCTTCCTCTCATTTCTTGAAATTCAGCCTCTTATTTGATTGAAACTCCTAATTTGAACGGTATTTGTAAATCAAATTGGTAATCTTCGTTTGCTCGTCTCCTCATTTTTTTTGGCACGGTTGATTTTGGTGATGCTTTTTTACTGTGAATTTTATTTATTCCTAAATATTTTTAATTTGGGGTTTTCTTTTCCATAATTTGAATTATCCATATCCCCATTACCCCTATAAGAAACCCTCACTAGCTATGTTTCACTGTGTTTTTGTCATTGTGTTTTTTTGGCACGGTTGATTTTGCCGTGCAAAGGTTCGGGATTGCCGAAGACATGCCTCTTGGGTTTGATTGCTTCTGCTCCTGTGATTACTCAATATCCATCTCTATTATTTTTTATGCATATGCTGCTTGATAAGTATTCGTTTTATAATTCATTACAAAAATGAAGTCTTGGAAGCAAAATAGTTGCCTTGCTTTTCTAGCCGCTATTTCACAATTCCAAATTGACTGCTGTGCTTTTTTGGTTCATTTTATGGTTCGGAAATGAAATTTTAGGGCTTATACTGTTTGTTAAGGTATGATCGCATGGAACTATGGATAGGCAGCTTCTTAGTCTTTTTATTGGTGAAGTTTATATATTTTTGGGATTTGAGGGGTATTTGCGTATGAGTGTGTGTCTTGGCGTGGGTAAGAATATTTCCTGATTGCATATTGAAGGAAGCTAGAGTTCGAGATGCTTTATTCCTTTAGACCTGAAAACTGGTGATGCTTATGAACACTTAAATTTGAATTGGTATGTACATATGATTTTGCAAAGTGGGTCATTATCAGTTTCTGAAATACTTGAATTGTCAAAAGTGTTGATGTTATACCAATATTAGCATTGCTTATTAAATTTTGTTAAATGTGCCTATGTCATGACATCATCTAATTTTTATAAAAATATACTTCGGTACACGGTACACAAACCAAACTCATATTTGTATACCGTGTACCAACCAAGAATGCATAATCTGTACGGTAGTACCGTACCAAACTTTCGTTATACCGAAGGTCGGTATACCAAAAATTTTGGTTAGTTGAGCTGTTTTGTCTGAAATAGAGTAGGCCATGGTTTGGTTAAGACTTATGAGGGGATTTCTTCCTAACTTTCCCAACATCCGTGTTATAAGGGAACTTAGTTTGTGATTGACGAGTTAGGTTTTAATTGTTGAGGTAGAGATAATATATACACTTCTTTTCTTATCAATTTTTTTTTTTTTTTTTGATGAGGTAGAGAAACCAATACAGGATACATATTAGGGCATTAAAGGAAAAGCATCTGAAGTCAAAGACATTTTTAAAATTTTTGTAAATCCATTTATATGAAACAAACTAGGATACAGCTTCGTATATACGTGTCGCGTAAATAAGTAAACCAACATTTAAGGTGTAGTACCCGAAATCATAAAATGTGCTTTGAGAACCATAACCGAGAATAAAGAGTATCTATGAAAATCACAAAAATAATTGATAAAGAGCTAAAGAAAAACGAATAATGCGTAATCTAAATGGTGGTAATAATTAATTTAAAAACGTAATATTCGCTACAAACAAATAAGTTAGAAAACCGTGGATGAAATAATTTAGGAACATCTAGTTCTAGATCTCATTTTGGGGCGATTGACGGCATCGCGGACGGTGATTATGTCGCCTACGTTTGAGCGCCCGAAATCAATCCCGGCACCCTAGATGCACCTTATATGAAACAAATTAGGATACAGCTTTATGTATCCTAGTTTGTTACATATTTAGTAATATTAACGAATAGAAGAAAACATATGCCACTATAAAGAAAACGATAAATAACCGTACTCATAATCAAATATGTAACATGTTATATTTAATAAAAATTAAAATAAAAATATACATATATGTATATATATAAATATCATTTTTGCACAAGCGTTAGGTCCAAAGATTGAAACTTTGATTAATTATTATAATAATAAATCTACTTTCAAAGTTTCAATCTTTGGGCCAAATGCTTGTGCAAACTTGATATTTTCCACCCCACTACTATCACGCTCAACCACTACCATGGGTTATAAGCCGAGTGGAAAATCTCAAGTTTTTTGCACAAGCGTTAGGTCCAAAGATTGAAACTTTGATTAATTATTATAATAATAAATCTACTTTCAAAGTTTCAATCTTTGGGCCAAATGCTTGTGCAAACTTGATATTTTCCACCCCACTACTATCACGTACAACCACTACCATGGGGTTAAGGCCGAGTGGAAAATCTCAAGTTTTTGCACAAGCATTAGGTCCAAAGATTGAAACTTTGAAAGTAGATTTAGCAATTAATCAAAACAAGAAAATCCCCAACTTCGCTTGTAGAAGATACAAAACCGCAGCTTGGGGATTTTCTTGTTTTTTGATTAATTATAATAGTAAATCTACTTTTAAAGTTTCAATCTTTGGGCCAAATGCTTGTGCAATAGACTTGATATTTTCCATCGGTGTAACATGTTATATTTAGTAAATATAACATGTTACATATTTAGTAAACATAACATGTTACATATGCAACAATTAGATAAGTTACTAAATATCTAATTTTCAAGTCTTTTAAAGTCAAAGGGGAGGAAGGGGGTAAATGTATCAATAATGTAACATATTCAACCGCACACTACCTTAGTATGGTTCTAGATCCCATTTTGGGGCGATTGACGGCATCGCGAACGGTGATGTAATATCGCCTACGTTTGAGCGCCCGATATCAATCCCGGCACCCTAGATGCACCTTAGGGTATTGTGGTTGGTGGTTAACATCTTAAAATATAAATAAGATGAGAGCCTTTCACCTACGCCTATCAAAATCCGTCCATCTTTGATCAAGAAATATAGAGCAAATAGTTCTGTTTTGAGCAAAGGATTTTCTGTTTAATAAGAGTTTTTCAGCTTCACTGTTCTCTCTCTAAGGATCTCAAACATCACAACCATGTTCTTGTCAAAGCTTTACTCTTCACTGGTGCTATACGGTCACAAGTAAAAACAAGGTAATGTATAACACCAGCTGAAGAGAAAACAAAATCTTTCCTCCAATTTTTATCTTCACCTTCCATTTACTGAGATCTGACAGAATCTTTCATGAGCTTGAAAGTGGCGGTGTTGCCTTCAATCTCACGGTTGCTTCGCATGTGCAACCGTGAGATTGAGGGCAACACCGCCACTTTCTGTGCTCATGAGGAAGATTCTCGCAATCAGATCTTGGGTAAATGGAAGGTGGAGATTGAAAAATTGAGGAAAGTTCTGCTTTCTCTTCACCGGTGTTATATCGTTACCTTGTTTTTACTTGTGACCGTATATCACCAAGTGAAGAGTAAAACAGCACCGTCAAGACATGGCCGTGATCTTTGAGATTCTTAGAGAGGAGGACAAAGTGAAACCGGAAAAACCTATATTAAAATGTAAAATCCTTTGCTCAAACCGACAAGAACTTATTTGCTCTATCTTTCTTGTTCTAAGCCGAGATAGGGTTTTGATAGTTGGGGATGATAACGACTCTCATCTTGTTTATAAATGTTAATTTAATTCATCGTTGTAAAATTATATATTTTACAACAAAGAATTAAATATTAATATTTAAAATTATTCACAATAGTAATCACGCATTTCGGGATGGGATAGGTTTATCAAACATGCACTTAAAGGACAGAGTAGGTGGTTAGGTAGGGACACCATTATCCTTTAGTTTAGTTTGAACTAGAGCTCAAGATTTGTTGATACAATTATTCACAATATTAATAGGTAAAAAGTCCCAAAGCAGCCCCAATTTAAGGCAAAGATGGAGCATTACAATGGAGAAATTGTTTCCCGCGAGTTTCAATTTCAACAAGACATTCTTGAACTCACGCGCTTTCACCAAAAACAACACCGGAAACTTATTGACAGGAGGTATAGCATGCCATGCATCCGGTCTCTAAAAGATTGGAAGATTGATTGGGATCTCGCTCCGAGCCGCTTCGTGCTTTTGGGATTCGGAGCGACATGTGTTCACCCTATCGTACAACGATCCGGTGCCAACGATGGAGGATTTTCGAGCACCGATCGGTGTGGCCGAGTCGAGGACCGTGGCATTTCCTCGAGACAGACGATCGCCACGGAGCAACTATCCGAATTCTTGGGATTATCGCCAGACCGGGTATCGGGCATTGTCGTTGACGATAGATTCATAGACTTGACTCATATAGCCAGTATTGAGTCGGACCAGCCCCTGACCGTTTGATCTATCCACTTCCTTAGATATATTCATGTTGCTCATTCCGTCCGCGCACTACTTCGCGGCTACATCGGAGTGTGTCCAGCTACGCCGTTAGAGATCATCAGCAAATGAGAGGTGATCGAGGAGTTGACATCCGGCATATTCAATCCGGTCGTGAGGAGCGATGGACATCATTCAACTGTTGCTAGCGGAGACATACCACGGCATTGATAGATTAGCCGGAGGATCCGAGTACATGGGTTCAGCAGCCCTGCATTACTATCATTGTGGCCGTATGAGAGATTTCGCTTGATCTCGCCACCGCGAGGGGCAGACGGCATTACCTTGGGTGACCGGACAGCGCAGATATTGAGGGATGCCGCTACCGAGAGTTGGCATAGGAGGTTGGCCTTGGCCCGATATGAGACCGCAAACCCGAACTATTGGATTCCGGCATGGGGATTGCAGACTATGAGAGATATTCAGGACGGGCCGCTTATTGTCCGACTTCCGGACTACATGTATCATCCTTTTGCATTCCATCTCTAGTGAGCAGACAAGACGGATACCCGCAGCAGACCATTCGGACTTTGAGAGAGCAGCTTGACGACTAATACAATGCCGATGATTATGACCGAGCCTCGTACTACACATTTCTTTGGCAGAGCATTTCTAGAGGGCTTTCTTCCGATACGACCACTACTCCGTCATACTAGAGGTAGCACATTTCTCGACCACCGAGTATCCGACATGGTACGAGGAGCAAGCAAGGTCCCGTACATACTGATGATAGAGGCTCGACGCCGAGAGTGTTTTGGGGCGTACTATTCTTCCAAATTCGGACATTAAGAGGCATGGAGGCCAAGAGCAACCCCGATGAAATCACCGGCGACATTGCAGCAGACATTATGAGAGACGGGAGATTCGGAGAGCCGCTTTGAGAAATGATCCCGAAGTGATAGCTCGCAGTGGAGGCCTTGAGGCAGAAAGAGCAAGACCGAGAGCTACCAGACCGATATATCCACCACCACACGATACCCGAGCCAGACGAGGTTCGACCGACTTTTTCAACATACCTAGACCAAAGACCTCCTGGGACCGAGGCGGAGGAAGAGTAGAGATTCGAGTTCGGGAGCGGGAACGAGTTCCTAGACACTTTAAGAAGACTCGTTAATATATTGTTAAATATGAGTTAGAAGCTTTATATTTATTTTAAGAAGATCTCGTGTTGCTTTTAAGTTTGTAATTCAAATTTAGGGAATGATAATACGTTAATTACTTCTAAACCTGTTAATATATTATGAAATCCAATAATTATTAACATCCCGATTTTGTTTCATCCGTCGATTAAATTGAGTGTACGTATAATATATGGATTGCAATGCAGGAGTGATGTCTCGTTAACGATGATCGTAGTTGGATGTATAAGCGGAAGTTGCCGAATCAACGCGGTATCAATCCCGAGTTTTATAGAGGGTCAAGGGGTTTGTTGAATTTGCTCAATTAAATAAAACCGGTCACATGGATAAGGATGGTAAGATTAGGTGTCCATGCGACAAGTGTTGTAATGTCAAGTATCTAAGCTTGATCGAGACTCGAAACATCTTTTGCGTAACGGGTTTGAAGTTGGGTACAAACGGTGGACCCGTCATGGTGAGCCGAGATTGCGCACAAATGTTGCGAATAATCCCCGAGAATATTCATGTACCTCCCGAACCCGAACCTATTATTCAGACAATGAAGAACCACCTTTGAATATGGAAGATATGGTTAGGGATGCAAATGGTCCTTCCTTCGATTGGTCGAGAACCAACAAAGAAGAACCAACCCCTGCAGCCCAAGAAATTTATTGATGCTATGGACTCGCAAAAGAGAAGGTCTATCCAGGTTGCGTAGATCAGCAGTGTTGGAGGCCGTGGCCGAGCTCCTTAACATAAAGGCCGATTGCAATATTAGCCACCGCTATAATCGTATCATGAAAGCAATTAAGCGGATGTTGCCGAAAGAGAATAAGATGGTTACAAACTTTTATGAGACAAAGAAGTTGGTTGGGCGATTGGGCTATGTTATGAAAAGATTGATGCGTGTAAGAATGATCGCATGCTATTCTACAAGGAAGATTCACAGAAGACAGAGTGTTCAATTTGCGGACAAAGTAGATATAAGCCAAGTCGGAGGGGAGTTCAAAACACAAGAAAAACATACCACATAAGCGGTTGCGTTACATGCCGTTGATTCCAAGACCGCAACGCCTCTACGCGTCTAAATCTACTGCAGAGGCAATGCGTTGGCATAAGGAAAGTTTGCGTGAAGATGGTGTGTTGATTCATCCCAAGTGATGGGGAGGCATGGAAACACTTTGATGAGACTTATCCCGACTTTGCGTCCGAAGCAAGAAATATACTATGCATCCGCTCCGATGGTTTCAATCCGTTTGGTCCTGGGGCAAAATCTTACTCTTGTTGGGCTCTGGTTAGTAGCCACTGCCTACAATCTTTCCGCCCGGTTGTGTATGAGTGATCCCTACATGTTCTTGTCGTTATTCATCCCCGGCCCAAATGTACCCTCGGGAGGAACATTGACGTCTATCTCCGACCTTTGATGGACGAATTGAAGCAGCCTTTGGGAGGATGGGGTCGAAACGTGGGATGCTTTCAAGCGAGAGAATTTCAAAGCATGAAGGCTGCGTTGATGTGGACAGCTTAATGACTTCCCGCATATGGGATGTTATCGGGTTGGAGCACCCACGGGAAGTTGGCTCCGTCCGTATTGTATGAGTGACACAAAGTCTTTCACGCTCACGCACTCGGAAAACCATGTTGGTTCGATTGCCATAGACAATTTCTTCCGGAGGACCACCCATTCAGGACCCGTAAGAATGCGTTTAAAAAGAACAAGATTGACCATGATGAGGCCCCGATTCGTTTAAGTGGTGACACGGCCTATGAGGAGGTATCTAGGATTGCCCGATCCTCGGTGGGGAAAAAGTTTTCGAAGACCAAAATACAAGTGGTTTGGGACTACCCATAACTGGATCAAGAGGAGTATATTTTGGGAGCCGCCATATCGGAAAACAAATCTCATTCGACATAACCTTGACGTGATGCACATTGAGAAGAATGTATTCGATAATGTTTTTAACACGTTGATGGATTTCAAGAGAACAACTAAAGACAACGAAAAAGCTCGAAAGGACCTTAAGGAAATATGTAGGCGGCCGGCCTTAGACTTGGTATACGACGTCAATGGTAAACCAGCTTAGACCGATGGCTCAATACGTGCTTACAAAGGAAAAGAGGCTCCTCCTCCCGAAATGGCTCAAGGAGTTAAGGCTTCCAAGATGGTTACGCGTCTAACATTGGTAATCGTGTCAATGTAGAGGAGGGGAAAGTGCAGGGTTTGAAGAGTCACGATTGCCACGTTTTGCCGGATAGGCTACTTCCGATTGCTCTCAGGGTCTCTTGCCCGACAATATCTGGGTGGCGTTAACAGAGTTAAGTGAGTTTTTCCGAGCGTTAACATCGACCACACTGCGTGTTGATCACATGAAAAAGCTTGAGGAGAGCATCGTAGTGACTTTGTGCAAACTTGAGAAGATATTTCCTCCTTCATTTTTTGATTCTATGGAGCATTTACCGGTCCACTTGGCATACGAAGCTAGAGTCGGTGGTCCAGCTTCAATACGTATGGATGTATCCATTTGAGAGGTAATTGAATTTATTCTATTTCTAAATAATTTGAGCGTTAACAATATACCTTCTTTAACATTATTTATGTTTTAATCTACGAATGACTTTTAGGTATCTAGGCCAATTGAAAAGGAAGATGAGCAATAGGGCCATGGTCGAGGCCTCAATTTCGAGGTCATATCATAGATGAGATTGTTGCCTTTGTCGGAACATATTTTCCTCCCGATGTTGATACGAGATTGACTAGGGTTGGCCGCAATTACGATGGTGGTTTTCCGTCTAAGGGAAACATCTCTCGTATTTTCATCCCCCGGTCGGTTCCTCGGCAAACGGGTTGGTACGCGTACGTTAACCGCTAAAGAGTTGGCCGCGGTCGAAACGTATGTTCTTCTTAACTGCGAAGAGGTTGGGGAATATATCAAGTAAGTCATTGATGTTATGTTTACGCCTCGTCGATTAAATTATGCATGTTTAATTACCCGCATATGAAATGCCTTGTTTAACCCTATTGCAGAATGTTTGAAGATTTAGCTCAGGATTTATCTCCGTAACTCATCGCAACTAGGACGTAAAGAGAATTTCCAAACCGGCTAAGGAAATATGTAAATATTTCGCTTCATTCAAATTTATTCTATACACTTCTTTAAACATTCACTCTTAAAATTGTATTACATTGGTTACAATATTGTCTTATAGATAGCCGAACATCCGGGTGATGCCAAAGCCGCGAGGTTAAGACATTTAGCATCATCTCCGTACTTGAACGTTCATTTATACAACGGTTATTTCGTGAATGGCTATGTATTTCATACCAAAGCTTACGGGGCTCTAAATTGACGTGGAATAGCGGTGTGAAGCTTATAGGGAATGATTATTATGGCGTCCCGAAAGAAGTAGTCGAGGTGGAGTATTTGGGTAGAAACAGTGTTGTCTTGTTCAATTGTGATTGGCGGGATGCCGTGCGAGGTGTTAAGAAGCACGCCATATTTGACCTCGTCGATGTAAAGGACTCGTCCAGACATAATGGCGACGACGTCTTCATCTTAGCATCTCAAGCACAACAGTATACATGACTCCCTACCCTCGTCCGCGACCCGACGGATTGTGGGTCGTTTGGATGACCAAGGCTAGGAGCATGATTGACAACCTACCCTCGTCGACAACTACAGAGTCGTCATTAGAAGCACCCTATCAAGAGGATGAAATGCCGGTGCCACCTAACGTTTCATCGCCTAATCATCCATTAGATGATGTCACTCATATTCCTCAAAATGTTGATGAACCCGAGGAGGATATCTTACCAGTGAATTTGCCAACTCCCCGCCTGCCTGTGTCATCTCGCGCACATTGATATTGATGAATCGTGAGGAAGAGGAAGAGGAAGAGGAAGAGGAAGAGGAAGAGGAACCAGAGTTTGATTCATCGTAGTCCGAAGACGAAGATGAAGAACTCGAGTTTTGTAGTAATTCGTAGTCCAATGATGATGATGGGGACGAAGATTAATAATAGTTTAAAGTTTAAAATTGTATTGTGAATGCTTTAGATTATTAGAACTTTAAAGTTTTATATGTATTGTGAATGCTTTAGATTATTAGAACTTTAAAGTTTCATATGTATTGTGAATGCTTTAGATTATTTTTAATATCCGTCGTTTTATATATATTGTGAATGCTTTAGATTATTAGAACTTTAAAGTTTTATATGTATTGTGAATGCTTTATATTATTAATAGTTTAAAGTTTTATATGTATTGTGAATGCTTTAGATTATTAGAACTTTAAAGTTTTAGATGTATTGTGAATATATTGTTTCCTATTGTTAAAGTTGTATATTTTAATATTTTTACCGTAGTACGTATGAGTTCTAGTAGAAAGGGGGTAAGAGGACCAAGCCCATTTACACTTTGATTATCGGGACGCAACCGTCCCGATCCAAAGAGCGATGGTGTTGACCCCTCACTCGCAGTACTAGCTCCACCTCCGGGGCCGGTACTCGGACTACCGTAGATTCCGAGGGGAGGATATATGTCCGGATCTCAAGCACTTTATGACCAAGAAGTAACTCTTCATTAATTTGATATAAGTTGGTTCCTTTTTGCTTTATATATAATTCATTATTTAAGTTAAAATGTTATTGTATAAATATACTTGGCAGTGTGGGTAGGTGGATACCCCACCACCGGCACTAAGATCGGGCAATACCGGCGGTCTCGGAAAATGACCGATTTTTGGCCCAACTGGAAAAATTGCCACAGAGGCGTAAGGAGGATGCGTGGGATGAGTTTAGTGGTAATGTGTTAATGGTTTTTATTTAAAACTTAAATGTTAGTTTGTTATTAAAATGTTATAATTAATAATGATTATACTCTTTTAGTTTTGTAATGTTATCATTATATGTTGTAGGCTAAATATTATTGGGATCCGGACATCGCCGAGGCGACGGCTAGATATGTTTTCTTTGAGCAGCTCACAAGCCGTTTAAGGATTTTATTTGTAAATACTTTTATCTATCCTTAATTAGTTTAATTAACAATGATTATACTCTTTTAATTTTATAATGTCATCATTATATGTTTACAAGATATTCATATTTTTTATAGGTACCACGAAGAGAAATTATTATCTTGCTTTCGGCTCGCGGCGGCGACAAAGAAATTGTGTCCTACTTTTATGACCGTTGAGGTGTTTGCTCAATTTTGCGAATATTGGGAGCCGCCCGCGGCGAAGGCCGTATCCGAACAGGCCAAGGCCAATAGAGCAGCTCCTGGGGTCGGCGGCGTTGCATACCGGGGGACGCTCACGGCCGCCGAGCATCACGACCGCATGGTATGTATGTTAATTTAAATGTAGTAGTGTATGGATGCTTTTAAATAGGTGTATGTACGTATGTTAGCCGGGAGCCAATGTTGATGCTATGAAATCCATAGTTTTAGTGTAAATGTAGTGTATGCATGCTTTTAAATCGCTTTAAATGTTGCATTTATATATACAATTTCAAAGTAATAATCTCGCTTATTTTATTTATAGGAAAGGGAGTATGGTCCGAATATCACTTTTGTGGATGTTTACGCTAGCCTCCATATTCGGAATTCTACAGCGCCCGATCAACCTCCGCAATGGGTTGACGATCGATCTGCTACTGCCTTTGTAAGTAAACTACCATTAAATGACTTGATTTTGAATATGTAAATTTATTTATGTACCTTACATTGTGTATATGATTATAATTGTTTGTTTTATTTTTCAGGCTGCATATCAAGCCGCCGTTGTTCCCGAAGGAACGCCTCCCGGCGAGCCCGTCCCCTTCGTGCCTGATGTTTGGCAGGAGGTCACCTCTCGTGGACATCCAAGGAGAGGAGCCCGAGTGTTAGGGATGGGGATTACGGGCGGCAATGCCCGTCGACGTCGACCGGCCGTCTGAGAAATGTTGACCACCCCATGTTTCATGATCCGAGGGTCGACACTGGAGGCCGCGTTGGAGGAGGAGAGACGCGAGCGGGCAAAGCTTGCGGATGCTTTGGCAGCTTCGTACGCAGATGCAGGAGGAGAACGATCGACGCCATGCAGACTCGCAGACAATTGGCGCCGTTGATGGCTCGTCTCGGCCCGACTCCCGTGATAATTCCCTGGCCCCCAAAGTTGATTGCGGACTTTTTAGACATTGTTGTATTAATTTATACTTGTTTGTAAACATTTGAGACATTTGGTACCCGCGGGAGCCCCTCCCCGCCTCCCCCCCCTCCCCCGCTCCCCCCCTCCCCCCCCCCCCCCGCTCCACCCCTTCCCCCCCCCCCCTTCCCCCCCCCTTCCCCCCCTCCCCCTATCCCCCCTATCCCCCTCCCCCTCTCCCCCTCCCGAATTGGTACGGTGGTATTTAGTTTTTATTTGGTACGCCGGTATTTGAATTTTAGTTTTTATAGTTTTAGTTTTAGAAATTGAAATGTTATATCGTGTACAAAAATTTTGGTTTTTTGATATTTTAAAATATTTTTTTAATTTATTTCAGAATCGCCGACGGAATTTTCCGTCGCCGAAATTAATGCCGAAAGAAAAATTAATTAAATAAATTAATTTCGGCGGCGGAAATTTCCGTCGCCGTAATAAAATTAATTTAATTAAATTAATTTCAATGACGGAATTTCCGACGCTATAATCATTTAATTTTTATTTAATTTTTGATTTCAAATGCGGAAAATTCCGTCGCTGTAATAAAATTTAAATTAAAATTAAATAATTTCAGCGACGGTATTTTCCGCCGCTGAAATAATTTAATTTCAATTTAAATTTTATTACAGCGACGGAAATTTCCGCCGCTGAAATTAATTTAATTAAATTAATTTTTATTACAGCGACGGAAATTTCCGCCGCTGAAATGAATATTTAATTAAATTAAATTAATATAGCGGCGGATATTTCCGTCGCTGTAACCATTAATTCACCGGCGGAATTAAATTCCGTCGGTAAAAGAAAAAAATAGCGGCGGAAATTGACCCGCCGGAGCACTGCGACGGGCTGGTAGCGGCGGACCACCGACGGAATTTTTCCGTCGCTGATTATTTTTAGCGACGGAATTTTAATTTTAGCGACGGAAATTTCCGTCGCTAAACGACCTTTTTCTGGTAGTGAGTACTTTAGCTACACAATGATGTCTTACTTGGTTAAAATGGAATTGTGGAAGGGCTTTAAATATTGTTCGGAAAATGCTTGATAGCCTTGATTTGTAACTTAACCAAAGTGAATCCAACTTGGTAATTTGATTTTGGACCTTTATAAAGGTTATATATTGTTGCACATAGATCATGTAGGGCTGGTTTATGATGCCTTGTGGTCTTACTTGAGTTCATCTCTATAGTTTATGATATTAATAGTGTATGAAATAAATGTTGCATTATGGTATTGATCTGAACATGAGTATGATTTACCATGTTGTTATTTTATTATTCCTTTGGTGGATTCTTTTCAAGTAACTATTATGTGCTTGAATATGTGTTAATCAGCTAATGTTTGGGGGTATAATGGAATACGATCACTTATGAGAAATTGTTTCATAAGGTGCTCGGATTACATTATATCTGTGACCTATCCCCCTCTGTGGCCACAGACTGGGGTTCAGCTTCTATGGATATGTGCAGTCAGTTCATAGAAATGCTGATGTCTTATATCTTACCTAGAAATAGGATTTATAAGACGTGAATATGCCTAAGAAGTTCACAAGAGAGGAGTTATCATAATAGCTCTCTCAGTTATATGATATTGATTCTGGTGGAAATGCATTCACAGAATGAGTGGAGTTTTACTCCCGCCGTTTTACAACTTATGATTCATACGGGAAAGGTAAACAAAGGTAACGGAAGGTGTTTACTATTTTACCAATGTGTGAGATGTACCTTGTTATGTGTTGCATCTTACTTGGCATATTGTTGCATTCATAATGTCTTATTGAGATTTATTCTCACCCTTCTCCCTTTAATATTTAGATCGGACTGAGACAGGAGGACCCAGCCAGTGAGGACGGGGAGGAGTTTGTACGTGTATTTTGGGTTGTTGGGTATGTATGTCTTAGATGGGAGTATGATTGTATTTTGGTATTACTCCTTTGTTGGAGTTTGTTTATAAAACAACCTTCGTATAACTTTTATTTGGGATTTTTGTGTAACTTAAATATGGCATTACCTTTCAATGTTGTTCCCCAAATTCCTCCAAGTGGAGATGAGTCAAGTTAGTATTTGACTAGAATTGTTAAAGTTAGTTCCTTTTCAAGTTATGTCAAAAAGTTTTTTTTATTTCCAGGTGGTCTTTCATAGTTTGGGCCTCTCCAGCTCGGGACACGTGTTAGGTAACGGGTCGGGGTGCCCACACAATGAGCGGATGGACTTGCAGGGCATATGGAAGATGGTGGAAAATGATTGATGAGATCGGATGGTTAGACCTTTTGAGAAAGGATTCCTACGTATCCCAGGAGGGAATCAAGCCGATCGTAGTTCAGACTATTCGGAGGCGTCTGACCCAAAAGAGACTGTTTGGAGGCGTCTGAACCCAGATGAGACTGTTTGGAGGCGTCTGAACCCAGAGACTGTTTGGAGGCATCAGGACCCAGAGAGACTATTTGGAGGCATCTGAACCCAGAGACTGTTTGGAGGCGTCTGAACTCAGAGAGACTGTTTGGTTGCGTCTAAACCCGAAGAGACTATTTGGAGGCGTCTTGACCCAAAGAGACTATTTGGAGGCGTCTGAACCCAGAGAGACTATTTGGAGGTGTCTTGACCCAGAGAGACTGTTTGGAGGCGTCTGAACCCAGAGAGACTGTTTGGAGGCGTCTGAACCCGAAGAGACTGTTTGGAGGCGTCTGAACCCGAAGAGACTATTTGGAGGCGTCTGAACCCAGAGAGACTATTTGGAGGCATCTTGACCCAGAGAGACTGTTTGGAGGCGTCTGAACCCGAAGAGACTGTTTGGAGGCGTCTGAACCCGAAGAGACTATTTGGAGGCCTCTTGACCCAGAAAGACTATTTGGAGGCGTCTGAACCCAGAGAGACTATTTGGAGGCATCTGAACCCGGATGAGACTGTTTGGAGGCATTTGAACCCGGAGAGACTATTTGGAGGCGTCTGAACCCGAAGAGACTATTTGGAGGCGTCTTGACCCAGAGAGACTATTTGGAGGCGTCTGAACCCAGAGAGACTATTTGGAGGCGTCTGAACCCGGAGAGACTATTTGGAGGCGTCTGAACCCGGAGAGACTATTTGGAGGCGTCTGAACCCGAAGAGACTATTTGGAGGCGTCTTGACCCAGAGAGACTATTTGGAGGCGTCTGAACCCAGAGAGACTATTTGGAGGCGTCTGAACCCAGAGAGACTATTTGGAGGCGTCTGAACCCGAAGAGACTGTTTGGAGGCGTCTGAACCCAAATGCGCGAGATGAACTAAAAGAAATGATTTTTCGAGAATACAAGACATGATGATTTGCAATTTGAATGAGATATGACTTCATACCTGTGCTGTGCTTACCTGTAGCTGCCGAAAGGACTGAGGCTACAGCTGATGATGATGATGATGAACTTTTGGATTTGCCGTGCAAGGGACAGTCTTTGTTGGTGATTGGCTGACTCTGAAAGCATTTTGTCGGATAGGACAAGAACTTTGCTTGTTAGATTACCATGAAAAAGCGGACTTTGTTGACGATTTGCCGATGAGGCTGATGATCTTGACGAGCATTGCTGGGAGACTGCTAGATTTGAATTCTTTGTCTTGATTTTGGTTGAGGGACAGTCCTCATGATTTAATTATGCTCAGTTGATTATTGTACCCTGTGGGGGGAACACAACACTACAAGCACTTTGCTTGACTACGCTACTCTGTTAGCATATTTTGAACAAGATTAAACTAGGTTATTTGTTAGATTGATTGCACGAGTCCATCCGCTTTGAGAAGGGAATGATGATTGAAAGAAAGAGGGATGATGATTGTATTGAATGATCGGCTTTGCCGAATTTGTACATGAGATGGTGTGTTGAATCTGTATCAAGTGAGTGTATATAGGGACACATGTGGTGGAGTGAACCCTCTCCCGAGTTGTTTGCTAAGTGGTGGCTGATGGTTGCAGTATTGGACAAGTCGGGGAGTGCCCTGGTAAGAACTAAATGCAGCAGGTTGCTGATGTCTGATGTTGGCAATAACTGTCGCATGACCCAGGACACCTTGTGATAAGTTGTGTCGCGTGACACAATAAGCCTTACTGACGGGTTTTTTCCAACCAAGTCTTATACTTATCTCAAAACAACACCTTTGCCTAGGGCAAGAATTTCAGCAGCCCCTCATGAAGTAGAGTTCAAGTACAGAGCTATCCTCAAGGATCGAGATTGTAAAGCCAGCTCCAAAATTTGCACGGAAGATCTTATACACACACCATCCCCCTTCTTCCTGACAAAGCCCCGGTATGGAGAAATTATTGTGAGCTGGGTCTGGGTCAGCCCCTGCTTTTGATGACATCCCCGGGGTATCTGTGAATTCACGAGGCAGATTCTCGAATAAGCCATGGACCAAGTCTAGTGCAGCCCCAATTTGACAGAAGTATCCCGTGACCCAGGAGGCACCTATCTTTCAATACTTTAGTCAATCAGTCATTGGATAAGACTCGGAAATGTATACATGCAGGGGCACATCTTTCGAGGGTGGGAATGGATCCCAATTTTGTGTAACATACTCGCTTTGGGTTTGACTCTTTTGAGAGAGTATAAGCATCCCATGGTGTGGAAAAGTGTATGGAAGCCCCTGCTGACAGAAAGACCGTGTTTGGCTCTATATTCCTAGAATGTAGAAAGAGAAGACTTGTCGAGACATTTGAAAACTTGTCTTATTCACAATGATCACAAAGCTGCTTAAAACCCTTTATTGATGTTCAGGTTACTCAAACATTAAATCTGATATGAACAAATATTTTGATTAATCACGAGGAGAAAACCAACTGATATCAGGAATCGAATTTGGAAAGATGGAAAGAGGATTTGTGTATAGGGACGGCCCTTGATGAGACCGGATTTTCTGAGATTTGAATGTATTTGTGACCGGACCATTTCTGGTTGCCTACGTTCCCCTCATGGCGAGGAACTCAGGTTGCCGTAGTTCGGGCAAGTCCCGATTGAAAGAGAAGGAATGCAGAGATTCGAGATTTTGAAAACCTTTGAGGATTTTGAGGATTTTTCTCGAGAATTGGAGAGTTGAAGAACATGTCTCCTTGGAGTGTCAATGAAAGACACGGATGCGAAGCCCCAGTGAGGCATTCACGGGAAGTGTTTGTGGAGAAGAAGTGACATATGCTCACATGAAATGTCAAAGGAAAGGATTGAATTTGCACAATCTTTGATTGATGGTCTTTTGAGCCGAGATGGACTTAGCTCCAATTTAAGCAAGCAATGAAGCATTAATTTGATTTAGATCTCGAAGATATTAGAATGAAACTGCTATCCGGTAGGAACTGTAGCTGGGTTTTAGGGCTTCGATCGGCCATCGGGTGATTTGGAATATTGATGACCTCTTAAGATGAGAGGTCGGCCAGGCCTTTTACTGACTGAACCTCTAAAGACAAGAGGTTGGCTTTCATGGATGTGTTTGGGATTTCTACGGCGAGGAGATTGATTTCCTCTAAGAATGAGAGGTCAAATTTTGACTTTGGCTAAAGTCAAGGGCAATGGTAATGGGGAATATCTTCTAAAAATTAGAGGATGGCTTGGGATTGATCAAGGTAATGGTGAGGGGGCATCCGTGCTGTCTCTTTATTTGCTTTGAGACTCCCTTTGAATAAACAACTAGATCCTTAAATTTTTGCTTTTGAGAAAATTTCTAGGGACTAGGCTCTCCTTTTCTTTTTTTTTTGAGAGAGAGAGAGAGAGAGAACTTCAGCTAGTCCCTAGAGTGGATCACTGCATTCCGCCATTCTTGAGCTTGAAGATGGTCAATTTTATTTTTTTTGGATCATGGGAGCTTTAAGGATAGTCCCTCTTTCTTCTGGAGATGGCTAAACGGGTTTCCAAAACATGCCGATCTTGAAATGAAGGGATATTGTTTGGTGAGGGTGAGATAATGGCTTTCCTATGGGTGAAAGGCTTCAGCTGCAGTCCATACCGGATGATCTAAACGAAATTAAGGTTTCATTGCTTGCTTAAGCTTAGTTGAGAAAGATTAATGCAAATTCATTGAACGACGAACTGATGAGTATGATGAAAGAGATGTGAGCATATGAGATGCGAGATGGGGAGTTGGTGAGCCCCAATTTTGAGAAGGATATCAGTTGATTTTCTCACTCCGACTAATTTAAATATTAATCATTTCAATGAATTAGTGGTTGAGCAGCACAAGTGATCATGTAGAATAAAACCATTTCAATTAAGTGTAATGTGGGTGTGCAAGTGATGTCTCGAGTCTAGCAAGAAGAGAAATAAAGATTTTTATTACTGAAAGACTCATAACATGAACTCAACAGACTTGAAGACTCAAAAGGAACGTTCTAGATCCTACGAAGACTGATTGACTGCATCAACTTCGAATGGGAGGACCTCTGGATTCTACTGGCATCACGAAAGAAGATTGGTAACCATGCTGGGACGAGATGCCTTCTCGATCTTTCCATCATCAACAAGTCTTTGAATGTCCTTCTTCAAAGGGACACAGTCATTAGTGATGTGGCCGGGATACTGGTGGTATCGGCAATACTTGCTATGATCCAAATCTGGATTGGGTTTGGTGGGGTTGTAATTGTCAAGTGGCTTGATCATTCCCCCTTCGAACTAACCCATTGAAGGCATCTTCAGTAGTCATTCCAAGATCATCAAACTGATACTGTTTACGGGGTGGAAACTGCTGCTTGCGAGGTGGAAACCAAACATGGTTCGGAACATTAGTTCTCTCCTGAAGGCCCTTTTCAATCTTCCCTTCATCCATGAGTCCTTGGATGATCTTTTTCAAAACCATGCAACCATTGGTAGTATGACCAGGGTATTGATGAAAGTGACAATACTTGCTCTTATCCATGTTGGGATTGGGAGTAGCAGGGATAAAATTGACCAGTGGCTGAACCAATCCTCTGTTTACTAAGATTTCGAAGAATTCATCTATAGGCATCCCCACATCATCAAAATGTTGTTTTTCTCTCTTCCCCTGAACTAGCTCTGGAGGTGACTCGGGTATTGGCACCCTTTGCCGCATGGGAGTCATAACGGGAATGGAGGACGCTTGATTCTGAAGCTGAGCACTAGCAGTCAAGTATGGGGTTGGCCTTGGATACTGACCCTGCGTAGGCGATAAGCTGAAATCATAAGGTGAACTCATTAATGGTTGAGAAAATCCTCCTTGAGATGGAAACTGTAGAAATCCCTTCTGTTTAAATTGATTGTCCAAACAATGACATTGGCCTTGGGAACCTTGCTGAGGTTGACATTGCGACTCAAACTGATTAGGAGATCTGAAAGCATTGGGGATCAGTTGTACACCCTGAATTTTTGGCTAGGTTGATATGCTGGAGGAGGATTCCTGCCTTGTGCATTCACATTCATCCCATGCATCCCATGCATTTGACAAGTGGGCAGAGATGTAACATTATTGGTGGGATGAAGAGGGAGGGAAACATTTCCAGCCCCACAATCAGCATTGTTAGCACCGATGATCTCCTCATAAGACCCATCTTCATGACGAATGACGGCAACCCCTCGGACACGCATTGCTTCCACGAACCTAGCATGCGTTTCCTCCTTTCGAGCCCTAGCAGCTTGGGCGAGTAACTGAGCTTCACGCTCACGAACTAAGGCAACCTCAAGAAAACCTCGCAGCTCAACCATAGACAAATCGCTCGTATCCAGCTGACCCGAAGCAGGGGAACCTCCAGACTGGTTAGTAAACACGTTCTCTGCACTCGACGTCTCGGATTCTGAATCAGATAAAAATCACTCAGACACTTGAACTGCCTTCGTCTCGGGAATACGAACCAAACGAGCGTCGGGGACCGGAGTACGCACCCAAATTGCCGTAGCTGGAGAGGAGAGAGCGTGTATAAGGCAGTAGAGGAAAGAACCTTGAGAAGGTATGGGAGAGGGAAGAATGAGAAGGAGATGGACTCATGCAACATCTTATTAATGTTCAAGTAGAAAGCAGTGTCTTTTAAGTCCTAGACATCGGGGGAACCTAGGGACACACCATCCAAAAATATACCAAATGTATTGATTAAAAATTAATAATAGGCAATGATACCTAAATAAAACCGAAGCATTTATGGGACGGACGAGCAATCCTAATTTCTGGGGAAATTTGGGCAGCATGACGGGTATTCCTGAAGAAATTCAAGGAAAAATCCGGCATGACCTCTCGTCGGTGCACGTTGACAAAGCGACATGATCTCTCGTTAGAACATGTCGTGAGAGCGACATGTCCATACGCGAAACCATGTTGCAATGGCAACATGCCCACACGTGCTAGGTTTTGGGATAGGTACGAATGCCTATTATAAATTTTGAAACATTTCGTTTTAGCATATTTTTTGAAAATGTTGTGTCAAAAACCAACCGTCGGGTAAGATTAAAAGTGTGGCTCCACCTATGATGCGCTAAGGGGATAGGATTGATTTCAGGCTCTCAAGCGTAGGCAAATTCCATGGTCGTCCGCGATGTCGTCAATCGCACCAAATGGGTTCTAGATCTATGTGACATAGTGTGAGGGTGAATAAATTCCTTTATTTGTGAAAAATAATTTTTTTTGGATTTTTTTTATTTTTATTTGAAAAGGGGGGATAAAAGGAAAACTACACACGCACACCCCTTAGAGATACAATAATCATATGATCATGAACTTGATCATGGGGACTGCTCACAATCATAACTGAACTGGGAACCAAAACCTGCAAAGTGGCAAGTGCTGTCACACGACACAGGACTGATGAGGCCAGTTCTGTCACGTGACAAAAGAAGCCAATTATCCAGAATCTGAACAAAAGCATAACAAGCCCCAGCCTCCAAGCACATGCGAGAGCTCACCACCAAGCAACAGCACAACAAGACAGGAAGCAAGGACAACAAACAATGCACATAAGATGCAAACAACACATATAATGCCACAAACAAAGCACACACAAATGAATGAGAATGATGTTGAACATGAAGGAAAGTTTGACTCACTTTTGAAAACCAAGTTTCAAGTCCCCAGTAGAGTCGCCACTGAATGTACTCTCGCCGAAAATTTTTATGAAAAATTAGGAGTCGCCACGCCGTTTTAAAGGAAACATTGAAAACCTTTTTGAAAAGAGAAAATGGGTTCGGGGGTCAGGTTACGTGTTGGGAAGAATCGAGAGTTCACCCAACACGCCTCGTAAATGAGTCTTTCAATGTTCAACATCCAATTCATTCATAAGTGTGTGCAAATTGTGTGAGACAAAATATGTGATAAAATGCATATTAATGTTTTGCTTTATTGATCAACTAAGGCAATTACATCTTGTGAGCCACTTGGTACAATGGGGGGCCACATCCCAGATTACAAATCTAAGAACAGGTTACAACTGAAAAGGAGTTTCTGCAGACTGGCAAGATGTGTCGCATTACACAGGATCCGCCTGGCGAGTTGTGTCGCGTGACACAAGACTCATCCTGGCAGATTGTGTCGCATGACACAAGATGCCTATCTGCAGGAACTTTACAAATTGAATACAAACCGAACTGAGATCTAATCAGATCGAATTACAATATCAATTCAACTCAGCAAACCACGAATCAATAACGAATTGACCAAGGGGGTGTGGATATGGGGAGATCCACACTCCCTTGGCAAACAAGCCATAAATGCAAAGAGATCAAACCATGAACAATGAATTCAACCAAACAAATCAATTAAACAGAGAGATGGCGATTGTGATTCAACAATTAGGAACAGATGGAGTATGATTATTGAATCAAGTGAAGATAACTTGCATGAATTATGAAGATGGCAAAGTAATATGAGAGATAAGAGAGGAATGAAGTGATTACCCTTGTAGATCCACAAATTCTATACCCAGTCAGATATAAAATCCTTTTGAATAGCTTCTGGACTGGACTGAACTTGGGAGGAGTGGTGGATTGGAGATCTAGTGGTGGTGTGTGGGTTGAATTGGATTGAGGGAGAGAAGGAGGGAATTGGGTATGAGAGAGAGAGGGTTGTGTATGTTTTGGGGTGTGTGTTGCGCAGGGAATTGGGCAGAGTAACAGTATGCCAAAAGGATGGAAAAAGGGATCCAGATATGAGAGGGGTAGGGTCTTATTTATAGGCTGCTGATGATGGGCAATTTATGTCGCATGACCCAACGGTTGTGTTTTCCGTGGCTCGTGATGTTGCACGACTAAGCAAGCCAATAACCGTTTCTGGCGCCAAAGACCTAGTTCTGGAACATTCCAAGCTAATTCCCAACAAGTCCAAACAGAATAATACCTTATAGGTCCTTTTGCCTGAGAAAAATACTTAAAAATACTTCCTTCGCAAGAAACTTATAAAAAGTTTTCGAAAGACTCAGAATGGACCGGAAATTTACCAAAATGCCCCTTAGTGCAATTTTATCATATTAAAATGCACCTATAAAGGGTCGCGAATTGAATTGGGGTACTTACAACTTTGTGGAAATACTGAGCAATTGTAATGTCGCGTTGTGATATCGACAACAATTTTCTCTCTAGGAGCTGAAGTAGTATGTCATTCTTCTTCGAAAAAAGGGTGGCTAGCATATCCCAGGCCTCTTTAGGAGTTTCGTCCTTTCAGATATGCTCTAGCACCTCATCTTCAATCGTCGTCTTTAAAGCAAACATCGCCTTGCCTGCTTTAATTTTCCACTTTCGTACTCCACCATTTGCATCCTCCTCTGGTTGCTTCACCTCGCTTCCACATACAACCTCCCACAAATTTTGGCCCTGCATATAAGATTTCATGCAGGTCGACCATGAATTGTAGTTCTGGTTGTTGAGCTTTCTGATTCCACCAACCATAAATCACTCATTTTGCTAACGTGGCTCTGATACCAGATGTTGAATCAGAGAGCACAACAATAATGTTTTACAGAGGATGAAACTAAGGGGCTGTTTGGATCGATGGAAAAAAAAAGTGAAGGAATGGAATGGTTAATGGAATGGAATTCATGAAAGAATTGGAATGGAAAAAAACTGGTCAAACCCTCCGTTTGGTTAGCACGGAATGGAATGAAATTGTCATTCAATTCCTTGGCAAATCACGTTTGGTTTGAAAATACAAATTATAGAAATGGAATGAAAACATATAAAATGACCCATTTACCCTTTTTAAAAAAAAAAAATTTTGGGGGGTGTGGGGGGGTAGGTAGGGGGTATGCAAAATGAGTAACAAATATTTTTTTTCGTGGGGGTGGGGGGTGGGGGTAGGGGTGGGGGTGGGTAGGGGTGGGGGGGTGGGGTAGGGGTGGGGGTGGGGTAGGGGGTGGGGGTAGGGTAGGTAGGGGGTATGCGAAATGAGTAAAAAATATTTTTTTCGTGGGGGTGGGGGTGGGGGTGGGGTAGGGGGTGGGGGGGTGGGGGTAGGGGTGGGGGTGGGGGTAGGGTAAGTAGGGGTAGGGTAGGTAGGGGGTATGCAAAATGAGTAAAAAATATTTTTTTCGTGGGGGTGGGGTGGGGTGGGGGTGGGGTAGGGGGTGGGGGGTGGAGTGGGGTGGGGTAGGGCGGAGGAGTGGATGGGGGGTAGGCGGGTGTCTTTTAAAAAAATCGTGGGGGTGGGGTGGGGGTGGGGCAGGGGCTGGATGGGGGGAAGGTAGGCAGGGGTATTTAAAAAAAAATCGTGGGGGTGGGGGGTGGGTGGGGTAGGGGATAGGGGGTGGGGGTAGGGCAGGGGCTAGATGGGGGGAAGGTAGACAGGGGTATTTAAAAAAAATGTGGGGGTGAGGGGGTAGGGCAGGGGGTATGCAAAAAAAATCGTGTGGGGTGGGGGGTGGGGTGGGTAGGGGTGGGGTGGGTGTTGGATAGGGGGGGTAGGGCTGGATGGGGGGTGGGGGCTGGATAGTGGGGGGGTAGGCAGGGGTTGGGGGTATTTTGGTAAAAAAAAAATCCATTCCCCTAAGGAATTGACCATTCCTTCCATATTTGGAAGGAATGGCCAATTCCTTCATTTGATGGAATTCACCATTCATTTGCCATGGAAATTATAAACCAAACACTACAAAGGAATTGGTCAATGGAATTGACCATTCCAATTCCCCCATGGAATGGCCAAATCACACCAACCAAACGCCCCCTAAACTTTACTGCAGAAAACAAAGAAGATATAAATGAGACACTCTGAAACTTGTTTTTCAAATGAACCAACAAAGCCTTAAGTAGCCATACAAGCAACAACCTGACAACAGACTCTCCTAATATTCAGCAGACCACTAAACCATTAACATGACTCAGCTAAAGACTAGGTAAACAAATAATAACTCAGCAAAACAAACCAAATAAAACAATAACAACCTAACCACTTAGCTAGTAAATGGGAATAAGAAACTAAGCTAATTATTCATCAAATAGACTCGGTCAACTATTATGTTGCACAGCTGGTGTTGTTGTTTAACAAGAAGAAGCGAGTGAAGATAAATAAGCGGAAATTGGAAAAGAAGACGGCTTCGAAAATGACCCAATTGGCATCGAATCCATTAATACTATATATGTGAATCTCTTCCTTAACAGCTCGAATCAACCCACAAAAATGGCCGCCGTGACCTCCGATTGCATCAACATTCAACAAACAACTGGGTCCAAGACGTCAAAATCTATCAAAATATAAAATTGTAAAGACAAAGACCCACTTCCCAACTCTTTCTCTCTCAAGTAGTAGAGTGAGTGAGGTTTATGTATTGGGGAGTGTTTGCCGCCGGGCGATGACTGGCACGTTTTCATTCGATGGGCACAACAACACCGGAGGGCAAAAATGTTGGCCGGAAATGAACCGGAGAGGGCATTGAAACGGAGACTGAGGGTATTGATTTCGGTCAAGTTGGTAATGGTGTTGGTTGGGATTTGACCGGAGTGGCCCATCCAACACCATTACCAACTTGAGTGAGGAAGTAGAGTGAGAAGATAGAGAGAGAAAGAAAGAGAATGGAGTGAGAGAGAGAGAGAGAGTTGTTTTTTTATATTTAACCTCCCCTCATTTTTAGAAAATGTCAACTAACCCCCTTAAAATTATGGGGGTCAAATTCGATGGAAAAGACCAAAATAGCCCTTAAATAACTCACGTGTGCGGCACATATTATACTATTCGTTAGATTTTTAACGGTTTATCCAAAATTACACCTGATTGCAACAAAAAGACAAACTCAATAACCAACTTGTAATAAATGCAAATTCGATAACCAATTGAAACATATCGATAAACTCAGGTAACTAAAATGTAATTTGCCCCAATTTAATATGGTTAAATGGAAACATTTTTACTGATATTGGATTTGTCAACGACCTGTGCAGCCATTTAAGGAAAAGCCTTCAGGCAACAGTTAAATTTGTTGGAGAACACGAGTTAAACTTGAATATATCACTTCAAAGATCAATTGAAGACTGCTTACTGGAAACAGCTAAGGGGGTAGCTAAACATTTGTTGATAATTCTGCAAATTTTCTTTTAACTAGGGTTTTTAATTTATTATGGGACGGATGGAGTATATACTTACATATCTTTGCTTTTTTCATTGCAGATGATATGTTCATTGATTGCACACCAATCAAGAGATCCTGGACTGTTCCAGCAGAGACTTGTGAATAATGCCAGGATTCTTTGGACGCAGTTATGGAATTCATCTCGGTTCCTTCACGAGCTTGGTTGTGTCATGAATGATCTGACAATACCGACTATGGTAGCCAATTTAGCACTTAACGGAAGTAATTTACATAAAATAATGTTTAATTATCACTTGAACCATGTTTTATTGTGATGCATTTGCTATGAAATTGCAGCCAGAAGCAACAGTAGATTTGCCACCTCAACCTGGAAGAACAAGAACCAGGAGAACAAGGAATAATGGAGCGAGCAGCTCCAATGCAGATGCCTATGATTTAGTAAGCTTTTTTCGTTCTATATTTATGTAGTTATCCCCTAGTCTATTGCATATCAAGTGCATGATTAATTTAGCTGGAACTTAAGTAGTAGAATTCTTGTAGTTATAATTGTTTTTCATTTTGGTATCAGGCTGAGAACCAGAATACACGGCCAAGTCGTCGCAGAACCACATCTAATGCGATTTTTTCCTTAATTTTATCTTCGTCTTAAAATGAGAACCGGAAATTAGCTAAATGCGTAGATTAGAGCATTTTCTTGATTTTTTCCTTAATTTTATCTCCGTCTTATAAACGTTGTAAATGAGAACTGACTACTCCTTAATTAAAGAAATGGCTAGTGGATGGCATAAGTGTCTAATTGAAGGGGGTGTTTGTGAATTCGAGGGGAGGGAAATTTTTATTTTTTTTATATTATTAACATTCACAACGTTTTATAAACGTTGCAGAATTTTTTATTATTTTTTTTTTTTTTACATTTACAACGTTTTATAAACGTTATACACATGGTTTATAAAACGTTGTCCTATCTTGTTTCCAAGGACCGACAATGTTTTTTTAACGTTGTGTTAAGTGTTTCTACAATGTTTATAAAACGTTGTCTTAAACTGGGGCCTATTACAACGTTTTTCATAAACGTTGTCCTACCTTTTTTACAACATTTTAAGAAAATGTTGTAAACACTCTAGGACAACATTTTATAAATAATTTATACAACGTTTTAAAACGTTGTCTTAGACTGGGACCTATTACAACATTGGATATCACAACGTTTCAGAAAACGTTGTAAAAGGTCTATTACAACGTTTAAAAAACGTTATTAAAGGGTATTTTTGTTGTAGTGCCTTTGGGGCGACCTATGCTGAGCCCTATTAGCTTCGAGTTGCCTTCTCTGAGCTGAGTCGGCCTCTTGTTCTCTTTGCTGGTTGAACCTATCCCTTAGGTCGCCAGTCCTATCCACGGAGATGTGGGTTAGGGGAGGCATTTCATTCCTTCTTTCTTCTCCTGACGGCTTAGGGCCCCCATTAGCACGCCTATAAGAGGTGAGAGAAGGAGCTACCCTTTGTGATCTTTTGTCGTCCTTTTTTGGAGAATCGGGTAGCTCGAATAACTCGGTTTGCACCTCAAGCAATCTCTGATGTAGTCTAGCTCGTTCTAGCAATATCTCCTTCATATTAAGGTGAGAAGCTGAGGGACTTGCAATGTCGGCTGAATCTGTTCGACCTGTTTGGATCCGTTTAGCTTGATGGCTTACCCCATTGATTAGGAATGGGCCTCTTCTCCCTCCTCTATCTTGTAACCCCATCCCATCGGCCATACTAATGGAGCGAGTGGCCCTCCTTGTGGGGTGCCCCTTTGGAGGAGGAGGCAAATTGGCAGTGCGATTTCCAATACCCGTATCAAGGTTTCCCCCAACATTTCGTGGATTGGTTCACCAGAGGCGGTAGTTGTGTGTCCTTCAGATACCATGTTTGTGATTACTTAAGGTTTCAAGGTCTAAAGTTCTCGTTTCCCGGCGATGAAACCAAACTGATGACGCAGGAAACGATTCAGATCAGCGTCAGTGCAGCAATAGGTTAATCTCCAGCAACTAAGACCTGAAACCACAAACAAACGACTAGCCGGAGTGGTATACGGCTAGTACCCTCCGGTGTGATGATGAAATGTCGAGTTATATGAGGATATAAACTGTATGGAAATGACATAATCTCAAAATAGGCAAGAAGAAATTACCTTTTTACGTTAGATGTAGTTTGGTATATATAGTGGTGTTTTAGGATTGATAGGTATCCCTTAAATCGTGGAGATAATGCAGGCGTAACAATCTCCGTGATTGTAGAAGACTGTTACAAATAAAGTTATGGATTAACACAATTAAATGGTTGTATGTCAGACGAAGCTAAATCAGGGTCAATGATGGTCGAACAATGAGACAGGTCGACTGATCTGTACTGTTGGGCTGTTAGGGTCGTAGCGGTTGGAGTGGCCCATTCAATAACTGTGTCTTTATAATGCTCGAAATGTTGGGCATATAAGTTGGGACTGACCCGTAACTTTTATTCCGTTCAGTGTCTAAAAATATTAAGTTATTTTTATATGTTTTTATATAATGCAATTTTCGAAATAAAAAATAGACGATATTAACTATAATTAACTTCTTATGCCGGAATTAACACATGTTAACCCCCCTTCCCAGCTCCCCCTCTCCCCCCCCTCCCCCAATCCATTAGGGATGGCCAAAACTGATTCTGGGCCTGATTTCGATTCGGAACCGCCGGTTCCGGTTTGGCAAAAGGGTGAACCTTAACCGGCCCTTGCTTACCCCGGATCCGGTTCCGGTTATCACAATCCGGTTCCGGTATGGTTCCGGTTCCGGTGCGGTTTCGGTCCGGTTCCGATCAATAATGAATGAGAATTGTTATATAAACCCGTAAAATTGTTGAGTAAACCCGTAAAGCTAAAACACCCCAAAAAATTAAAACAAACCCTTCACTTATCCCTTTATACCCCCACTCACTCACACACCCACACCCATTAACCCTTTCATTTACTCTCTCTCACCCACACCACCCACCACCATTTTTAGAGAGAGAAAGAGAGAGAATCAGTTTGAGAGAAAGAAAAAAAAAAGAAAAAATTAACTCATTTTTAGAGAGAGAGTGTGAGAAATTTTGATTTTCGGTTCGATTGTATTTAAATTTTTGAATTTGGGTGGTTCGGCCACTACCAACCGAAAATTTGGATCTGGTCGGTTAGTAATGGCCGAACATTGGTAAAAAAATCGGTCACACCCGGCCGAACTTTTCTTAAAAAATCAGCCACACCCGGCCGAATTTTTTGACTATTTTCAGTCACTTATGGCCGAACTTTTTCAATGTGATGTTAAGTGTTTGATTTTGATATGATATGATATGAAATTGTATTGAGTTTGATTTTTTGATGTTTTATTTGCAGTTAAACAAATGTTTACAAGAAGACGTCCGACATATTTTAAATATTCGGCTGGGTGTGACATAACCATTTTGAAAGGTTCGGCCAGGTGTGGCCGAAATAATTTAAAAATTCGGCCAGTACCGACCGAAAAAACAACCCAAATTCGGCAAATCAAAGCCGAACTTTTTCAATATTTTCGGCCGGGTGTGGCCGAACCTGAACTGAATTTCGGTCACTACTGGCCGAATTTTTGCAAAACGAAAAAAACAACAAAAGTTTAACAAATTTATATGTAGGAGGAAAGGGAGGTAGTGATTTTTTGATGTTTGAGAAATGAGAGTAGGAGGAAAGGGAGGGAGGTAATTTTTTTATGCAAAAAAAATGAAGAGGGTGAGATTAATGGTGAAAAATGGGGAAGGTGTGGAAGATGGGTGAAAAATTGATTAGGGGGAAGGTGGGATAATGGGTATATGAATTAAGGATAGAAAAGTAATTTCATTTGATGGCATAATTGTAATTTGTATGTTACAGGTTTACTCAACAATTTTACGGGTTTATATAATAATTCTCATAATGAATAAAGAAGCTAAAAATTATTGAAAAACAATGAATTTCCGTCCGGTTTCGGTTCCGGTTCTGGTTCCGGTTCATCATTTATGTGAACCTAAATCGGCCTTTATCCAAAACGATTCCGGTTACCCCGGTTCCGATTTTCGTGGCGGTTCATGACAGTTTCGAGCTTTTCCGATCCGATTTCGATCCGATTTTTCGGTTCCGATCCAATTTGGTCATCCCTACAATCCATCCTCCATCGTCTCTCCCACTCTCTCACTTCCATCCTCCACATCTTCCCCTGTCCTCACACCCAAATACTCCCTCCGTCTCATAGAACATTACCCCTTTTGCTATTTTGGGCGTCCCTCTTTAAAGTCCCACTTTCCTAAAAAGGAAACCTTAAATCACTATTCTCTCCACTCATTCTCTCTCCTACATTATTTTAATACTCACAACACCATTATAATTTACTATTCTCTCCACTCATTCTCTCTCCTCCCACTCACAACACCTACTTTAATAACATTATTCCTTATTTTCCGTTCACAATAGTAAACGTGTAATGTTCTATGAGACGGAGGGAGTATATCTTTCTACCCTCTCCTGTGTCGCCACCCCCTCGCCCCCCCCCCCCCCACACACACACACACACACGCCCCACCCTCAAACACCAGCTGTCGTTGCCTCTGAAACCGTGTGTTTTTGGGGAACATATTTATGTTTCCTTATTTAATTTGTCTTCTATTATGGTAAGAAGATTTTGGATCTTTCATGGAGATTTATAAGTATATTACTTTGACTAGGAATTGTAAATATGGTAAATATATTTTATTTATGTACATAGTTTTATATTAGGACTAACCTACTAATATTTGATTTCCTTGTGAGTGTGTTTTATGTTTTCATATAGGAAAAGGGTTCTCACAAAGGAAGAGGTCGATTGCATGAAGATCTTCTCAATGGTGCACTATATATTCAAGGCATTCAGCACAAAGAGATACTACGTTTTTAGAGAGAAAAATACACTTACTTCATAGCATTCGATTGAGTTGTGTTTAGGTTGTGAGCTTACATCCGTAACTCACATCTAGGTTTTTATAAAGTTCTCTTGTTTTACTTCTGATTGAATAAGTCCTACTTGGGAAAGGGGAGTTGTTCATATCATAGAAGGTGATTAGAACTTGTTTAGTATTTTCATATTTTAGTTTTTCACTTATTTGTTTTTGTAAGAAACATAAGTTTTTATAGTGAAAAGTTTTTGGGCGTAAGCCTAGTTTGCCGATCACACGTATCGGTAAGCGTATATAACTCTTGAGTTATTGCATTTTATTTACATTTAATTGTTTTATTCCGCCGCATTATCTCGTGGATGTGTGGACAGCCAGAGACACATCCGTACTCACATCCTTTGCCTATGCGTGATCCAAGTTTCCTAGCTACACGAAACTTTCAATTGGTATCGAGCCAACTCTCGAAATATTACCGAGTGTTGATCCAGAAAGTGTAGTCATTATGGAATGCCAAAATCACCAAAATAGGCCTCCGTCTTGGATGGCACAAATTATTCTCTTTGGAAGTCTAAGATGCGAAATTACATCAAAAGTATTGATGAAAGAGCTTGGATGTGCATTCTTGTTGCATGGCAACCTCCTACCGTGGAGAAAAAGCCATCTTCCGGTGTTGGTGAGTCCTTCTTTGAAAGAAAACCCGAAGAACAATGGACTCTTGATGAAATACAAGCCGCAAATTACAATTCAAAAGCCATGGGTGCTATTTCCACCATGTTTCGGGAATATGTACAAGCTCATAACAAATGAGAGTATAGCCAAAACGCTT
This sequence comes from Adenophora triphylla var. japonica, assembly GCA_022495995.1. NCBI lineage: Eukaryota > Viridiplantae > Streptophyta > Magnoliopsida > Asterales > Campanulaceae > Adenophora > Adenophora triphylla. The sequence goes on along the minus strand of JAFEMH010000139.1, from coordinate 629,578 downwards.
GGGATATTTTGCAAACTCAATGTGAGGGAGCACCAAGTGTGAAGGCTACCAGGCTTAGAATTTTAATGGATAAGTTTGAGTTACTTCGAATGGAAGAAACCGAGGATATTGTGTCATATCTTTTGCTAAGATTCATGAGATTTCAAATGAATGCACAAGTCTAGGAGAATCTATCTCCAATGCAAGACTTGTGAGTAAAATTCTAAGGACCTTGCCCGAGAGGTTTAACATTAAAGTAGCCGTGATTGAAGAAACAAAGGACACAAACACCGTAGGTCTTGACACCATCATAGGAATCTTGACCGTGTTTGAGCTTAACCTTGAGGCTCGTAAAAGAACAAAACACACGCCTTGCCCTCAAAAGTGCCGCCGCTCTACCAAAAGAGCTTGTGGAATTATCCTCCGAAATTGACAAGTCTAATCTTGAAGATGAGGATGTAGCTTTTATTTCAAAGAAATTCGGTTCTATCTTGAAAAATAGAAGGATAAGCAAATTCCCCAATAGACCTACTTCGATTACCGAAAAGCCAAAACCTAGCACCGACACCGGATTCAAGAAACCAAGTTTTAAAAATAAATCATCCGAATATGTCCAATGTAGGGCATGTCGTGGCTTTGGTCATTATGCAAATGAGTGTGCTAACACACTTAAAAAGAAGGGAATGAGCTTAATCTGCTACCCTTAGTGACGGTGAGGATGAGGAAGAAGAAGTGGCTAATATGTCTGTCTTAAATTGCCATTCTCGTGTTTAATGCCTTTCTCGAGATATACAAGAATATACTCCCGAAAATCCCTTCGATGTGGGCTCGATTGTGTACACATCCGGTGTCACATCTCGAACCGGAGCCGAACCTGTTTCTCGTAAAAGGAGATTCAGACGATGAAGATGAAGAAAGGGACATTCCCTATGAGGAACTTTTTGCCACATACAAGGAGCTGCATACAGATTGGATGAAAAGATTGGACAAAATTGAGGTACTTGTTAAGGTAAACAAATCTCTTTCTGATAAATTGGCTGCTTGTGAAGATGAAAAAGCTGTACTTTCAAAAGAAAATGATGCTCAAAAAGATACCATTGCAAGACTAGAAGTCCTTGTGACCAAAAGAGAAGTTGACCTTGAAAAATTCAAGAATGAATGTGAAAAAGCTGATAATACTTTTACTAAGTTAAATAAAAGTAAAATGAAAATGGAAGAAGCTTTTTCCATGGGACAACGTGACAAAATTGGTATAGGTTTTGAAAATAATTTTGTAAAGGAGGGATGTGAGGCTTCTACCTCTAAAAGTGTGAAAAAACAAGCTTTTAAAGAAAAAGTCATTCTGAGTGAAAAGAGACCAAGAAAGAGGCATTACATCTGTCATTACTGCCTAGCTCCTGGTCACATTAGGCCCTTCATTACAAACTTAAGGCCGATAAAAATGCGGTAACTTCAAATGCCTCGGATGTGTGAGAAGATGTATGCACATCCTAACACACATCCGGTCAATCCGAGACCTCTCGCAACCCAAAAAGAAAACCGTTAAACAATGGTGGCCAAACTAATTACCACCTGCAATGTTGTCTACTCTTCCCTCAAGAGTACCGTCTCTCGGCTCTTGGTATTTTGATAGTGGGTGCTCTAGGCACATGACTGGAAACCAAGCAAATCCTTCTTGATTATGAAGTGATAAATGGAGGGAAAGTAAATTTTGGTGGAGGTGCTCAAGGAAAGATTGTTGGGAAAGGAACCCTAGATGTCAAGGGTCTCCCAAAATTGCACAATGTGTACCATGTGGAAGGCTTGAAAGCCAACCTAATAAGCATCGACCAACCGTGTGATGATGACCTATTTGTGAAGTTTGATAAGCACTTGTGTGAAGTGTTTGATAAGGATAATAAATGTGTGTTTACCGGTCCTAGATCTGCCGATAATTGTTACCAATTTGGTGACAATCTTTCTTGCCTAAGCTCAAAAGCTAATGATGTCAATCTGTGGCACCAAAAATTAGGGCATGCTAGCCGTAGAACTACGGAAGAACTTCAAAGGTTCAAGCCATTAAAGACCTCCCTAAACTAAACTTCAAGAACCCCGATGTCCGTGGTTCATGTCAAAAGGGAAAACAAACAAAAGCATCACATAAAAAGGTCCAACAATGCTCCACAACTAGATGTTTGGAGATGATTCACACCGATTTAATGGGACCTATTGAAGTAGAAAGCTTTGGTAGGAAAAAGTATGCCTTTGTGTGTGTTGATGATTATTCTAGGTACACTTGGGTAATGTTCTTAAGAGAAAAGTCGAAACAATTGGAGAATTCAAGAATTGGTACAAAAGAGTTAGAAATCTTTATGGTCTTAAGACTGTGAGGATTAGGTCCGACCATGGCACCGAATATGAGAATCAAATGTTCACCAATTTTTGCAATTCTAAGGGAATCACTCATGAGTTTTCTCGCACTAATCACCCCACAAAGAAATGGAATTGCCGAAAGAAAGAATAGAACCTTGCAAGAAATGGCCAGGGTCATGCTAAGTTCAAAGAACTTGTCCAAAAATTTTGGGCGAAGCTTTAAACACCGCTTGCCACATTGGCATAGGGTGTTTCTAAGGATTGGTAGCACTGTCACCCCATATCAAATACTCCTTGGAAAGAAACCAACCGTAAAATATTTTCATGTGTTTGGTTGTGTTTGTTATATTCTCAATGATAGAGAATACCGTCCAAGTTTGATTCAAAGAGTGAGAGAGCAATTTTCATGGGCTATTCCACAAACAGTAGAGCTTACAGAGTTTTCAATCTCAAAACTAAGACCATTATGAAATCTCGCTAATGTTAAATTTGATGACTCACTTGATCTTAACCTCAAGACTACGAGGATGATGTTTCAGGTTGCTTGGCTGGTGGAAGGATGAAGAAACAGGTCTTGAAAAATCAAAAGAAGCTTCAGGCCGATAAAAATGTTGAACTCCGATAAGGATGTAACCAAGGATGTGGACACATCTCGCTCCACATTCGAACCCACATCCGCACCCACATCCACTCAAACTCCCGTAATCGAGGACAATTCCTCCGATTCCGATCAGGATGATGCTCGAGAAGGTAATGTGAATGGGTGTGTGGATAGGTCAAAGGATATCCCTTCAAAAATCCAGAAAAACCACCCCACTTCACAAGTTGTGGGAGATGTGCATGCTCAAGTGAGAACTAGACAAAAGGACAAAGTTGATTATAGAAAGATGGCTGGTTTATGGAGTTGCTCCTCAGCATACTCCCAGGTAAGCTTCGTTGTTTTGTTTCTAAAATTGAACCTAAGAATGTTACCGAAGCATTGAAAGATGCCGACCGGATTATGGCTATGCAAGATGAATTAATTCAATTTGAAAAGAATGAGGTATGGACTCTTGTTCCTAGACCCTCACATGGTAATGTCATAGGAACCAAATGGATTTTTAAGAACAAAACCGATGAAGCAAGGTGTGATAACTAGAAATAAAGCTAGGTTAGTTGCTCAAGGTTATACTCAAATTGAGGGAATTGACTTTGAAGAGACATTTGCTCCTGTTGCAAGAATTGAGTCCATTAGGCTTTTGTTAGCCATTGCTTGTTACCTCAAAATTACTCTTCATCAAATGGATGTTAAGAGTGCTTTTCTAAATGGGATATTAAATGAGGAAGCCTATGTTGAACAACCTAAAGGCTTTGTGGACTCCAAATATCCTAATCATGTGTATAACCGAAGAAAGCTGCTGTATGGGCTAAAGCAAGCCCCTAGAGCTTGGTATGGTAGGTTGGCGACCATTTGCTTCAACTAGGATTCAAGAGAGGTGAGGTTGACAAAACCTTGTTTGTGAGGAGAAATAAGAAGGAGATTCTTGTGGCACAAATCTATGTAGATGACATTGTGTTTGGATCAAATTCTGATCCAATGCTAGCTGAATTTGTGGATAGCATGACTTCCACATTTGAGATGAGTATGGTAGGTGAGTTGAACTTTTTCTTAGGCTTACAGATTAAGCAATTCAAAGATGGCATGTTCATTTCACAGTCTAAGTATGCCAAGAATCTTGTGAAAAAGTTTGAGCTTGAACACTCTTCACATCAAAGAATCCCAATGGGATCTTCCCAAAAGCTAAGTCATGATTCTGATGGTGAGAGTGTTGATCAAACCCTTTATAGAAGCATGATAGGAAGTCTGCTTTACCTCACTGCAAGTAGACCTGACATTATGTTCAGTGTATGTCTCTGTGCAAGATACCAAGCCAACCCTAAAGTGTCCCATCTTAAAGCCTTGAAAAGAATCATTAGGTATGTGAGTGGGACTGTAAACCTAGGTCTGCATTACTCTAAAGAAACAAACACAAATTTGGTTGGGTACACTGATTCTGATTGGGCTGGAAATAGTGATGATAGAAAGAGTACCACTGGTGGATGTTTCTACCTAGGTAATAACCTTGTGTCTTGGTATAGTAGGAAGCAAAATTGTGTGTCTTTATCCACTGCTGAGGCTGAATATGTTGCCCTTGGGAGTTGCTGCACACAATTACTTTGGATGAATCAAATGCTAAAAGATTATGGATTGAATAGCAAAGTTTTGACTGCTTTTTGTGATAACAAAAGTGCCTTGGACATATCTAAAAATCCTGTCCAACATTCTAGAACAAAGCACATTGATATTAGACATCATTTCATCAGAGATCTTGTAGAACAAAAAACTGTGTGTCTGGAATTTGTTGGGACTGAAAATCAATTGGCTGATATATTTACAAAGGCATTAGATTTGGAGAGATTTTCCTCCTTGAGGAAGTCTCTTGGCTTGTGTGATATCTAAGGTTGTGAGACCAGATGTGTCTCACATCCTCTAACACATCTGTAGATTAGTTTAACCAAAAAAAAAAAAAATCATAAAAAGAAAAATCCAAAAATATCATGCATTAGCACGAAATTTCTCAGTGTGGTCACTTGTGAGTCTCCATCTAGACATTATTTTTTGATCACTTAATTGTGAGTATTTCCTGTCCATGTTATCTTTTGATAACTTGGTATAACCTTTCTAGGTATCTCACAGTGGGTGCAAAAAGAAAAAAAAAATATATATGTGTGAGAAACAGCTGCTTCACCCTTAGTATGAAGCCATACCATTGTGATCAAGTGATGTTCATAAGAAAACTTGAAGTCAAACTTGATAAGATCATTGGGAAAAAGGGCTATCTTTGGGATCAAGTAAAGTGAAAGCTACTCACATTGCAAAAATCCACAACAAAAAATTGGTGGATGCATCCTAGAGGCTGTGCAGATTGGATTATTGCTCATTGACTTTTTGTGATCTAAATGTGTCCCCATATGATACTCACATCCTATGCCACATCCATAAGCTGAGAATATTTCCTTCACCTGTGTGTTTGCATCATGCTAGGCATATTGCATTTTAAGGTCATATAGGAGCTTTGTAAATATGCTAGTTAATTAATTTTCTTTCCTAGTTCATTCTTTGATTATATAGGTTTTTGATCTCCAATATCTTTTATGAAAGAAAAAAGGTGTGTATCAATCCTTGTTTGAAAAGGTTGGAAAATTCTATTGGGATTCTGTTTTAAAATAAAAAATTTGGCCGAGACATTTTTGTTTCCATAAAAATCTTACAAAATCTTGGTTTATTTTAATCCCCTATTTTCTTGGAAGGTGATTGTGTGTGGTAACCTCAAAGGTTTCTAGCCGTTGGAGATCTCTTAAGGATCTTGTGTGTGTTAAACCTTTTTTTTGAGAAGGTTTCCTAATTTTAGTAGGAAAGGGGGAGCTGTGAGTATTTATTGAGACCTCACATCCGTCCCATCCCCCATAAACCTTGACAAAACCCTTTGTTCTTCCTTTCTCTTTGCACACAATCTCACAACATTGCTTTAATTTCTCCATTAACTGCTTCACCTAACCCAATTTCATCAAATCGAATGGCCGATCATTCAAACATCAGAGAGGAAGACGTTCTTGACATTGCTCCCATCTCAATAGCTAAAGGCGAGGGTTCTGTTGTCTTAAACCCTGTGATTTCCAAATTTCTTGCGGAATTTTCTTCTCCATCGCCTTCGTCTGATCCTTCAATGGAAGCTTCTTCTCCAAAATCCCCCACATTGGCACCGATTGCTGAAAACCCTAAGGCTCCATCCTCTCCGGTGATTCCACCATCGGATGTCGCCCCTGTCTCAACCTCTGTAGAACCTTCTTCAACCAAGAAGAGGAAGCTTTCCCAAGCTAAACCTCCAAAGCATGCTGCTCCTTCAGTGCCCCGTCGAAATCTTCGTCGTTCTGGTAGGGTTCGCAAACTGTCAGAAGCTGACAAGGCCAAGAATCTTCAAAAACCTGGCGGGAAATCCTCTACTGCTATTGCTCTTGAAGAAGATGAAGATGAAGAAGAAGAAGAGGTAATTCCTCCTCTGATTAGGACTAAGTCTCAACCCCCAATTTTTCCTCCCTTGGTTGTTGACCCTGTCCCTGTAATTCCCCCTTCTGATAATACTCCCCATGTTGATCCCATTATTCCTGTTGAGGATGCTCCCCATGTTGATTCTGTTTTCCATGTTGATCCTATTGCTCCATCTTCTCCAATAATACCATCAGATCCCATTATCCCCACTATTGTTTCACCTTCTGAGGATAATATGCCTGCTCCTGTTGTTGAGCCCTCTGTTCCCTTGGACTCTAGTCCTGTTGAGGACCTTATATCCTTTAGTGATGAAGAGCCCTTAGCTAAAATCTTAATGGATTTAAAGGGTAAGAAAAAGGTGGCTGCTACTGATTTAGAGCCCATTGATGATGAGACTGATTCTAGTTATGATAGTGATGACACTGCCTCGGATGAGAACTACAAGCTAGGAAGAGATGAGCTTGATCAAGAAAAAGAGGACCAAGAGTTAGACTCCTCTGATGCTGATGACACTGAGATTGAACCTATCAATGTTCCATTCCCTGTGAAGGATGTGCCCACATCTAGACGCACATCTACTCGAAAGAAAGCTGAACAGGGTATGTCATCTACTGTTTCTGTTATCTCTTCCCCTAAACCCTTTTCCAAAAAATTTTTAACCAAAAAGGCATCTGATAGGTTTGCCTTAATTTCTTCCAAAGCCTTTGTTATAGAGATGAAAAGGGATAGGGAATCTTTTGCTAAGCTTGGGATGGACAAATTCTTTGAGGAAAGAGGATTATTCTTAACTGTTGATCATCCCCTTCCCTTCTATCCTAAAATGATTTATGAGTTTTATGCTAATTTGCCTAAGGGATTAGATAAAACCTACTCCTCTTCTCCCACTGTCTATGTTAGAGGAGTGTTTGTCCCTTTTACCCCTTCTGTCATCAATGATTTGCTTGGGTTAAATGATTATTTGGATGAATTGGTTTCTATTGAGGATGATGAACTTGTGTCTGCCATTACACATGGCAAAGTATCCTCTTGGCCTGTGAACCCTAAAGACTTAGGAAGTGGATCTTTATCTTCCCTTTCTTTGTTTTCTTCACTCCATCCTTGTTGCCAATCTTTGCCCCTCCAATAATAAAACCTCGATTACTAGGGTGCAAGCCTTGCTTCTTCTGATTGGGAATTAAGAAGCACATTAATTTTGGTGACTTTATATTTAGAAAGATTTGTGATTATGGAGAGTCTCCATCAAAGAAATGGTCTTTACCTTATCCTTCCTTGATTTCCCAAATCCTCATTGCCAATGGTGTTAAGCCCGAAAAAGGAGAAGAAATTGTTGACAATTTTGCCCTCGTTTAAGGAATCTAAGACCTTGCTTGATCCTAAGCAAAGACATGTGGATCTTCCTTTGGAGTACAGCTTCGAGATTGGTATGGAAGATGTGGACACATCCGGTGTCACATCTGAAGAGAATTTTGTTGCTCAGGATGAAGGACTTAGATGCCGCAATTGTAGAAGGCTGAAGCTCAAGCTCAAGCCTCCATTGCCCATGCCAACAATCTGAAAGCTCTTAGGGATAATCTCTTTAGATGGCATGCTAAACTTTCTTGTCAAAAAGGGGGAGAATCTAGTCCTAATACTAGCCGCCGCTTCTTTGGAAGTGAAGTGCGGGATCTTTGTTAATCTTTCTTCGCTAAAGCTATGGGTTTTAAGTGGAGACATTTTGATGCGTGATTTAGGGGAGAAAAGTTTTTTGGTTGTTTTGCTATGATGGTTGTTAAAGACAATTTTTAATTTTCTGCTTTAGTTTTTAGTTTTTAAAACAATGGTTTGTAATAGCTTTAATTAGGACATGGCTGAATGGTTTTTTCTTTTGCTCAATGAACTGCTGGTATTCTGTTCTAATACTTGTTTTGCAGTTTTTATGTGTGGATGTGTATACACATCTGGACACACATCCATTCAGGGAGAGTTATGTTTTTTTTTCTATATTCTGTGGTCATAAATTATGTTTGTTATAAATCTTTGGTTTTGACCAGAAAATCCAAAATAGGGGGAGATTGAAACCGTGTGTTTTTGGAGAACATATTTATGTTTCCTTATTTAATTTGTCTTCTATTATGGTAAGAAGATTTTGGATCTTTCATGGAGATTTATAAGTATATTACTTTGACTAGGAATTGTAAATATGGTAAATATATTTTATTTATGTACATAGTTTTATATTAGGACTAACCTACTAATATTTGATTTCCTTGTGAGTGTGTTTTATGTTTTCATATAGGAAAAGGGTTCTCACAAAGGAAGAGGTCGATTGCATGAAGATCTTCTCAATGGTGCACTATATATTCAAGGCATTCAGCACAAAGAGATACTACGTTTTTAGAGAGAAAAATACACTTACTTCATAGCATTCGATTGAGTTGTGTTTAGGTTGTGAGCTTACATCCGTAACTCACATCTAGGTTTTTATAAAGTTCTCTTGTTTTACTTCTGATTGAATAAGTCCTACTTGGGAAAGGGGAGTTGTTCATATCATAGAAGGTGATTAGAACTTGTTTAGTATTTTCATATTTTAGTTTTTCACTTATTTGTTTTTGTAAGAAACATAAGTTTTTATAGTGAAAAGTTTTTGGGCGTAAGCCTAGTTTGCTGATCACACGAATCATAAGCGTATATAACTCTTGAGTTATTGCATTTTATTTACATTTAATTGTTTTATTCCGCTGCATTATCTGTGGATGTGTGGACAGTTGTGAGACACATCTGTACTCACATCCTTTGCCTATTGCGTGATCCAAGTTTTCTAGCTACACGAAACTTTCAGCCTCCTTTACCTGATACCACCTTGTTCTACAGCCCCTTTCCCCATTTTCACGGCCTTTTCAATGTTTTTTTTTTTTTTTTTTTTTTGTACAAAGGAAAATATGACCGGTTATAATGTTGGGCTATTGCCCTATTAAAACCATTTCTGGCTCTATGCATTTTTGGTCCAGCCCAACTAGGCAAATTATAGGTTGAGTTGATGCGAGGAGTCCATGGGCTAATCAATGACTCGTAGTAGCCTAATAGGTAGCCTTGTATGACCACGAGTGGCCCATTATGTCTAGTTAGAGTCTTATACAGTAAGTTGTTTTCCAATTTGAATGTTACTCCCTCCGTACATAAAACGGATGGTCGAAAAAAAAAAATCAAATTTGCTATTGATCAAAAATAAATTTAATTTTTTTTAAGACAATCATTTAATTATAGAGTAAGTAATATACTCCCTCCGTCCCAATAAAAACTTCACTAATTATCCAAAAGGGCGTCCCGTTAAAAGCTTCATCTTTCCTTTTTTGGCAAAGAATTTTTACTATTTTCTCCACTCATTCTCTCTCCTACATTATTTTAATGCTCACAACACCATTATAATTTACTATTCCCTCCACTAATTCTCTCTCCTATTTTCAAATTAAATTACACTCACAATATTTTTTTTCCCTCCCATTTTCATAATTTGCGTGCTCACCCAAAAGGGTGAAGCACTTATTTATTGGGACGGAGGGAGGGAGTATATATATTTTAATGAATATTAATTTAGAGACATAACCCTAAAGTACCACTGCCCCATTAAAATTTGACCCATTTGTATAGACGCTCCTTTATATATCGGCCCCAGAACCCAAGCCCAAAGGATCTGGGCCTATTATGCAATATTTGCTTCAACAATATATATCATTTATTCATTTTCCCATCCTTTGAAAAATGGTAGTAATTTAAATAAAGTTTTGTTTTTTTTATCATTTAGTAAACTACTAACTTTTCAAAAGCACAAAAATGATAAATTTATCAATTATTCACAATCACTTCTCTCTTCGCACAAGAAACACATATTCATATATTTAACCAAGTTAAAGAACTCAATTAGATATTTAACTGAATTTTAAATTCAGCCACAGAATTCCAAGGAATTCTAACGACATCTGTTAGAAGATAGATCATCTCGTTGCATAAGTCTTTTTCAGAGTCTGGAAGTGTCAAACACAGTTGCGTTAGCCGAGTTATTGATTTGAAGTGCTTTTATCAATAACAATAAGTCGTTTTATCTTGAGAGAAGATTGCCACCCAAAATCGTTAGCATCATTGCGGGGCAATATCTTTTGCGGAAATTGTGTCCAACACAAGACTCGACTTCCTATATTTATTCGATTTGATTTAATTTTCGCATTTATTATTTATGTCTATTCCCTGCCCTGTTAATTATTATTAAGATTCATTTATTATTTATCATTTCGTTAATTTCAAGAAAGCCTTATTTATTGTTATATACAATTTTCCTAACAAACCTCTATTATCAATTATGCTCCATTCCTTCATTTTTATCATTTGTAACGCTTTCAAGTTATTGATTCTGATGACGCCACAGCTTTTGGGGTCAGGAGCGGTTCAAGGATATCTGGCTAGGATATATTTATTGGTTTGATGTACCTAGATCACAACACAAACAAGCACCGTTAAGGTCAAAGTTGGATGTTACTCCAACTCAGGCCCTCGGGTGTGAGAGTAAGAATACTGAGTAATCAGGCTTTGAATACCTTTGGAGTGTGTGTGTGTTTAGGTTTAGGGAGTAAAAGAGCTTACTCAATTGTATATGGAACTTACCTTGCCCAAGGGGGTAAAGGCATTCTATTTATAGGCAATGCAATGGTGCTTGTTGAGGTAAGCAATGAGATCAGCCCTAGGGGGCACTTTGGTATTTGACCAGCTACACGTGTCCGCAGCTAATTGGTCCTGTCAGGGAGGGAACATTGGTATCCGGGGGACACGGCTGAAAGTGACATGAGCCGTGTGGCCAGAGCTTAGTGCATTAAATGGAATAGTAGGCGCGGGCCGAGCCGCATTGAATGCGTGATGGGGAGCGGCGAAGTGGCTGTCGAGCGCGTAAGCTAACTTGCTCGTAAGGCTTGACATTAACCGGAAGCAGATGTGCCCGCGGTCAACGTTGTGTCCCGCGGTCGAAGATATATGGCGAGCACGGTTGATGCGGGCATGACTCATGCGGCGCGGATCCGGCGGCAGGGTCCCAATGGTCCTCGATGGGGACGATGCGAGGAGGGACACGGTCTTGACCACGAGGGCCTATTTGTCCGCGGTCTTCCCTCCCGGCGGTCTAGGAAGCTGCCACGTCGGCTGGTTCCTTGGACTAGACCGAGCGCGGGCCCGGTCCGGTAGATCCGGGCTCATCAATGGCCCCTAGCTCCAAGTGTGATTATTTATGGTCGAGTGAGGAGCTACTAGAAGCTCGTGCCTCAATTGCTCCTCGAGCGAGCACCGGTGTTAGCGTTTTTGTTGTGTTGCTTGGCCCCATGGGCCAAAGGGAACGTTCGGGAGGCACCAGTGAGTGACACGTGGTCCCTTGCGTGGCGTGCCTCCCGGTTAACGGGTGGGCCCCTTGGCCGAGATGAAAGGACGGGTTAGTGGTACGTACGAGAGTACGTGTCGCTCGTTCAAGTGGGGGCAATAAATGCAAAGGGTATTTAATTTTTCGAATTTTCAAACGTTGGAGACGGTTCAGTGGTCCGAGGTAGGATTTGTGGGCTAATTAATACGGGTTAACGGGTTAACCCGTATAGGTAGGCCTTATAAATATCAAACCCTTAAACCTCAAACCACTTTTTATCGTTTCCAAACCTTCGAGAGAGCCTTTGAGAGAAATTTCTTGCTTTGCGATTTTCTTGCTCGCTTTCCGAATCCTTCTCTCAATCTTTCTCTCGTAAGTCTTGTTGGGTGTTTTCTTCTTCATCTCCTTACGTTTTTCTTTTATTTTGGTTTCGAATAATGACTACTCGAGAGTTTGGACCCCACCGTCCCATAGAGTTAGGAGATGGGAGCACTCCCGGATCTGTTTCTTTGTTTGTAAACGGACGGGGGGATATTTAGGAAGGTAGGCCGTGGGTGGCTTAGGTTATCCACTTGAGTGCTTCCAATATTTACGCGAAAAATCCCAATGGGGGCCTTTTGTCCCACCCCAGGTTGTGGGAGGCCAAGGATAAAAGGGTAAAAAGGAACGGTGATGTTTTGGTGTTGGGGGATACCGGTAAGTGAGAAATTTTGTGATGGGGGTTTTGTGCGGGTTTCCCGCGAGAGAGGCTCGGCTCACGAACGCCATTGAATTAGTGAGGAGAGCGATTCGCGTCCCCGAAGTAGTTTGTGGCTGGAAAAGTGTGAACTAATGGACTACGACCAATCAAGCGGTTCGCGGGCACCGAGAGCGGGGACCCTGAGTGACCTACAGATATTCCTTCGCCCTTGAGTACCATCTTTCCCCGTTGTGCCCGCGGCCCCTAGGGCGGGGACAATTGGTGAGCGACGGCGAGGAACTTGACCCCTTGATTTCGAGGTGGCCGGAACCGGTGAAGTTGAATCGGAGGTGGCCCCCGCCCAGTGGTGACCCCACCGGTCTCTTTGGCTCCTCGAGCTCGGAGACCGAAGAAGATGACCGCGGAAAGGGGGATAGGAGGGCCGTGGGGACCTCCAAGAAGGCGGCGAGACCACCAATATTGTGGATGCCTTCGAGAGCTCGACTCAGGAGGAGGAGGAGATTGTGGCCCTGCCAGAACAGGCAAGAGGCCAGCTAGGGATGTGAATCCTGGTCGTGGCCGTAAGAAGGCCAAGGAGGTGGCCACCATTGACTGGGAGGAGGAGATTTACGAGGTATATAATGTGGACCGCAACGCTTACCGTGTCCGCACCCTTGGGCATGTTCATTTGGCGGACAAGGACAAGCTGCGGCCAGAGACCATAGCAGATGTCCGTGGGGACAACAAAGCCTGCGTTTTTTATGGGGCCCAGTTTGAGAACGGATTGAGGCTGCCCCTGGACCCTTTCTTTTACTTCTTCCTGGAGTTCAATGCCTGCCCGCTCTACGCACTCCGACTCCCAATGCCATCCGGGCCATTGTCTCCTTCATTGCTGTGTGCAGATTCATGGGCTATGAACCTACCCTTGCTGGGCTCTACGCTTATTATCAGAACCAGATTAGCCGTGGTATCCTGAGCTTGAAGGCTAGGAACTACTCCACCAGGACTTTCTCTCCTCCCTCCAACAAGTTTGACCAATGGAATCAGAAGGACATTTTGGTTATTGAGTCAAGATTCGGATGGCCCTTTTCCAAACCTTCACACCCCGTCCCTATGAAGGTGGCCGCTAGCAAATATCCGGACCCGTCCTTAGCCGATGCTATGCGCACTGCCATAGAGAGGCATCTGGCCCTCTACTTGGACAGCGGGGAGGAGCCCGTATATGACGTGGGCGCCATAGTGGAAGATGAGCCCCTGCGATCTACTCGGGGTGGCTCCTCGCAGGAGGGCGCCCCACATGCCTACGCAGAGTAGAGATAGAGCCTTTGCCCGCGACCACGATTGGCGGGTGCACGAACATTACCGGTTCGAGGCGAGATTGTAAGACACGTATCCGGGCGGCGAGTGCGATCCTCCCGAAATAATCGGTCTACGATTCCTCTATAAGCTGTTTGCCAATTTACTTTGCCTTTGATTTTTTGAGGCTGCAGCTGCTAACCATTTTTCTTTCCCTCGAGTAGATCAGGAAGTGTATAATTTCGATGGCTCCTCCTCTAAGTCTTTGCTCAATGAAGGCCAAGAACCGAGAAGGGCCAACAAGGAAGCCGCCCGAAGAGGCGAATGAGATGGGAGGAGTTCCCACAAAAGACAAGCTGTTCTGTAGCGAGCGGGAGGGCAGGGGAGACTCTGGCCGCTCCCAGAACCATTCTTACCCTTTGGGAATCTCGCCTCCACCTCCCCGGGGTCCTCCTCCACCCAATGCTCTCAGGGCATCATCTCCTGGCCGTACTATTGCCTCCGGGCATAATCGAGCAGATCCAAGAAAAGGGCGATAGAGATGCGGATTTGACGCATAGGGAGAGGTCCTCCAAGACCTAGAAAGTGGGGGATACCTCACCCGTAGCCCTCCCGCCGCCACTACCTCTACCATCGCTCCCTCCACCGCGGGGACCATATGCTCGGTGGCCTACTCCGATCTCCTCCTAGCCACCCGCGAGGAGACACAGGGAGAAGAGAAAAGCGGTGGGGCTGCCCACGCCATTGAAGGGGTGGACCTGTATGCCCGCTCTGCCCATAACTCACTTTGTTGGGATAGTGGCTCATCAACCGGGCTTTTGCCCCGGATTTCTATCATTCCGGCGGAGAAGGAGAACCCATCGGCCTTGATGGGAGACATTGGGATTGCCTCACTGAGGTTTGATTCTTTCTGTCTGTCTCTTTGACACTGTTAGCCTTCCTTGTTCTAATTATCCTCCTCGCAGGTGGGCAATAAGGCTATGCGGCTCCGGGAGACCTGTGATAGCTTTGTCCGTGAGCTTACCACCAACACGAAGGACACGGCGGCTAAACTCCGTGAGTGGGCGCGGCCCGGAGAAGGTGGGGACTCACGAGCTCCCTCCTGGATGCCAAGGAGAAAGAGCTCTCCACCAAGGAGTCCGATCTGAAGGGCTTCCGGGATCGGGTGACCAGGCTGGAGGAGCCTTGCAGAAAGGCAAAGGGTCGAGGCCGAGATGAGCTTAGGGGCCACAAGCTTCACTGGAGCAAAGAAATTCCGAGCTCATGGTCAAGTGGATGCCTCCCAAAAGCAAGTGGAGATCACGGAGGCCAAGGCGGATGATCTCTCAGAAGCCGCGCCTCGACATGGTTCGGCTTGGAGAAGGAGAGAATGCTTGGCGAAGCTCGCAAGGAGGCCATCGAGGAGTATAAGAACTCCGATGAATTTAATGCGGAGTGCCTGGCCCGATGAGGCCGGTGTCGGACAGATCCGAACTTCGCGGCCACGGGTATGTTCTCCGTGCGACGGTTGGCCGTGATCGGCTCACTGGTTGCTGCTGACGCGGAGTGCGTGCCGGGCATGCGCTAGTTCCTCTGCTCAGAGGACGAGGTCAAGGGTCTAGATCTCTCCGCCGCGGCCTCTCTGCCTCACCGTGGCGAAGTGATCGCCCTTGGCACGATCGCCGAACCGGATGTGCTGCTGATTCGGGGACAACCCTTTATCTTTGGGGATGCCCTGGCTCGGGTTCTTCCGAGAGGCCGGCCATTGGAGATCTATTCCCCGGCGGGCGGCTCCCGCTTCGGCCTCAGAGCAACAAGCTGCTCCCACTACTGCGAGGTGCCTCGGGACCCGACTGCCTTCCCCGACTCCGGGACTCGAAGCGGGCACGGGGGTGCGGCCGGCTGAGGAGCCGAAGGCGGGCAGATGGAGCGGCCACCGAGGAGCCCAGGAGAATGCTCCACTTAGTATAGGATTTTTTTCTTGTTGTAATAGTTTTAGGACTTTGTAAATACTTTCTTATCATCAATAGAAGCATTTTTCTCCACTTGGCTCCTTTACTTTTATCTTAATTGCTTGTCTCGTAGGCTATTTTGAGTAGTTTGGCAATTTTCGAGCACCTTAATACTTGCATTCTTGCCTATTACTTTTTCCGAGCGTTTTTGACTTACAATTAACTTTATACTCTCATACTGCGGGCGGCTTAGTAGGCCCTTTGCCGCGTTTTTGAGTTTTCCTAACTCTTTATTCAAAACCCTTAGGTTTTTGTGAGAGTCACCTTATTCTTCTATGATCGCGTTTGTTTAGCCTTGTGGCAAACTTTGAGGCCTTAACCTCGTTTGTCTGTTTGGCTTTGTTAAACTAGTTTGATCACTCTCATCCATTTACACTTATTCCCGGCCTTGCGGTGTGGTGTAAGTCAAAAGTAGCCAAGGCAAGCATACTTTCATGGGGCATGCGGAAGAAGGTGGCCGTGAGGCTATTGTTGCAACGAGAAGGTAGGAGCATATTTTAGCATAGAGGCCGCTTTAACCCCCTGGCATATGTATCCCCTTATTGGAGGTTCTCACTTATTTGACCCTTTATTCAAAACTCCTAGGGTTTTTCGTGAGGGTCTCGTGGCGATCGGTGAACGGGCTTATATGTAGGCCTTTGTCACATACGAGGCATGCGATAACGGCCTAACGAGGTCCTTCGCGCAATTAGTGGGTCAGGACTTGGTCATTGTCCCCACTAGAATCCGTAGGCACGGGCATCATGGCCTTTGTACACTACGTTCATCTATATCCGCTTATTTTTGGTGGTGTCACGCGGGCGGAGAGAGTATCCTCCGCGATCATAGTACGGATCGTAATGGATCTTTGTACATATATAGGCATGCGGATCCTTAGATCTTTGCGCATCGGTAAGTAGGAGCTCATATGTTGGCTCTTAAACCTGCGCATCATTTGCGGGCATCCGCCCTTAGCTTTTGAAATTTGGTGGGAATTGATTTTTGCATCATCAAAATATGATGATAACTTCTCACTTATATATATATAGTCTATACTCCTTCCAAAAAATTACAAAGATTTTAAAGAAGTATCTCTTAAGGTGGTCGCTATTCCAAGCGTGCTTAAGCTCTTCTCCCTCTTTTGGTGTGATATGTAGGTGCCCTCTTTGACTATCTTTGTGACCTCATATGGACCTTCCCATTTCGGGGACGGACTTGTTGAAACCGGGTTGGGTCCCTTGGACCTCTACGCTTACAGTACCCAGTCTCCAAGCGAAAAACTCCTCTTATTTACTCTTTTGTCATGGTGCTTCTTCGCTTTCGTTTGTAGTTCACCATTTTTTTCATGTGCCCGCATTCTCTTTCCTTCGAGATCGTCAGAGTCACACCTTACATTTGCCTCGTTTTGAGACTCGTCGAAGTATGTGACTGTACGAGGTAGGGCTACCTCAAGCTTTGGAGCACATTTGCCTCGGCCCATACGTGAGCGGAAGGGAGTTTCTCCCCAGTAAATTTCTAATTGTGGTGCGGACAACCCATGAAATGCAATGCTGGAGCTCGTCCGGTAGCAACGTTATCCTCGTCCTTCCAAGTTTTTCTTTAGGGCGGTTAGGAGCTAGTTTGTTCGCATGGCCTCGGCTTTGCCATTTCCTGAGGATAGGCAAGCTGCGGACTTACGGTGTTGCACCTTCATTTCTCGCACATTCGAGTGAATTTTGCGGAGGTGGGTGCCATTATGCGAAGTTATTGCTCGGGGAACCCCGAATCGACAATAGATGTGGTCGTGGATAAAGCGATAGTGTTATCCTCGGAAATAGTGGCTAAGCCCTTTGCTTCCGTCCCACTTGGCCAAAATAATCCCACGGCCGCCCCACGGCGTACTTGATGCGCTTCCTCTTTAGCGATTGGAAATGGTCCATATGAATCCCCATCCCCCAGCGTGTCAACTGACCGCGATGAGTACTGACAGAAGTGCGCTCTGTTGACGGTAGTCTAGGGATGTCCGCAAATCTACGCACACTTATCACATTTTCTTAACATACTCCTGCTGCGTCCCTTCTCATTTGTGGGCGAAAAGAATCCTTGGAATTTGTTCTTATGCGAGAGGTGCGAGCACACAGATGTCCGCCATGAGCTCCTTGCATGGACCTCGCTAGAGTAAGTTGGTGACCATGTGAGTTTTAACACATCTTAGCAAAGGCTTGGTGAATGATCGCCGAAAAAGCACCCCATCGGGGCCAGGGTATTTCGCGGACACCGTTCGATGGCTCCCAGCCTTTCTTTGGGTCCTCGGGGAGGGTTTGCTTCTCGATGTAATCCGCCATTTCATCTACCCGAGTCCACTTACTTGATCCTCGATATTGTTTATACGTATTCGATCTATAGCGAGTCTCTCAGTAATTCAATCGACAATTTGTCTCCAATTCACCAATTTCTTGCTCGGTTATTCTTGAAAGGAGGTCGACTTCCACATTATCCTCTCTCGCATGACTTGGTTATTTCATAGTAAGTGAAATTTTTGATGAGGGTTTTGCAAGGCACGATGCGAGCTAGTGCTTGGGTTGATAGTATCATACTCCCCCTAATTTGATTAACTATGGTGAGAGTCATGATTGATCTCAATATTCCCGAACTCCAAAGTCTCTTGCCAGTTCCGTACATTATAATCGCTTGTCTGTGCTGATTGTTTGATGCCTCGAACTTGAATCTCTCGAGGCCCTCGCCAATTTCTCCCCGCGGGGTGCGATGCAGTATGCCCGCTCCAGCGATTAACTTGCTCGCGGAGCCGTCCACATCTCAAAGTCCATCACCTCTTACAGACGGCTCCGCCGGATTGAGCAGTTTACGTGCTCGGGCTTTACGGGTCATCTTACGATTCTGCTCGCTTTCTTTTCCGAGGTCGGCTGTCCGCTAATTTGAATGATGATTCTACTACAAAATCAACTAAGGCCACTGTCTTTGATTGTCTTTCTCGGGGAGTAGGTGATACGGAACTCGGTGAGCTCTATAGACTGGCCCAGCATTAACCCAGGGACTTCTTGGTTTATGTAAAACCTTTCCTAAGCGGGGGCCTCGGTTGGAATGCAGTTATAGGATGTGCGAGAAAAGTAGGCTCTTAATTTTCGAGCGAGATCTGAAACAAGGCGTAAGCTAACTTTTCTATATTAAGATAACGCCCTTCTACGGCGGACGGTGCCCCTTGCCCATACATGGCGGTTTTGGGAGTTACTCTCCTCCGCCACAAGAACGACACTTGCCTTGCCAGGATCGATGCGGCTAAATACAAGAAATAGCTCTTCTCAGGGCGCGAGAAGGCTGTTGAGTAAGTGGGCTGCCGAGGTATGTCTTGAGCAGCAAAAGCAGATGGCGCTCGGTGCTCCGTGTAAATTAAATCGACTCTGCTTCCCCCATTGAGAGGTTTGAAGAAGGGGAGGCTGTCTCTCTCTGTGACCGCGAGATGAAAGCTGACGAGAGTGCGGTGATGCGACCATTGAGTTTTGTACATCCTTCGCGCGGGCGGGAGGTTTCATGTCTAATAGGGCTGGATTTTCTCACGGATTAGCCTCACATCCCTCTTTGGTTGACCGTGAGTCCGAGGAACTTGCCCGCACTTGACCACAGCGCACTTAAGGGGGTTTAGCTTCATGTTTGTTGTGGCGCAAGTTTTTTAAAGGTTTCCTCCACGTCGAGCTCGTGGGAGTTTTCCTTAGTTTTTATGACCGTATGCAATTGATGTAGGCCTCGAGATTTCTACTGCACTAGTTGGTTTTTAAAGACCCGAGATTGACCATGCTGCGATATGTGGCTCTTTGCATTTTTTCTTCGGCCGAAAGGGCATCATAGTGTAGCATTATGTCTTGCCGCATGGCAATGAAAGCTACAGAGCGGACATCTTCAGGAGCCATGGATCGGATTTGATGGTGGCGGAGTATGCGTGAATGAAGCACAGGGCTACGTGTCCGGCTATAGAATCCACCCGATCTGTCTATGCGAGGAAGAGGGAAGCAATCTTTGGGGCATGCCTTGTTGAGATCCCGGTGAAATCAACGCACATCCTCCATTTACCATTGGATTTCTTAACCATGACCACATTGGCGGCCCGTTTGGGGTAGGAGATCTCCTTTATTATCCCATTTTAGCAATTTTTCCACCTCTTCCTTGATGGCAATCTCTTTCTCAGGGGGAGAAATATCTGGATTTACAGTGGAATATTTTTTTTTGAAGGATGGGTCATCGTTGATTTTATGGAGGATCACGTCCTCGTTGATGCCTTGCATATCTTCCACCATCAGCGAACACGCCATCGCAATTTGCTCACAGGAACTCAGTAAGTATCCTTACTGCTCATCGCGAGATTTCGGTGACCTTAGCTTGTTTGCTCGGGAAGTGGGGATTGATTACCACCTCCTCGAGCTCGTCGGTCTAGGTTGAAGGTCGGCGATTTCACGATTGTGCAAGAGTCAATGACAATGTAGTTGGGGGAGTTGACCTGAGCTTCGGTCGGAGTGTTGCCATTGAGATATATGATATCACGATCGTTTCCCCCTCATTTCCTCGGTGAATATAACCTCCCTCAACGAGGCGACCAAGTTGCTTCGATTTTACGCTCATCTTGAGCTCCGCGCCCGTGGAATGGAAAGAAAGCATGCCCAGAAATCGGTACGGGTGGCGGCGGGAAGTGCTGAAAAAGGGGATTTTCCCTTTTTTGACTTGTCCTCGCTTTTCCCTCTATCATTTTGTCACTAGCCCTCTCATCTGCGGGCGGGAGGAATCAGCCTTTACTGTTGCTTTCCTTTTTCCTCCGGTGCTCGTAGGAATCTCCCATTTGGTTCTTGATAGTAGCGACCCCGCCCAGGAATGTTAAATTTCACCACTTTGGTGGGGACGGACCTTAGCTATTCCCAGTTCCGGCTGGACGATTCACGCGAGAATGGCATTGTATTGGGAAGGAAGATCGACCACCATAGAAAGTTATCTTGGCCGTCTTACGCGTGGGCTTTTCCCCGATAGCTACGTCAAACACAATCGTCCCACTTTACCACTTACGAGCGTGGTTGGTGAAGCCTTCGAGCATGCCGCGTATGGAGTGAGATGTGCTTGAGTCATTCTCATTCTGACGAAAGTATGGTAGTAGAGTATGTCGCGGGCGCTCCGGTATCTACGACACTTACTCGGCCTATGTTTGCCGGTTGATTCTCGTTACGAGGGTGAGTGGGCGTGTGTGGAATGAAAAAAGGGTGGAGAGCAAGATTCGCTCCTTTTGAACCAATTTCCTGCTCTTCCTCCGGGAGCCGGGGCGGGGATGGAGAAAACCTTACTCTAATGTCCGAATTTGGAGGGACAGTTTTGCTTATTAGAGGGAGGTTCCTCCCAAATGAAGTTAATGTCATAGTCCCCTGAAAATCATCATCATGCATTATCTCTTTCATTCGTTACCGGTCCCCGCGTGTGTCGTGCCAGCTGGCGATCATTGTTATTGGGGGCGGTGTTGTTTCTCGACCCAACTTGCAGTTAGCTCCCAGTTATTGATTTTCTCTGGCTGGATTACTCGCTTAAAGTTTGGGAAACAGAGTCCTCGATTCCGTGCAGTGAGTCGATTTGAATGATACTCACCCAGAACTTAAGTACACTCCTCTCATTTAGCTTTCGAAGCATGGGGGAGGAGTAGGAAAGTCCGAGGCTCTCATGATGCACCACCCCTTGGGTCGGTGAGCTGCGTGTAAGCTTGACTTTCGGCCGCGTAGCCTTTTTGAGCTTTTACGATCCCCGGCTCTCTGTTTTTGCCACGATTATTTGGGTGTGAAAGGGCTGCAGGGTGGTCTCCTGGACTTGGCTTATCCTTTCTTTCGCCGAAGCTCGCGGGAGCGGAGCTACTTATTTAGAGCTCTTCGAGGCGGAGAGGCGATGGCCGAGGCCACTTTCATACATTTCTCTCATTTGATTTAGGTTTCTTTGGAGGCAAAAATTCATTTTGAGGAAGGAGGAGCTGAGGCCGCATTACTCAAAACATAGTCGATATCTCCTTCGTCCAGGGTCACACAATCTCCTCGCTCACCTTCTGTGAACCGGGATATATAATCTTTTGTAGGCAGTTCGTTTGGTGCACCTTGACACGGCTTACGGTTAGATCTTGTCTTTGGTCACAGCGGGCACTGCTGCTTCCGACAAAGGCATTGAGGAAAGAGAACTCTGAGGGCGCGTTGAATAATTTGGATCTGGCAGGCGCGGGAGAAACGGGGCTAGCATCCAAGATAGGGCCTTGCTTTGTGAAGGTCATGACCAAAGCTTTGCGCATCCAGCGACTCGTCCGCGGAGAATAAAGCCATCTGGCCTGGAAATCTTCCCAGCTTATGACTCTTGGCATTTTTTGGATCCGTCATGAGAGTGTCCATACGGGGTTTGCCGCCTTACGGATCGGTGCCGCGCAATTTTATCGGCGAAGGCGTCCGTAGTGCGGCCACACTTACAGAGCGGCCTTACGATGGGTCTCCCGCATCTTACGCATAAATTCCACTGAGCTCGGGGTTACGGTCGACCAACCTTGTGCTTTTTAGCTCGTGGAGTCGCGCCTTACTCATTGGCCGGAGCGAGAGCCGAGGGTACGCTTTGGACCTCGCACGGTGGTTTGGTGTGCCTCTTCCCCCAATCTCTCTCATTTGTCCCTCTACCCATGCACAGCACAGCTCCGCTTGGCGGTGTCACGGTCGAGGCTGGTTCGGCCCGGTTTGCCCCGCGGCTTGACCTTATGCGCGAGGATTAGCAGAGGAAGGCTCGTTAGGAGAATCTTTGTGACCACTTTTGCAGGGAACTTTAGCCCTCCATTGGCCTACTGTTCAAACATTTCCATCTCCGCGTCGTTGATGGCCATGGCCTCCGCGACCGAGTTTGGACTTGGAGGAGACGGGATTTCCCAGCTCGCTTCTCGGGATTTGCTCACGGGGGAAAGTGGGGTGGTTAGAGTGGTGTTTTTATGTGAGCTTGGGGAGTTTTTGGGCTATTGTTTAGTAGGGCTGGGCTTTTTCGGCACGGGCTTCCTCGGTTAGCAGGTGTAGAACTCGTTGGTAGGGGATTTTGGGGCGAGAATGGGCCCCAGATTACATTGGCGAGTTGGTTTGCCTTTCCCTATTGATGGTGGAGGTTCGGCTTGGTTCTCCTCCTCTGCAGGGTCAAATGACCGGCATTTTGAAATTTGAGACATGTCTCGAGAAGACGAAAATAAGCGAAAAAGAAGAAGTGTCCTTTGACGATCGGTTGTTTAGACCACGAGGTGTGTCTGAAAACAAAAGTTTTAAACGGGAAAAACTTAGTGATGTAAAAAGAAGAGCCTTTCGGCGAATTTGTTTAGGACACGTGAGGTGCCTTGAAAACAAAGATTTTTAACGAGAAACGAAAGAAAGTGGCTTCAAACAATGGAACCACGATGACGCCACGGCTTTTCGGGGTCGGGAGCGGTTCGAGGATATCTGGCTAGGATATATTTATTGGTTTGATGTACCTAGATCACAACACAAACAAGCACCGTTAAGGTCAAAGTTGGATGTTACTCCAACTCGAGGCCCTCGGGTGTGAGTAAGAATGCGAGTAATCGGGCTTTGAATACCTTTGGAGTGTGTGTGTGTTTAGGTTTAGGGAGTAAAAGAGCTTACTCAATTGTATATGGAACTTACCTTGCCCAAGGGTAAAGGCCTTCTATTTATAAGCAATGCAATGGTGCTTGTTGAGGTAAGCAATGAGATCGGCACAGGGAGCAGCTTTGGTATTTGACCGGCTACACGTGTCATGACTAATTGGTCTGTCGGGGAGGGAACATTGGCTGTCCGGGGGACATGGGTTGAAAGTGACATGAGCCGTGTAGCGAGCAGTGCATTAAATGGAATAGTAGGCGCCGGGCGAGCCGCATTGAATGCGTGATGGGGAGGCCGGCAAGTGGCTGTCGAGCCGAGTAAGCTAACTTGCTCGGTAAGGCTTGACATTAACCGGGAAGCAGCGATGTGCCCGCGGTCAACGTTGTGCCGCGGTCAAAGATATATGACGCGAGCACGGTTGATGCGGGCATGACTCATGCGGGCACGGATCCGGCGGGGTCCCAATGGTCCTCGATGGGGACGATGCGAGGAGGACACGGTGCTTGACGCGAGGGCCTATTTGTCCGCGGTCTTCCCTCCGGCGGTCTAGGAGCCACGTCAGCTGGTTCCTTGGACTAGGCCAGCGCGGGCCCGGTCCGGTAGATCCGGGCTCATCAATGGCCCCTAGCTCCAAGTGTGATTATTTATGGTGCAGTGAGGAGCTACTAGAAGCTCGGTCTGCTCAGATTGCTTCCTCGAGCGAGCACCGGTGTTAGCGTTTTTGTTGTCTGTTGCTTGGCCCCGTGGGCGAGGAACGTTCGGGAGGCACCGATGAGTGACACGTGGTCCCTTGCGTGGCGTGCCTCCGGTTAACGGGTGGGCCCCTTGGCGAGATGAAAGGACGGGTTAGTGGTACGTACGGGGTACGTGTCGCTCGTTGAGGGGCAATAAATGCAAAGGGTATTTAATTTTTCGAATTTTCAAACGTTGGAGACGGTTCAGGGTCCGAGGTAGGATTTGTGGGCTAATTAATACGGGTTAACGGGTTAACCCGTATAGGTAGGCCTTATAAATATCAAACCCTTAAACCTCAAACCCTTTTTACCGTTTCCAAACCTTGAAGAGCCTTTGAGAGAAATTTCTTCTTTGCGATTTTCTTGCTCTGCTTTCCGAATCCTTCTCTCAATCTTTCTCTCGTAAGTCTTGTTGGGTGTTTTCTTCTTCATCTCCTTCTGTTTTTCTTTTATTTTGGTTTTCGAATAATGACTACTCGAGAGTTTGGACCCGCCGTCCCATAGAGTTAGGAGATGGGAGCACTCAGGATCTGTTTCTTGTTTGTAAACGGACGGGGGGATATTTAGGAAGGTAGGCCATGGGTGGCTTAGGTTATCCCTTGAGTGCTTCCAATATTTCTGCGAAAAATCCCGATGGGGGCCTTTTGTCCCACCGGTTGTGGGAGGCCAAGGATAAAAGGGTAAAAAGGAACGGTGATGTTTTGGTGTTGGGGGATACCGGTAAATGAGAAATTTTGTGATGGGGGTTTTGTGCGGGTTTCCGCGAGAGAGGCTCGGCTCACGAACGCCATTGAATTAGTGAGGAGAGCGATTCGCGTCCCGAAGTAGTTTGTGGCCAGGAAAAGTGTGAACTAATGGACTCGACCAATCAAGCGGTTCGCGGGCACCGGAGAGCGGGGACCACGAGTGACCCTACAGATGTTACGCCCCCGAGTACCATCTTTCCCCCGTTGTGCCGCGGCCTAGTGGCGGGGACAATTGAGCCGAGCCGACGACGAGGAACTTGACCCCTTGATTTCGAGGTGGCCAGGAACCGGTGAAGTTGAATCGGAGGTGGCCCACTGCCCGTGGTGACCCCACGGTCTCTTTGGCTCCTCGAGCTCGGAGACCGAAGAAGATGACCGCGGAAAGGGGGATAGGAGGGCCGCGGGGACCTCGAAGGCCGCCGAGACCACCAATATTGTGGATGCCTTCGAGAGCTCGACTCAGGAGGAGGAGGAGATTGTGGCCCTGCCCGGAACAAAGGCAAGAGGCCAGCTAGGGATGTGAATCCTGGTCGTGGCCGTAAGAAGGCGAGGAGGTGGCCACCATTGGTGGGAGGAGGAGATTTACGAGGTATATAATGTGGACCGCTACGCTACTAGTGTCCGCACCCTTGGGCATGTTCATTTGGCGGACAAGGACAAGGCTGCGGCCAGAGACCATAGCGAGATGTCCGTGGGGACAACAAAGCTGCGTTTTTATGGGAGCCCGGTTTGAGAACGGATTGAGGCGCCTGGACCCTTTCTTTTACTTCTTCCTGGAGTTCAATGCCTGCATGCCCATGCACCTGACTCCCAATGCCATCCGGGCCATTGTCTCCTTCATTGCTGTGTGCAGATTCATGTGCTATGAACCTACCCTTCTTTGGGCTCTACGCTTATTATCGAGAACCAGTTAGCCGTGGTATCTTGAGCTTGAAGGCTAGGAACTACTCCACCAGGCCTTTCTCTCCTCCCTCCAACAAGTTTGACCAATGGAATCGGAAGGACATTTTGGTTATTGAGTCAAGATTCGGATGGCCCTTTTCCAAACCTTCACACCCCGTCCCTATGAAGGTGGCCGCTAGCAAATATCCGGACCCGTCCTTAGCCGATGCTATGCGCACTGCCATAGAGAGGCATCTGGCCCTCTACTTGGACAGCGGGGAGGAGCCCGTATATGACGTGGGCGCCATAGTGGAAGATGAGCCCCTACTGATCTACTCGGGGGTGGCTCCTCGCAGGGAGGGCGCCCCACATGCCCCCAGCGTAGAGATAGAGCCTTTGCCCGCGACCACGATTGGCGGGTGCACGAACATTACCGGTTCGAGGCGGATTGTAAGACACTGTATCTTTGGGCGGCGAGTGCGATCCTCCCGAAATAATCGGTCTCGATTCCTCTATAAAGCTGTTGCCAATTTACTTTGCCTTTGATTTTTGAGCTGCTCTGCTAACCATTTTTCTTTCCCTCCAGAGTAGATCCGGAAGTGTATAATTTCTGATGGCTCCTCCTCTAAGTGCTGCTCAACTGAAGGCCAAGAACCAGAGGGCCAACAAGGAAGCTGCCCAGAAGAGGCAGAATGAGATGGGAGGGGTTCCCACAAAAGACAAGACTGTTCCTGTAGCGAGCAGGAGGACTGGGGAGACTCTAGCTGCTCCCAGAACCATTCTAACCACTGGGAATCTGCCTCCACCTCCCCGGGGTCCTCCTCCACCCAATGCTCTCCGGGCATCATCTCCCGGCCGTACTATTGCCTCCGGGCATAATCAGGAGCAGTCCAAGAAAAGGGCTGATAGAGATGCGGATTTGACGCATAGGGAGAGGTCCTCCAAGACCCAGAAAGTGGGGGATACCTCTACCCGTAGCCCTCCTGCTGCTGCCACTACCTCTACCACTGCTCCCTCCACCGCGGGGACCATATGCTCGGTGGCCTACCCGATCTCCTCCCTAGCCACCCGCGAGGAGACCTGGGAGAAGAGAAAACAGGTGGGAGCTGTGCCCTCCATTGAAGGGGTGGACCTGTATGCCCGCTCTGCCCATAACTCAGTTTGTTGGGATAGGGCTCATCAACAGGCTTTTTGCCCCGGATTTCTATCATTCCGTGGCGGAGAAGGAGAACCCATCAGCCTTGATGGGAGACATTGGGATTGCCCTCACTGAGGTTTGATTCTTTCTGTCTGTCTCTTTGACACTGTTAGCCTTCCTTGTTCTAATTATCCTCCTCGCAGGTGGGCAATAAGGCTATGCGGCTCCGGGAGACCTGTGATAGCCTGTCCCGAGCTTACCAGCAACACCAAGGACCTGGCGGCTAAACTCCGTGAGCTGGAGCTGGCCCAGGAGAAGGTGGGGACTCTGAGCTCCCTCCTGGATGCCAAGGAGAAAGAGCTCTCCACCAAGGAGTCCGATCTGAAGGGCTTCCAGGATCGGGTGACCGAGCTGGAGGGGAGCCTTGCAAAGGCAAAGGGTCAGCGAGATGAGCTTAGGGGCCACAAGCTTCAGCTGGAGCAAAGAAATTCCGAGCTCATGGTCAAGTGGATGCCTCCCAAAGCAAGTGGAGATCACGGAGGCCAAGGCGGATGATCTCTCAGGAAGGCTGCTTGCCTCGACACGGTTCGGCTTGGAGAAGGAGAGGATGCTTGGCCGAAGCTCGCAAGGAGGCCATCGAGGAGTATAAGAACTCCGATGAATTTAATGCGGAGTGCAGGCCCAAGATGAGGCCGGTGTCGGACACAGATCCGGAACCGCGGCCGCGGGTATGTTCTCCGTGCGGCGGTTGGCCGTGATCGGCTCACTGGTTGCTGCGACGCGGAGTGCGTGCCGGGCATGCGCTAGTTCCTCTGTCAGGGGACGAGGTCGAGTCTAGATCTCTCCGCCGCGGCCTCTCTGCGCCTCACTGTGGCGAAGTGAGCGCCACTTGGCACGATCGCCGGCTGGATGTCTTTGCGATTCGGGGACAACCCTTTATCTTTGGGGATGCCACAGCTCGGGTTCTTCCAGAGGGCCGGCCATTGGAGATCTATTCCCCGGCAGCGGCTCCGCTTCGGCCTCCGCCGAGCAACAAGCTTGCTCCTACTGCGAGGTGCCTGCGGGGACCCGGCCTGCCTTCCCAAACTCCAGGACTCGAAGCGGGCGCGGGGGTGCGGCCGCTGAGGAGCCGAGCGGGCACGAGATGGAGCGGCCACCGAGGAGCCCAAGGAGAATGCTCCCTTAGTATAGGATTTTTTTTTTCTTGTTGTAATAGTTTTAGGACTTTGTAAATACTTTCTTATCATCAATAGAAGCATTTTTCTCCACTTGGCTCCTTTACTTTTATCTTAATTGCTTGTCTCGTAGGCTATTTTGAGTAGTTTGGCAATTTTCGAGCACCTTAATACTTGCATTCTTGCCTATTACTTTTTCCAGCGTTTTTGACTTACAATTAACTTTATACTCTCCTTACGCGGGCGCGGCTTAGTAGGCCCTTTGCCCGCATTTTTTGAGTTTTTCTAACTCTTTATTCAAAACCCTTAGGTTTTTGTGAGAGTCAGCCTTATTCTTCTATGATCGCGTTTGTTTAGCCTTGTGGCAAACTTTGAGGCCTTAACCTCGTTTGTCTGTTTGGCTTTGTTAAACTAGTTTGATCACTCTCATCCATTTACACTTATTCCCAGCCTTGCGAGCTGTGGTGTAAGTCAAAAGTAGCCAAGGCAAGCATACTTTCATAGGGCATGCAGAAGGTGGCCGTGAGGCTATTGTTCGCGCAACAGAAAGGTAGGAGCATATTTTAGCATAGAGGCCCTTTAACCCCCTGGCATATGTATCCCCTTATTGGAGGTTCTCACTTATTTGACCCTTTATTCAAAACTCCCTAGGGTTTTTCGTGAGGGTCTCGTGGCGATCTGGTGAACGGGCTTATATGTAGGCCTTTGTCACATACAGGCATGCGAGTAACGGCCCTAACGAGGTCCTTCGCGCAATTAGTGGGTCCGGACTTCAGGTCATTGTCCCCACTAGAATCCGTAGGCACGGGCATCATGGCCTTTGTACCTACGTTCATCTATATCCACTTATTTTTGGTGGTGTCACGCGGGCAGGAGAGAGTATCCTCCCCGCGATCATAGTACGGATCGTAATGGATCTTTGTACATATATAGGCATGCGGATCCTTAGATCTTTGCGCATCAGTAAGTAGGAGCTCATATGTTGGCTCTTGAACCTACTGGCATCCGGCTGCGGGCATCCACCCTAGCTTTTGGGGCTGGTGGGAATTGATTTTTGCATCATCAAAATATGATGATAACTTCTCACTTATATATATATAGTCTATACTCCTTCCAAAAAATTACAAAGATTTTAAAAGAAGTATCTCTTAAGGTGGTCGCTATTCCAAGCGTGCTTAAGCTCTTCTCCCTCTTTTGGTCGCAATATGTAGGTGCCCTCTTTGACTATCTTTGTGACCTCATATGGACCTTCCCATTTCGGGACGGCTTGTTGAAACCGGGTTGGGTCCCTTGGACCTCTACGCTTCGAGTACCCAGTCTCCAAGCGAAAAACTCCTCTTATTTACTCTTGTGTCATGGTGCTTCTCCGCGTTCTGTTTGTAGTTCACCATTTTTTCATGTGCCCGCATTCTCTTTCCTTCGAGATCGTCAGTGTCACACCTTACGTTTGCCTCGTTTTGAGACTCGTCGAAGTATGTGACTACGTACGAGGGTAGGGCTACCTCAGCTGGAGCCATTGCCTCGACCCATACGTGAGCGAGAAGGAAGTTTCTCCTGTTGAATTTCTTATTGTGGTGCGGACAACCCATAATGCGATTTGGAGCTCGTCCAACCAACGTCCTCCTCGTCCTTCCAAATTTTTCTTTAAGGCAGTCAGTACTAGCTTGTTTCTTTGCCTCGGCTTGACCATTTCCACGAGGATAGGCAGCTGCGGACTTACGGTGTTGCACCTTCATTCTCACACATTCGGCGGTGAATTTTGCGGAGAATTGGGTGCCATTATCTGAAATTATTGCTCGTGGAACCCCAAAGCGACAATAGATGTGGTCGTGGACAAAACTGATAGTGTTATCCTCGGAAATAGTGGCTAAGCCCTTTGCTTCCGTCCACTTGGTAAAATAATCCACGGCCACCACGGCATACTTGATGCTTCCTCTAGCAGTTGGAAATGGTCCAATAAGATCTATCCCCACGTATCAAACGGCCGCGATGGTACAACCAAAGTACGCTCTGTTGATGGTAGTCTAGGGATGTCCGCAAATCTACGGCACTTATCACATTTTCTAACATACTCTGCGCATCCCTTCTCATTGTGGGCCAAAAGAATCCTTGGAATTTGATCTTGTGCGAGAGGGTGCGAGCACTGGATGTCCGCCACAAACTCCTTCATGGACCTCATAGAGTAAGTTGGTGACCATGTGAGTTTTAACACATCTTAGTAAAGGCTTGGTGAATGATCGCCGAAAAAGCACCCCATCGAGGACGAGGTATTTCGCGGACACCGTTCTGATGGCTCTAGCCTTTCTTGGGTCCTCGGGGA
Source organism: Adenophora triphylla var. japonica (assembly GCA_022495995.1). Taxonomy (NCBI): domain Eukaryota; kingdom Viridiplantae; phylum Streptophyta; class Magnoliopsida; order Asterales; family Campanulaceae; genus Adenophora; species Adenophora triphylla. The sequence continues at coordinate 599,239 of JAFEMH010000139.1, read as the reverse complement.
GGGATTGCTTCTCGATGTAATCCTTCATTTCATCCACCCAGTCCCTTACTTGATCCTCAATATTGTTTATACGTATTCGATCTATAGCGAGTCTCTCAGTGAATTCAATCGGCAATTTGTCTCCAATTCACCAATTTCTTGCTCGGTTATTCTTGAGAGGAGGTCGGCTTCCACATTGTCCTCTCTCATGACTTGGTTCGGCTCATAGTAAGTGAAATTTTTGATGAGGGTTTTGCAAGGCCACGATGCGAGCTAATCTTGGGTTGATAGTATCATACTCCCCCCTAATTTGATTAACTATGAGCTGAGAGTCACTATTGATCTCAACATTCTGAACTCCCAAGTCTCTTGCCAATTCCATGCCCGCTATAATCGCTTCATATTCGGCCTGATTGTTTGATGCCTCGAACTTGAATCTCAAGGCCCTCATAAATTTCTCCCCGCGGGTGCGATCGAAGTATGCCCGCTCCATTTGATTAACTTGCTCGCGGAGCCGTCCACATATAAAGTCCATACCTCTTACGGACGCTCCCTGGGTTGAACAATTTACGTGCTCGGGCTTTACAAGGTCATCTTCGATTACGCTCGCTTTCTTTTTCCCGAGGTCATTTGTCCGCTAATTTGAACGATGATTCTACTACAAAATCAACTAAGGCCTGCGCTTTGATTGTCTTTCTCGGGGAGTAGGTGATGCGGAACTCGGTGAGCTCTATAGACCAAGCTAGCATTCTCCAGAGGGACTACGGTTTATGTAAAACCTTTCTAAGCGGGGCCTCGGTTAGTACGGTTATAGGATGTGCGTGAAAAGTAGGCTCTTAATTTTCGGCGAGATACAAGCAAGGCGTAAGCTAACTTTTCTATATTAAGATAATGCCCTTCTACGGCGGACGGTGCCTTACTTACATAATAAAGCGGTTTTGGGAGTTATTCTCCTCCCTTACAAGAACGGCGGCTCTTGCCCGGATCGAACGGCTAAATACAAAAAGAGCTCTTCTCAGACATAGAAATTTCTTGAGTAGAGGTGGCTGCCCAGGTATGTTTTGACTTCTTCAAAAGCTTGATGGCACTCGGTACTCCATGTAAATTCATCGGCTCTCTTCCCCCTTTGAGAGTTTTGAAGAAGGGGAGGCACCTCTCTGGCTGACCGCGAGATGAAGCGGCGAGTGCGGTGATGCGACCATTGAGTTTTTGTACATCCTTTACGCGGGCGGGAGGTTTCATGTCTAATAGGGCTGGATTTTCTCTGGATTAGCCTCTATCCCTCTTTGGTTGACCATGAATCCGAGGAACTTGCCCGCCTTGACCCCAAAAGCGCACTTAAGGGGTTTAGCTTCATGTTGTTGTGGCGCAAGTTTTTGAAGGTTTCCTCCACATCGAGCTCGTGGGAGTTTTCCTTAGTTTTTATGACCGTATGTCGTCAATGTAGGCCTCAGTTTACGCCTAGTTGGTTTTTAAAGACCAGATTGACCATGCGGCGATATGTGGCTCCTGCATTTTTCGGCCCAAAGGGCATCATAGTGTAGCGGTATGTCTTGCCGCAGCAATGAAAGCTACGGGCGGACATCTTCGGGAGCCATACGGATTTGATGGTAGCGGAGTATGCATCAATGAAGCTTAGAACTACGTGTCCGGCTATGGAATCCACCAATCTGTCTATGCGAGGAAGAGGAAACAATCCTTGGGGCATGCCTTGTTGAGATCGGTGAAATCAACGCACATCCTCCATTTACCATTGGATTTCTTAACCATGACCACATTGGCTAGACCATTTGGGGTAGGAGATCTCCTTTATTATCCCCGCTTTTAGCAATTTTTCCACCTCTTCCTTGATGGCAATCTCTTTCTCAGGGAGAAATATGCGGATTTACGGTGAATGTTTTTGAAGGATGGGTCATCGTTGATTTTATGGAGGATCACGTCCTCGGCGATGCCTTGCATATCTTCCACCCTCAGCGAACACATCACAATTTGCTCTAAGGAACTCAATAAGTATCCTTCTCTCCTCATTTGTGAATTTGCCCATTGACCTTAGCTTGTTTGCTCGGGAAGTGGGGATTGATTACCACCTCCTCGAGCTCGTCGTTAGGTTGAAGGTCGGCGATTTCACGATTGTGCGGGGAGTCAATGACAATAGTTGGGGGGTTGACTGAGCTTCGGTCGGTGTTGCCATTGAATATATGATATCACGGTCAATTTCCCCCTCTATTCCTCGATCAATATAACCTCCCTCAGCGGAGCGGCCACACCTTCGATTTTCTGCTCATCTTGAGCTCCACCCGTGGAATGGAAAGAAAGCATGCCGATCGGTACGGGCGGCGGCGGGAGTGCAAGAGCTTTCCCCTTTTTGACTTGTCCTCGCCTTTTCCCTCTATCATTTTGTCCTCGCCCTCTATCGCGGGCGGGAGGTGCGGCCTTCTGTTCTTTCCTTTTTCCTCCGGCGCTCGGAGGAATCTCCTGGCTGGTTCTTGATGGTAGCAACCCCGTCCGGGGTGTTAAATTTCACCCTTTGGTGGGGACGGACGCAACTATTCCCAATTCGGCTCGAGCGATTACGCCGAGAATGGCATTGTATTGGGAAGGAAGATCGACCACCATGAAAGTTATCTTGGCCGTCTTACGCATGGGTTTTTCCCCAATAGCTACGTCAAACACAATCGTCCCCTTTACCCTTACGGCGTGGTTGGTGAAGCCTTCGAGCATGCCCGCATATGGAGTGAGATGTGCTTGTCATTCTCATTCCAACCAAAGTATGGTAGTAGAGTATGTCGCGGGCGGCTCAGGTATCTATCAACACTCGGCCTATGTTTGCCGGTTGATTCTCATCCCGAGGGTGAGTGGCGTGTGGAATGAAAAATGGTGGAGGCAAGTTCACTCCTTTTGAATCCAATTTCCTGCTCTTCCTCGGAGCCGGGCGGGGATGGAGAAAACCTTCTCTAATGTCCGAATTTGGAGGGGCAATTTGCTTATTTGAGGGAGGTTCCTCCCAATGAAGTTAATGTCATAGTCCCCAAAATCGTCATCATAATTATCTATTTCATTTCTCTACGGTCCCCGCGTGTGTCGTGCCGCTGGCGATCATTGTTATTGGGGGCGTATTGTTTCCCTTAACCCACTTGGTTAGCTCCCGTTATTGATTTTCTGTTTGGATTACTCGCTTGGTGGAAACGATCCTCGGTTCCGTGCAGTGGTTGTTGTGATACTCGCAGAATTTAAGTCTACTCCTCTCATTTGGCTTTCGAAGCATGGGGGAGGAGCGAGGAAAAGTCTGAGGCTCTCATGATCACCACCCTTGGGTCGGTGAGCTCGTGTAAGCTTGTTTCGGCCATAGCCTTCTTGAGCTTTTCGATCCCGGCCTCTGTTTTGCCACGATTCTTGGTGTGAGCGAGGCTGCAGGGTGGTCTCCTGGACTTGGCTTATCCTTTCTTTCGCAGAAGCTCGGGAGCGGGCACGCTAGGCTCTTCGGCGGAGGCAATGGCCGAGGCCCTTTCATACATTTCCTCCCGATTTAGGTTTCTTTGGAGGCAAAATTCATTTTGAGGAAGGAGGAACCGAGGCCGCCCTCAAAACATAGTCGATATCTCCTTCGTCCCGAGTCCACAATCTCCTCGCTCACCTTCTGAACCGGGATATATAATCTTTTGTAGGCTCGTTTGGTGCACCTTGACACGGACAAGATCTGTCTTTGGTCTAGCGGGCACACGCTGCTCCGGCAAAGGCATTGAGGAAGAGAACTACGGGCGGGCGAATGATTTGGATACACCGGGGCTTGAGGGCTAGCATCGAAGATAGGGCCTTGCCGGTGAAGGTCGCGGCCAAAGCTTTGCACATCAGCGGCTCGTCCGCGGAGAATAAAGCCATCGGCCCTCAAATCTTCCCATATGACTCTTGGCATTTTTGGATCCGTCATAGGTGTCCATGCAGGGGGTTTGCCCTTACGGATCGGTGCCGCGCAATTTTATCGGCGAAGGCGTCCATGGTGCGGCCACACTTACAGGCGGCCTTCGATGGGTTTCCCACATCTTACTGCATAAATTCCACAAACTCGGGGTTACGATCATCAACCTTCGCTTTTTAGCTCGTGGAGCCACGGCCTTCTCCTTGGCGGAGCCAAGGTGGTGGCTTTGGACCTCGCACGGCGGTTTTGTGTGCCTCTTCCCCCATTTCCTCGCTATCCTCTACATGCACCACGCTCCGTTTGGCCGGTGTCCGCGCTCGAGGTGGGTCAACCGGTTTGCCCCGCGGCTTGACTAGCAAGCGAGTTAGCGGGAGCTCGTTGGGAGAACCTTTGTGACCCTTGAGGAGCTGTAGCCCTCCATTGGCCTCTATTTCAAACATTTCCATCTCCGCGTCGTTGATGGCCATGGCCTCCGCGACCGGTTTGGACTTGGAGGCCAGGATTTCCTTCCTTCTCGGGATTTGCTGCGGGAAAGTGGGGTGGTTAGAGTGGTGTTTTTATGTGAGCTTGGGGAGTTTTGGGCTATGGTTTAGTAGGGCTGGGCTTTTTCGGCACGGGCTTCCTCGGTTAGGTGTAGAACTCGTTGAGTGGGGATTTTGAAGTGAGAATGGGCCCCCATTACGTTGAAAACGAGTTGGTTTGCCTTTCCCTATTGATGGTGGAGGGTTCGGCTTGGTTCTCCTCCTCTAGGGTCAAATGACCGGCATTTTTCGAATTTGAGACATGTCTCGGAAAGACGAAAATAGCGAAAGAAGTGTCCTTTGACGGTCGGTTGTTTAGACCACAAGGTGTGTACGAAAACAAAAGTTTTAAACGGGAAAAACTTAGTGATGTAAAAAGAAGAGCCTTTCGGCCTTTGAATTTGTTTAGGACACGTGAGGTGCCTTGAAAACAAAAGATTTTAACGAGAAAACGAAAGAAAGTCGGTTCCGCAATGGAACCGCGATGACGCCACGGCTTTTGGGGTCGGGAGCGGTTCAAGGATATCTGGCTAGGATATATTTATTGGTTTGATGTACCTAGATCACAACACAAACAAGCACCGTTAAGGTCAAAGTTGGATGTTACTCCAACTCGGGCCCTCGGGTGTGAGTAAGAATCTTGAGTAATGAGGCTTTGAATACCTTTGGAGTGTGTGTGTGTTTAGGTTTAGGGAGTAAAAGAGCTTACTCAATTGTATATGGAACTTACCTTGCCCCGAGGGTAAAGGCCTTCTATTTATAGGCAATGCAATGGTGCTTGTTGAGGTAAGCAATGAGATCGGCCCTAGGGGGCACTTTGGTATTTGACCGGCTACACGTGTCCGCGGCTAATTGGTCTGTCGGGGAGGGAACATTGGTGTCCGAGGGGACATGGTGAAAGTGACATGAGCCGTGTAGCCGGCTTAGTGCATTAAATGGAATAGTAGGCGCCGGTGAGCCGCATTGAATGCGTGATGGGGAGCCGGCAAGTGGCTGTCGAGCCGGTAAGCTAACTTGCTCGGTAAGGCTTGACATTAACCGGGAAGCAGCATGTGCCCGCGGTCAACGTTGTGTCCGCGGTCAAAGATATATGACGCGAGCACGGTTGATGCGGGCATGACTCATGCGGGCACGGATCCGGCGCGGGGTCCCAATGGTCCTCGATGGGGACGATGCGAGGAGGACACGGTCTTGACCACAAGGGCCTATTTGTCCGCGGTCTTCCCTCCAGCGGTCTAGGAACTGCCACGTCACTGGTTCCTTGGACTAGATCGAGCGCGGGCCCGGTCCAGTAGATCCGGGCTCATCAGATTCTATATTTGAGATTTAATTTAAGGGGATCAGAGTCCAAATCGTATATGATTGCTCCCATTGAATTGTCGAGTTTGAATCGATTCATAATTGTACTAAGGCGTTTTATTTTACCATTCTACATCTTCTCATTGTGTTTATGAATATTACATGAAAAAAAAAAAATATGTTACATTATGACATACTCCCTCCGTCCCATAGAACATTACCCCTTTTGCTATTTTGGGCGTCCCTCTTTAAAGTCCCACTTTCCTAAAAAGAAAACCTTAAATCACTATTCTCTCCACTCATTCTCTCTCCTACATTATTTTAATACTCACAACACCATTATAATTTACTATTCTCTCCACTCATTCTCTCTCCTCCCACTCACAACACCTACTTTAATAATATTATTCCTTATTTTCCGTTCTCAATAGTAAACGTGTAATGTTCTATGGGACGGAGGGAGTAGATTAAAAGAAAGTGTAATAGTCATAAATTATTTGTAGGGACATTTGCCATATATTCTCTCAATATAATTTAATCTAATCTAAATCATAGGACACATAATATTTAATCTACCATATAGTTTATGACTTAATGAGTATATCATTCTCATCATTTGTTATGTCCACCCTTCTCATCATTTTAATAATTCCACCCCTGATCATTTTACTAAGTCCGCTCTTCTCTTTTCTCGTCATTTCACTTTCTCTACAACCCCCATTAACTTAGGTCACCCCTCCCCACTTTCTCCGTTTAACAACTCCGAGAACCACCAATTCCAATTACCAACTCCGGCGATCAAATAACGGATAACTTATCAGTAAGTTCTCGATTGTCAACTAACCAACTAAAAACACGATCAACTACGGCAACCACTAATTACGGCGACCAAATAATTGAGAAGTTATCAATAAGTTATCAATTTTCAAATAAACTAATAACAACACGATCAACTCCGACGATCAAACAACCGAAAATCAGTAATTTCTCAGTTATCAACTAAACTACTAAAAACACGATCAACTATGGCGACCAAACAACTGATAACTTATCAGTAAGTTCTCAATTGTCAAACAAAAAATATTTTTTTGCATTGTCGACTCATTAAGAAAAATGGTCAATGATGGATTAAATAGCTTTTTTTCATATTATTACAACTTCCGTAGCCTAATACAGTATATTACTCCCTCCGTCCCAAAATGTTTGTCCCATTTGACTTCTTTGCTGAACTTTGACCACAATTTTATGAGAGATTAATCATTTTCATAAAATTCTAAAAGTTGTTGTTGATAATATTATTAATGGTGAATCAATAAGAATTTTTAGAATTTTATGAACATAATTAAATTGTCATATATTTGTGGTCAAAGTTCAACAAAAAAATCAAATGAAACAAACATTTTGGGACGGAGGGAGTATTATTTAGTAAACAAATGCTCCCTCATTCTCAAAATGTGTGAGTTATCCAAGATTTTGCACTGATTACTCTGTTCTAGTAAGCAAATGCTTTCTTAGTTACAAAATGAATCTCACTTCCCTTTTGGGTTTGTTCAAAAAATAGTATAATTTACTTTTTACAAATTATATTTTTTTAAAAGAAAATATTTTTAGACAAAATCTTGCAAAAAAACTAATTTTTTGTAACATAAGAAAAAAAACTAGTTTTAAAGCACTAAGTCTAATTAATAAGAGTGATGTACTGTTTTGAAAACTAGTTTTTTATAACATTTTGAAAAAAAAAATAGTTTTTCACAAGAGTTACTAATATTTTTATTGCAATTTCAAGAAAACACTAGCAAATAATTAATCATTATTATTACTTCTAAAACCAAAAAAAAGAATTCAAAATAATGCTTATGTAGAAAGTAGAAAGGCATTTACCATATACTATATCCATCCCATGCGAGTGTATACTTATTATTTTTTCGTCTGTCTCACGTGAGTGGATACTGTATAAAATGTCAAAGTTTTTACACTATTTTTCCAACTCATTTTTTGTCCTACTTTACTTTTATACTAACAATACCAATCAACTTACTATTCATATCACTCATTCTGCTGGGTTTAATGCCATCTCAATTAGGGATGCCTGAATAAGGGGATTGAACAAAGAAATCAAGTAATTACTATAATAGACCAGGGGTGACCGCGCCATGGCAAGAGGGAAACCGCGCCGAGTTTCTGGATAAACGGGGCGATCATGTGCCCTTGAGTAGAGATCGCGCCCAACCCTCTTGACAAAGAGGGCAGTCGCGCCCTTCAGGGGCCGATCGCACCTTAGCCCATTTTGGGCCTGACGCCGACAAAATTCAGAAGCAAGGTTTGAAAACCCTTCAGGGTTAGAAGTAGGGCAGTATAAATACCCCATATCCCCTAACGATTTGAAGTAATTCTAGTGTGATAGGCATATCAATAATTCTAGGGTTCTGAAGTTCTCTTGCTTATCTGTTTTCTAGATTTAGGATTTGCACAACCAGAAATTTTTGTGATCAAGAATACGTGCACGAGATTAGAGATTTTAATCTGTTGATTTCCAATTGATTATAATATTCTCTCCCTCTTCCCGTGGACGTAGCCAAGTTGGTGAACCACGTATATTACCGTGTTGTGTGATTATTGTTTGTTTTCTACTTCTACATAGACTTTGTTCTAACACATTCTCTCTCCTATTTAATTTTTCATACTCATAAACACATAATCCCACTATTTCTCTCTCCTACTTTTTCTTAATTCTTGTGTCATACTTTTTGGTCCACTCACGTGGGACGCGGGGAGTATTCACAAGAACAACCTTCTTTTAATAAACCCTACTAAGTACTAATCAAAATCACACATCACATGAAAGCTTGAAAAGGAGGAATTTTAATAGAGGAATTCGTCAATGTATTTTGACAACAACAATAGCAGCCATATATTTATAGAAACAAACATACAATCAAACCCCCTAATGAATGCTTTTTCATTGCATTTGCATTCAATTTTTATACCTCATTGGCAAGGGCGACGACAACAGCCGAAAAATCCAATGTGGTGACAGCACCAGCAGTCGGAATAGAGGTGGAAGAGTAAACCAAAACGCAATGAGATTTATGTCAGCAACTAGAAGATCCAGAGTTGAGTTTCCATCGGCGTTTTAAGGGTTTCGGTGCATCCAGATCTGATATGGGGCCACCGGTGAGATAGGGACGATCGGAATAGGGGTTTCACATATCTGATCTTCGTAAAAAATGGAGGTCATCGGAGAGAGAGAGAGAGAGAGAGAGAGAGAGGCAGCCTTGTTGAATCTAGGCCGAAGGCGCGGGGGAAGGAGAGTCAAATCTTCTATAGGTGGCCTTTTAAGTCCGCCATCAAATCCAAGGGCTCAACCCTGGACAGGCGGTAGAAACTACCAAGCTGATCTGGCCGATAAGAGGGAGAAACGAGGTGGCCGGAGTTGTAGAGTTTGATCAGAGTTGTGGAGCCTAATGTTAATGAAGAAAGCGTGGAAGCCGGAGAAAATGGAGACACCGTCAAGGGAGGGGAATGGGTGATGGATGCAAAAAAGAGGGTTTGTCGGAGTTGGGGAGGGAGACGGACATCGGTGTTTGGGAGGAGAAAGGTCGTCCTAATTGGGGAGGAAGACAGTCGTCAGAGTAATAGGTGGCTGAAGGAAGGGTAGAGAGAGAGAGAGAGGTGGGAATGTGTGTTTATTTAGAGTTACAGGGATTATAAGGTAAATATGATAAGTTGTTGTATTAAAACATAAATTAGGTTATACCGAGAGTAAGACATAATTTTCTCATATTTATATTAGATTGCAAAGTGTTTATGCATAAAAACTAAGGTTACGTTTGTTTCACGTAAAACGACTTTTGAAAAATGATTTCCTTTAAAATGTTTTTTCGGAACATGAAAATGTTTTTCGGAAAATGAGATAAACATGTTTTCGGATGTTTGGTAAGGAAAATATTTTTCGAAAAATATTTTCATATGTTTAATTAAAATATTTTTTGATAAAAATACAATTTGAGATAAGTTGAAAGAGATAGGGTAGGGTAGGGTGATGGAGATAGGGTGGTAGGGTAGGAGGTGGGGATTAGTAGGGATGAGATGGGTGGGTGTGGGGTAGGGTAGGGTAGGCGTAGGATAGGGGTAGGATAGGGTGGTGGGGAAAATATAAAGGGTAAGATTATGTTAGCCTAGGGTGGTGATAAGGTGGGGTAGGTGTGGGGTAGGGTGGGTAGCTGAGAGTGTGAGGGGAGGGTGGGTGGCCGAGTGTAGGGGAGTGGGGTTGGGTGGGGGAGTTGTTAAAAAATAAATTAATTTAATTATCAGTAAAAAATGTTTAACCGTGTGAGGGGGGTTGGTAGTTAGTGGGTGAGTTGGTGGGGGTGGTGAGGGTTGTTAAAAAATAATTTTAATATGAATTAAAAAAATTGCTTGAGAGTGGGAGAGTTGTTAAAATATAATTTTTTAAAATGAATAAAAAAAATAGTTTTTGACCTTAAGGTGCTGGTGGTGGCGAGAGTGGGGAGTTGTTAAAAATTAATTTAAAATGATTAAAAAAATTGACCTTACGAGGAGGGGGTGGGGTGGAGGTGTGGGGGCTGGTGGTGGTGGTAGTGAGTGGGGTGAGGTAGGAAATTGTTAAAAATAAATTTAAAATGATTAAATTTATTTTTGACTTGAGGGGGGGACAGGGGGTGGCGGTGAGTGGGGTGGGGTGTGATGGTGGTGAGAAGGGGGGGGGATTGTAAAAATCGAATTTTAATATAAATGATATATTTATTAGGGTATGGGGTAGGGGGTGATTGATTTGTGGTGGATAACGTGAGGGTGTATGAAAAGTTAGGTGTGTGTGAGGGTGTTATCATTTTATTTTCTGGAATATTTTTTATTTAGGAAAAATTTGTAAGTTATTTTACTTAGAAAAGTAGGGAAATTATTTTGCGCAAAAGATTTTCTCAATTTTTCGATGTTTATCAAACACCGAAAAATGCAAAAAATATTTTCCGTAAAATATTTCCCCCCAAACAAACGGAGCCTAAAATAAAAATATTGACTTTACAAAGTAAGAGGGAAGAGAAAGAAAGTCTAGGGTTTAAATCCCTTTGACAACATGTATATTTTAAAAGTATTTTCTCAGGTCAATGTTTATTTGTATCTTTATTTTTTCACCTAATTTGAATTTACAATTATTATCACTTAATTTAAATTTTAAATATTTTAATTTTAGGAAGTAAATAATGAATAATGAAAAAAACTGTGACAGAGACAAAAAAATCATAAAAAAGGCATTATTTATGGATTTTTTTCTGAAATAATTCCATTTAAAAAAAAAATTCCAAAATAACTCACCTTTGATACTATTTTCCAAAATGACCACTTTTTTAGAACTCGCTACATGGTGTAGAGATTTCAACAATTGACCGTTGAAACTCGCTAAAACAAGTAGCGAGATTAGTTAAATTAAGATTAACCGTTTGAATAAATTAACTGTAATTAACAACGTGAAACTCGATATACCATGTAACGAGTTTAGGCGTATACAGAACTCGCTACATGGTGTAGCGAGTTTAGAAAGTTCAGTTTTCAGTAGATAAGCTTTGCAGATCCAAATTCATTCTTATTCTCATTGTTGAGTTTTGGGGTTACAAACGCAGCGGAAAATTTTATACAACAACAAAATCATAACCCTTAGATCCGTCTAGCATGAAGAGATTAGAAACATGAAATAGAATTACATATCTTGAATGCGATTAAGTTTGTTAAAACAGATCTCAAAATTCAAGCCTTAGAATTTTGATGTCGAATCTTCTGTCTTCCTTGTTCAACCTTGGTGATGAATCAATAAATTGAGATCTTCAAGCCTTAGGAGATAGCAACCTCCCTCTAATGGTGATCCACACGCGAACAAATCAAGAACGTTTCTTGTAGGATTGCTAGATGATCCTCTTGATTATTGAATCAATATTCAATAATCAAAGCCAAAACAATGGAATTATTTGGGATCTTTTGATTCTTAATCAATAATCAAAATCTAGAGTTTCATAAACCTAGAACAATGATGTAGTGAGTACAAGTTTATGGCTGTACAAGGCTTATATTTATATCACACATAAATCCCTAATCATATTAGGGTAGGAGTCCTTGTCAACCAAAACCAAATCGCCAAAGGAATCCGCGTGCTGACTAAAATTCGCTCAGGGCATGACTCGTGCTCCTGGGCACGACTCGTGCCACGAGTCGTTCCAGGCCATCACGAGTGTCCCAAGCCAAATTCAAGTCGTGACACGACTCGTGATAATTTTTGCACTCGTGCTGCTTTTAGGAACGAGTCGTGCCCACGAGCACGAGTCGTGCACAAGCCCACAAAGTCAATAAGTCAACGAGTTCTCCCTTGGACCACAAAATGTAGTCGTTCTGCATTATGTCGCGACTCGTCCTCAGGGGCACGAGTCGTGCCATTCCCCAAAATTTCCAATTTTTTTCAGCCAATGATCAATTCATTCTTTGTGTGTGACCCAATAGGAATTATATTATGTTGGTAGTGAGTCGAAACATCAACCTCACAAAACATAAGTGGTTTCTAGCAAACCATTATATCCACCCAATTAATATAACATCAAAGCTTGATTCCTCGATAGATCAAATGTCACAATCCCTTTGTCCACGATGTCCAATTGAACACGAGTCATGGTCCATGTCAACTCACATGTTCAATGCTTTCTCGATTCCGAATATGTTGATAATCCAAATACATTTGATCTCTATCAAATTACTTGAGTGTGGCCATACATTTCATCAACATCATTCATCGAGGGGCCCAAGCAAACATTACTCTCAACGAGAGGGACAAATCCCATCTTGACTTATCATTCTTCCCTACAAGAATCCAATTGTGCCAACATAGCCCTTATTGCTATCCGATTAAAGATAGTGTTAGACTATATCAAACACAATGTTCATCATGTGGAAGACGATGATAATCCTAGGTTCAAAGGATTCAATGATATGACTATCATGAGATTTAATCATGACACATATGACTATAGACAATGTCATAAATCTCATCGGTAGGTCATGTCCAATACTTGTTCTCTAGCAAGTATCCATAAGTGTAATCTGCATCACATGCATATAATATCTCCATGATTATCAATTACATACTTATACTAGTTATTCACAATAACTAGGGACGCAGTTCAATATAATAAACATGTAAACATATAATGAACCAAATAATACTTTCTCTATAATAAATGATAAAGACGATTACATAGCATTTAGATTATAAGTCAAACAAAACTAAACGCTTAGGGCACTACACCAACAATCTCCCACTTGCACTAGGCTCCATATATGTATTGTATACCCATGGACCACACATGACCATCATGCTTTGCTTGTGCGAGGGGATTTGTAAGCGGATCTCCAATGTTATCATCGGTTGATACTTTGCATATCTGAACCTCTCCCCGATCAATGAACTCTCGAATGAAATGGAAACGTATAAGTATATGTTTGGATCGCTGATGTGACCTAGGTTCCTTTGCTTGCGCAATGGTACCATTGTTGTCACAATAAATTTTCACCGGATTAGTGATACTTGGAACAACTTCCAAGTCACTAATGAACTTCTTGATCCAAACTGCCTCCTTGGCTGCATCGGATGCCGCTATATATTCGGACTCAGCTGTAGAATCGGCTATGGTACTCTGCTTGGAACTCTTCTAACAAATTGCACCTCCGTTGAGCATAAACACAAATCCCGACTGCGATCGGAAATCATCCTTGTCGGTTTGGAAGCTAGCATCTGTGTAACCTCTTACAACAAGATCTTCTTCCATCCCTCCAAAGACCAAGAACGCATCCTTAGTCCTTCTTAAGTACTTAAGGGTTGTCTTGACTGCCATCCAATGGTTCTCACCAGGATCAGATTGGTATCGACTCGTCATGCTCAAAGCATACGAGATATCGGGTCTTGTACAAATCATAGCGTACATGATAGATCCAATAGCCGAAGCGTATGGAACTTCATTCATCCTCTTTCGCTCATCAGTTGTCTTAGGACACTGATTCTTGCTAAGAGTAACACCATGACCCATTGGCAAGTTGCCTCTCTTAGAATTTTCCATCTTTAATCTTCTAAGAATCTTGTCAATGTAGGTACTTTGACTCAAACCAATTATCCTTTTAGATCTATCTCTATAGATCTTGATGCCAAAGATGTAAGCGGCTTCACCCATATCTTTCATTGAGAAACATTTCCCTAACCAAGACTTGACAGTCTGAAGCGCAGGAATGTCGTTTCCAATGAGTAAGATATCATCGACATACAATAAGAGAAATAATACTACGCTCCCACTGAATTTCATGTATACACAAGGTTCATCTTCGTTCTTGACAAAACCAAACTCTTTGATTTTCTCGTCAAAACAAAGATTCCAACTCCTAGAAGCTTGCTTCAATCCATATATGGATCTCTGCAACTTGCACACCTTATTAGAATTTCTTGGATTAATAAAACCTTCGGGTTGTGTCATATATACATCCTCGAGTAACTTCCCATTTAGAAAAGTCATTTTGACATCCATTTGCCATATCTCATAGTCATAATATGCAGCTATGGCAATCAAAATTCTAACAGACTTAAGCATGGCAACAGGCGAGAAGGTTTCATCATAATCTACACCATGAATCTGCCTATATCCCTTTGCTACAAGCCTAGCCTTGTAAGTATGCACCTTCCCATCCATGTCAGTCTTCTTCTTGAAGACCCACTTGCACCCTATGGTTTTTACACCTTCGGGTGGCTCAATCAAGTTCCAAACTTGATTATCCGACATGGATTGCAATTCGGATTCCATGGCTTCTAACCATTTATTCGAATCGGGATTGGACATCGCCTCTTGATAGAAAGTAGGTTCGTCATTCTCAATGACTTCCACTTCATTACTTTTCGACACGAGAAATCCATATCTCTCGGGTGCGGATCGTAACCTATCCGATCTACAATGGACTTGTGGATCTTGAACCGGTTCCACAACTTCTTGTGGACTTGGTTCAGTCTCTACTATCGATTCCACGTTATTTTCGGGTTCTTGAACTTCTTCAAGATCAACTTTACTCCCACTAGTTCCTTTATTGAGAAACAATTTCTCAAGGAAGGTACCATATTGAGCAACATACACTTTGTTTTCATTGCGGTTGTAAAAGTAATACCATTTGGTTTTCTTTGGATAACCAACGAAAATAACCTTGTCAGATTTAGGTGCTAACTTATCGGAGACAAGTCTCTTCACATAAGCTTCGCAATCCCAAATCTTCATGAAAGACAAACTAGGTTTTCTTCAATGCCACATCTCATGTGGGGTCTTAGAAGCCGATTTAGTATGGACTATATTCAGTGTGAACGCAGCAGTCTCTAATGCATGTCCCCAAAAGGATATAGGAAGGTCAACTTGACTCATCATCGAACGAACCATGTCTAATAGGGTTCTATTCCTCCTCTCGGAAACACCATTCCATTGTGGCGTTCCGGGTGGAGTCAACTCTGAAAAAATTCCACAGTTTTTGAGATGATTGTCAAACTCTAGGCTCAAATATTCTCCACCACAATCGGATCGAAGTGCTTTAATAGTTTTGCCAAGTTGATTTTGTACTTCATTTTTGAATGTTCTAAACATCTCAAATGATTCACTTTTGGACTTCATCAGATAGACATAGTCATATCTAGATAAGTCATCGGTGAATGTAATGAAATACCAAAATTCTTCCCTAGCAATGCTGCTCATTAGTACACATACATCAGTATGTATTAGGCCCAATATCACTAGCCCTTTCACTACTCTTAGGGTAGGGTGTTTGGTCATTTTGCCCAATAAACAAGATTCGCATATCTCATATGATTCATAATCATGTGAGTCTAACATTCCATCCTTGTGGAGTTTAGAGATGTTTTTCTCGTTTATATGACCAAGCCGGCAATGCCACATGAACGAGTTATTCACGTCATTCGGTTTAGACTTCTTGTCCACATGATAAATATTTTCAACATTATTTTGCTTCTTGATGGATGTGGTTTTACCCATCCAAAAGATATATTTCCTAGCTTATTTGATACTCGAAACATTGGGAATTTAATGTATTTTCTAGTGTTTTGATAGTACAGGGGTTGAAGTGCAACAATGTTGAAAACGGAGGATTGGAGCGTACTTTGGAAGCTTTTGGATCAAATTGCAATTTTGGAAAATCTGGGACAAAACTGACATTTGGAAGTTCAAGGGCCAAATTGGAAATATTGAAAAATTCAGGGACTAAATTGGAAATATGGAAATTTTGGAGGAATTTGATTTATAAAAATTCATGGGCTAAAGTGAGAAATAAAATCTCAAAGAGCGAAGTGCAAAAGAATTTTTTATAGTGGCCAAAGTACGACTGCAAAATGGCGAGACGAACCGAATAACAAAAGGGTACCAAATCAAGGGCCAAGGCATCTAAATTGGCCGGCCAAATGCATGGCTGGCTAATGTTAGGAGAAATGGGGCCAAGGGAAGTTGTTTGGCCAGGGCAAAGTGATCCTGGGCCAAGGAAGAACAAAGCTGGGCCGAAACTTGGGCGGTCGCCCTTGAGTCTCGGGCGGACGCACAAATGAATCAACTTGGCCGAGTATACTCTCTGTTCACCTGGGCAGCCGGTGGGCAACCGCCCACAAAATTTCAGCAACAGAATTAATTTCGTCACAAATAAGGAAAACGTGATTTCAACAGATTTGCACAGAATCAGTGACGGATTTCGGGGGATTTTCTATTTTGACTAGGATTTTGACCCTAATTTGTTTTCAAAAAGTATTTTCACCTCTCTCCTCCTATAAAAATAACCCTAGACTAGTTTTGTATCATCTTTTGTCTTTTATTTTGGGGATCTTTTAATCTTTTGAATATTTTTATCTCTCTCTATATTTTTAGTTTAGGTTTTTATTTATTTTTGAAGATGAAAGAACAAGGTTTTGATTTGTTTATTATAATGGTCATTTAAGGCTAATTTATTTTATTCATGGATTGAGGTGAGTAACAATTTGATCTTTATGCTAAGGTTTTAATTCTTTCTATTTCTTTTTCGTTCTTGTTCTTCTCAACGGTTTTAACTTTTGTTCTTGAGATCAATTGTATTGACCTAGCGGAATATACTTTTGATATCTTGAATTTATTTGGATACAAACCATTGCACTAGCGTGGATAATTTGTAATTTGACCATTATTGAGAAGAATAGATTCAATTGAGGACCTACCGGAAATCGAACGAATCTAGGTTCCATTGTTCTTAAGTTTTTAATTGAAATTCTTGAATGTTTATATTGACCTACCGGAATATATAAACAAGATAGAATTAGGAGGGTTTTAATGTTCTTATTGACCTACCGGAATATATGAACATCTTAACTCTAGGTTTTTGTGAACGAACCCAAGAATGAGATTAAATCCTTTTTACATGAAATAAAAAACATAAAGTGATAATTGTTATGATCCCAATCCATGAATCCCTTGTCTCTTGTTATCTTTAAATTTTGCTTTCTTAGTTTAATAATTCAATCAAATCAAAAATCCCTTTTTCTTTGTTTCTTTTCACACTAATTAAACATATTTGTTCAACACACAAATCTCTGTGGATTCGACCCTTGCTTGTGCATACTACTACAACGATAGCTAGTACACTTGCTAGGTATTTTATTACAAGTGGATTTTTATCCATCAAGTTTTTGACGCCGTTGCCGGGAATTTGTTGTGATTTGAACAAGTTTATTTTGTTAGTGTGTTGTAAATATTTTCTTTTATTAGTTTCTTTTTAGTGTAAATAATTTTCTTTCTTTTTGTTTAAAAAAATTAAAGGTCATGCATGAATCTAATTCTCGTGAGAAGTTGGCCGAGCAAGTAAAACAATTAATTGCTTAATTCAATGCGAAAAGTACTTCGCCTAGTGCCAATATAATACAAGATGCATGTTCCTGTTGTGGATTATACTCTCATGCTACTAATGATTGTCTGTCTAGGACATATTTTCATGAGTATTCTCCACAGATGCAAGAAAGGAGTTTGTTACACCCATGGCAACAACAATATGATTATTTCCCCAATTGTTATACACAAGAGTGGGAAAACCATTCAAACCATGCATGGAATAGTTATGAGCCACATTCTTATGACCCCCCACAACCTAAAATGCAACCATGGCAGGAGGCTTTGATAGGAATCCAGGAGGAAAATCTTCAACAACGATGGCAACAAACTACAACTTTAAATAGGCTCGAAGAACAGTTAAGTAAGATGGTAGAGGTTGCAAGGGGTTGGGGGCAAGATACAAGGTCGGTCCCTTCGAAACAATATGAATGGGAGGAAGACTCCAATATTGATGAACTTCCAACTCTCTCTCCATCTGCTGCTAGTGATAATGTGGTTGTTGATGATGATGAAGTAAGTGGGCCGATTGAAGAGGTAGAGAAAACATGGCATGAACAAATTTGTGATGAATTTGAGTTGGCCCTATATGGGGTGGAAGAGAAAGTAAAAAATGATGAGGGAGTTAATGTTGATGAGGTTGGGCCCGACCAAATTGACGAACAATGCCTCAAAGAAGATCTTCTCCATCCCATCGAAAGTGCGAAAGATTTTTTCTCCATCATTCTTGTACCTCCCCCTATTTTCAAGGGTGAAGAAAGTGGCAAAAGTTTGAAAGAGAAGAAGCCCAAAAAGCTGAAGCGTCAAAGATTTCCTTGGGCACAAAATAATATCAATGCTCGAGGAATATATATGGGACATGAACTGAAAATAAGGACCCGCGAAACCATATAGTGGGCCAAGGGAAGGAAGGCTAAGGCCAAAGAGATGTAATTGGGAGCAACGGTCGGGCTAACGACCTTAACCAAATGCGCTAATTGGGAGGCAACCCAAGTAGGTATATTTTATTTGCTTTATTTATTTGTTTTGTTGTGTCATATCGTCCTTTAAACCCAATGCATGTTTTTGTTTTCTTTGCTATGAGGACATAGCATGTTTTGAGTTTGGGGGTAGATATCTCTCCGAGTTTGTGAGTTTATAGGGGAGTGTATATAGTGTTACCCTCCAAAAAAATAAAAAATTTTAAAAATTTTGTTATTTTCATATTTTGGGAAGTCGGCTAGAGTCCATGATGATTGGAGAGTTATTTAATTTTAAAAATCTTGAGTATTATTATCAATATGGGGATATAATTGCATTGAAACATGTAAAGTATGATTTCTCCACCTTTCACTTTCATATTATTTTTCTTGATCATTGTTACCAATTTAGGAGACCTTTATAGGATCACTTTGGCATTCTCGGGGTCCCTAGAACATGTTTGCATGACTGTTAATAACACATCAATTAGGCTATTCGGGAAGTTATATGTGGCTATTTTCTTTGAACCCTATTTGTGAGCCTTTAACTTTCTCGTCACTTATAAAAATTTCCGCTAGAACACCTTTTGAGCTTGAAAAAAGAATGGAATCTCTCACAAAGTGGGAGGTTATTTTAGACCACCATTCGCATTCTTTTGTACCCTCATTGTCCTACCCTTTTAACTTATACACTATTTTTCCCACCTTTTCAAGAAAGTGAATCTAGGGAATGAATTGGAAATTGTGGGTGATGTTTGGAAAATCAAAGAATTGAGTGGAAATTGGTCATGAAAAGAAAGAAAATGATTATGTTATGTATTGAAAAGAGGGGCTTAAGCAAAAGTATTGAATGCACATTCTTCGTGATATATTTGTGCAAAAAAAAAAAGAGAAAAAGAAAAAAAAAAGTAAAAAAAAAGGAAAAAAAAAAAGAAAAGAAAAGAAAAAAAGAAAAAAAAATTTCTTGCCCTCTCTAATGTTGGAGTGGAAAGTGATCAAAAAGAAAGAAGGAAAGGTGATCAATCCCAAGTTTGAAAGTATACAAAATTATAAGTTTGGGGGTTAAATCAATTGGTTGGCATGGAGCGGAGTGATAATTTCAATGTGAGGATGTATGATGAAGACTTTCTAGTTTCACTTGCTTGACTTCGTATGTCCTTACCTTCTTTTGAAACCGTGAACCTAGCCCGCATTTATCGTGATACATTACAAACCATAGAGCCATATTTGATCCCTAAAGAGTAGCCGGGTTGACAGTTTTGTTTAAACATGCATATGAGTGTCCCTTGTGCAGAAAGTTTATCTTATTATCATTGATTTAGAGCATGTAGTTAGTGACCCTATAAAATATCTTACTTTGGTGACAATGATCTCCCATATTTCATTCATCTTTCATTATGTGGTGGAGAATTGTAAGTTAGATGCATCCATGTAATTATAGTCCCATGTTCATGATAATTCTTGTAGATTATGTGTGTTGTAAAGATATGAGACTTGTTGTGCCAACGGCCTATTATATGAATTGAGCAAATCCCAAAAATATTTTCTTTTATTTTAATTAGTTATTTAGTTTTTATTTTGTTTTAGTTATGTTTTACTCGAGGACGAGCAAAAGATAAGTTTGGGGGTATTTGATGGATGTGGTTTTACCCATCCAAAAGATATATTTCCTAGCTTATTTGATACTCAAAACCTTGGAAATTTAATGTATTTTTTAGTGTTTTGATAGTACAGGGGTTGAAGTGCAACAATGTTGAAAACGGAGGATTGGAGCGTACTTTGGAAGCTTTTGGATCAAATTGCAATTTTGGAAAATCTGGGACAAAACTGACATTTGGAAGTTCAAGGGCCAAATTGGAAATATTGAAAATTCAGGGGAAATATGGAAATTTTGGAGGAATTTTATTTATAAAAATTCATGGGCTAAAGTGAAAAATAAAATCTCAAAGAGCGAAGTGCAAAAGAATTTTTTATAGTGGCCAAAGTGCGACTGCAAAATGGCGAGACGAACCGAATAACAAAAGGGTACCAAATCAAGGGCCAAGGCATCTAAATGGCCGGCCAAATGCTAGGCCATGGCTGGCCAATGTTAGGAGAAATGGGGCCAAGGGAAGTTGTTTGGCCAGGGCAAAGTGATCCGGGGCCAAGGAAGAACAAAGCTGGGCCGAAACTTGGGCGGTCGCCCTTGAGTCTTGGGCGGCCGCACAAATGAATCAACTTGGCCGAGTATACTCTCTGTTCACCTGGGCAGCCGGTGGGCAACCGCCCACAAAATTTCAGCAATAGAATTAATTCCGTCACAAATAAGGAAAACGTGATTTCAACAGATTTGCACAGAATCAGTGACGGATTTCGGGGGATTTTCTATTTTGACTAGGATTTTGACCCTAATTTGTTTTCAAAAAGTATTTTCACCTCCCTCCTCCTATAAAAATAACCCTAGACTAGTTTTGTATCATCTTTTGTCTTTTATTTTGGGGATCTTTTAATCTTTTGAATATTTTTATCTCTCTCTATATTTTTAGTTTAGGTTTTTATTTATTTTTGAAGATGAAAGAACAAGGTTTTGATTTGTTTATTCTAATGGCCATTTAAGGCTAATTTATTTTATTCATGGATTGAGGTGAGTAACAATTTGATCTTTATGCTAAGGTTTTAATTCTTTCTATTTCTTTTTCGTTCTTGTTCTTCTCAGCGATTTTAACTTTTATTCTTGAGATCAATTGTATTGACCTAGCGGAATATACTTTTGATATCTTGAATTTATTTGGATACAAACCATTGCACTAGCGTGGATGATTTGTAATTTGACCATTGTTGAGAAGAATAGATTCAATTGAGGACCTACCGGAAATCGAACGAATCTAGGTTCCATTGTTCTTAAGTTTTTAATTGAAATTCTTGAATGTTTATATTGACCTACCGGAATATATAAACAAGATAGAATTAGGAGGGTTTTAATGTTCTTATTGACCTACCGGAATATATGAACATCTTAACCCTAGGTTTTTGTGAACGAACCCAAGAATGAGATTGAATCTTTTTACATGAAATAAAAAGCATAAAGTGATAATTGTTATGATCCCAATCCATGAATCCCTTGTCTCTTGTTATCTTTAAATTTTGCTTTCTTAGTTTAATAATTCAATCAAATCAAAAATCCCTTTTCCTTTGTTTCTTTTCACACTAATTAAACCTATTTGTTCAACACACAAATCTCTGTGGATTTGACCCTTGCTTGTGCATACTACTACAACGGTAGCTAGTACACTTGCTAGGTATTTTATTACAAGTGGATTTTTATCCATCACTTCTCTTCAATATCAAGAACATAAAGGCCATTAAATGAATTTGTAATACCATAAAGTATATCATTCAAATAAATATAAAACTTCTTATTTGCAATAAGAAAATTATACCCTTCATTATCCAAACAAGAAACGGAAATAATATTTCTACTCAAATCCGGAACATAGTAACAATTGTTCAAAACAAGTACTAAGCCACTAGGTAAAGTTACATCATATGTCCCTACGGCTGATGCAGTAACTCTTGCTCCATTCCCCACACGCAGGTCAACTTCAACTTGTTTGAGTAGCTTCCTATTCCTAAGTCCCTGTACATTTAAACAAATGTGAGATCCACATCCGGTATCTAATACCCATGAACTAGAAATAGAAAGGAAAATACCTATCAGATAGATACCTGAATCAAAATGTATTGCCCTTCTTCGCCTTTAGGACTTCCTTGTAAGCCTTGCAGTTGCGCTTCCAATGACCAACCTCTTGGCAATGGTAGCAAACCACATTCTTTTGAGACACTTTGGGAGCCTCTCCAGCAACGACAACTTTTACCTTAGGTTTAGCAACACTTGCTTTACCTTTCTTGAACCCTTTTCCTTTATTAACCATTAACACGTTTGTCGTTCCGGGCTTCTTGATGTTTTTCTCTGCGGTCTTAAGCATCGCATGAAATTCCGAGAGATTCTTATCCATGCCACTCATGTGATAGTGCATTATAAAATGACCATAACTTTCAGATTATGAATTCAACATCAAATCTGTGGCGAGTTCCAAACTCATCGGATTTCCAAGCCTTTCGAGACGCTCAATGTGACCCTTCATCTAAAGGACATGAGCATCAACTGACTGCCCCTCTTGCATCTTGTATGCAGTTAGGGCTTTAACCACATCATACCTCTCTTGTCTTGCTTGCACTTGGAACATTTCCTTTAAGCGCTCCGCAATATCAAAAGCAGCTTTCATGTGCTCAAGGTCCTTCTGAAGGGACTTAGACATGGTGGCAAGCATAAGGCATGTCACATCATTAGAAT
This sequence comes from Adenophora triphylla var. japonica, assembly GCA_022495995.1. Classification (NCBI taxonomy): domain Eukaryota; kingdom Viridiplantae; phylum Streptophyta; class Magnoliopsida; order Asterales; family Campanulaceae; genus Adenophora; species Adenophora triphylla. The sequence goes on along the minus strand of JAFEMH010000139.1, from coordinate 576,296 downwards.
CTTCAATTGTTTCTTGTGATCATCCTTATCTGCCCTTGAAGCATTGGCAGCAGGTGGAGGTGGAACGGGTTCGTTAAGAACGTACATTTTCTTCTCTTGCCTTAGAACAATTCTTAGGCTTCTGATCCAATCAAAATAGTTTGTACCGTTCTCTTCGAGCTTGTCCTTCTCAAGGATGAATCGCAGTGATAGTGGCTGATTATTGTGATTTGCCATTACTACAATAAAATATGCAAACAATGAAACATATAAGTATCAACACATTTATCATCTAAAAGCAAATAATTGTATTTCATAAATACTCCCACTAAATTATACACCTTCAAATACAAACATGTATCATATAATCATAGTAGGCTAAAATCCATATTTCACTTGATTTTGGTTTAACTGAGTCAATACCCGAAATCAAGCTATTTAGGTAGAAACATCAATCATATCACTATATGACTCTTAGATTTTTTATGAGATTTCCTTAGACATCATATATCAAAAACATGTTTTAAATCTCATCTATGCCTTGGATCAAATCTCATTTGAAAGCACCAATTAATTCAAACATTTTTCAAACGTATGAGACATGAAACGATGCACCTAACTGAGTCAAAACTACGTCAACCATTATCTCATCTTGATCACAAATTAAGATATAATGATGCACCCAACTGAGTCGAAACTACATCAAAATACCCTAAAATTTTACAAGTGTTCTAATCAAGGAATGAAATAAAACTTAAATATTTAGAAAGTTTTACACATAATAACAAACATCGCATGGTTGTAACATAAATTTTATGTGTACATAATCATGAACATAGGGCTTCACAAAATTTCATACAAACACTTTGATCCAATTTCGAGAAATTACAAATCTACTTTAATCATATTAAATAGATCAACAACCTATGTAAAAGACTAATCTTATTAATCAATTATTAATCATGACCATGGCATATCACATATGATTATTTAGTCAAAATAATACACATAAAATCTAGATCTATTTCATATAGCATGGATAGCAATTAATCAAATTAAATCTAGCATGCAAATTTCAATCCTAATAATGGCAAGACATGGATCTGATACCACTGTTGGGTTTTGGGGTTACAAACGCAGCGAAAAATTTTATACAACAACAAAACCCTAACCCTTAGATCCGTCAAGCATGAAGATATTAGAAACATAAAATAGAATTACATACCTTGAATGCGATTAAGTTTGTCAAAACAGATCTCAAAATTCAAGCCTTAGAATTTTGATGTCGAATCTTCTGTCTTCCTTGTTCAACCTTGGTGATGAATCAACAAATTGAGATCTTCAAGCCTTGGGAGATAAAGCAACCTCCCTCTAATGATGATCCACACGCGAATGAATTAAGAACGCTTCTTGTAGGATTGCTAGATGATCCTCTTGATTATTGAATCAATATTCAATAATCAAAGCCAAAACAATGGAATTATTTGGGAGCTTTTGATTCTTAATCAATAATAAAAATCTAGAGTTTCATAAATATAGAACAATGATGCAGTGAGTACAAGTTTATGGTTGCACAAGGATTATATTTATATCACATATAAATTCCTAATCATATTAGGGTAGGAGTCCTTGTCAACCAAAACCAAATCGCCAAAGGAATCCGCGTGCTGATCAAAATTCGCTCAGGGCACGACTCGTGCTCCTGGGCACGACTCGTGCCACAAGTCATTCCAGGCCATCACGAGTGTCCCAAGCCAAATTCAAGTCATGACACGACTCGTGACAATTTTTGCACTCGTGCTGCTTTTGAGAACGAGTCGTGCCCAAGCCCACAAAGTCAATAAGTCAACGAGTTCTCCCTTGGACCACAAAATGTAGTCGTTCTGCACTATGTCACGACTCGTCCTCAGGGGCACAGGGGCACGAGTTATGCCATTCCCTAAAATTTTCAATTTTTTTCAGCCAATGATCAATTCGTTCTTTGTGTGTGACCCAATAGAAATTATATTATATTGGTAGTGAGTTGAAACATCAACCTCACAAGACATAAGTGGTTTCTAGCAAACCATTATATCCACCCAATTAATATAACATCAAAGCTTGATTCCTCGATAGATCAAATGTCACAATCCCTTTGTCCACGATGTCCAATTGAACATGAGTCATGGTCCATGTCAACTCACATGTTCAATGCTTTCTCGATTTCGAATATGTTGATAATCCAAATGCATTTGATCTCTATCAAGTCACTTGAGTGTGGCTACACATTTCGTTAGCATCATTCATCGAGGGGCCCAAGCAAACATCTCTCTCAACGAGAGGGACAAATCCCATCTTGACTTATCATTCTTTCCTACAGGAATCCAATCGTGCCAACATAGCCCTTATTTCTATCCGATTGAAGATAGTGTTAGACTATATCAAACACAATGTTCATCATGTGGAAGACGATGATAATCTCAGGTTCAAAGGATTCAATGATATGACTATCATGAGATTTAATCATGACACATATGACTATAGACCATGTCATAAATCTCATCGGTAGGTCATGTCCAATACTTGTTCTCTAGCAAGTATCCATAAGTGTAAAGTGCATCACATGCATATAATCATCTTCATGATTATACATTACCTACTTATACTAGCTATTCACAATAACTAGGGACACAGTTCAATATAATAAACACGTAAACATATAATGAACCAAATAATAATTTTTCTATAATAAATGATAAAGACGATTACATAGCGTTTAGATTATAAGTCAAACATAACCAAACGCCTAGGGCACTACACCAACACTCATATCATCTCATATACTCTTATACTTACTTTAAAAAAAAAAAACTCAATTCTTCACATCATTTAATTTCAGAATCGTTGAATAACAAGAATAAAGGTAAATTAACATCATCTTAATCATTGTTTTCACTTGTGTTTAGATATCTAAATTAAAGTTTTTTATTGTATTTTAGTATATTATGGATATAAATGTTAGGATTTTGTTATTTAGGTTTTAACACTTTGATTTCGTAATGTAGGGTTAAAGATGAACCGGGGTTCAATCATTTTCATATGCTATTGGAGAGTTGATGATTAACAACCATTTGATGATCCTCGTTTTCAAAAATGGCCAAAATGTGCAATTATGGCTAATTGTCGATGGAGATACAATGAGTTGATTGATTAATTATATAAAAAGATGGGATTAGATAGGTCACAATATGATTTAGAAGTCATTTATAGATGTTATAATACTTTTGGAAGCGGATTGGTGAGTAATTTACTTTCTGTATTGAAGATAATGCGTGTATGTATATAATGTTCGATGTTTTAGTTAAATTTGGGGGCATGGGTAATTTGCACTTGTATGTGGTTGTAAAATTGATTTAAATCGACGTTATCCAGAGTTTGAAACACTACACATATAGACCATTTATGGGTATTCATCAAGTTGTAACTGTGATGTATGGGTTGACAAGTACACAAACACTTGTATCAACTCAAACTTCAAATTATAGTAACATCGTATACCCAAATGATCCAGTTGATGATGATAATTCTGAAGATAATGTAGATTATAAAAAATAAGAAGAAGACACTAATGTAGAAGCAATATTAGACGATGTTAATGATTAATATCAGGAGGGTAGTAGTGACTCTGATGTCTATTTGGGAGAGGGTCATGATGGGCCAATTGATTATGACGTGTAAACACATTTAGTTCATTATGAAGCACCGAAAAATCGAAGGTATGAGAGAGCAGATTATCCTTTTTATAGTGATATTGGTTGTTCTGCTCGACAATAAGAAGGATTCATTGATTACCATAATGAACCTAGTATTCCAGTTTGGGATCCAGAGAAAGATGAAATTGCTAAATGGATACGCTTTTCTGGCAAAAACAAGGTGCAATTTGATATAAAAAGGTACCATATGCGCACCAATCGCCGGTTCAGGGTAAGAAATAGCACAACTCACACATGGGTAATTGAATGTCTATTGAAAAAGTTTTCATGCAATTTTTATGTTCGTGTGAGTAGGAGAAAGTTTGGCTATTGGGAAGTGACCAATTACAAGGCTACTCATTGCTGCTTATATTCTTTAGAAAGTTGAGATCACCCCAACTTATATGCGAAGTTAATTGCTCGGCAAGTAGTTAGTCTTATTAAGGCCGATTCAAATTTCAAGGTTGGAGTTATTATTGCACACATCAGTGATATATTTGGAAAGGAAATTACATATAAGAAGTCATGGTGTGGAAAGCAGAAGGGCATTGTAGAGGTTTTTGGAGATTGGGAGGAATCTTATATAAGGTTACCCCGCGTCCTAACAGCCATCCAAAAATATAACCCCAGAACAATTGTTGAGTATACTCATCTTCCTCCCTTTTTCGGTGTTACACATGTTTTAACGGGTGTTCTGGGCTTAGGGCCTTGCATTGAAGCTTTCTCTCATTGTCGGCCTGTCATTTCTGTTGATGAAACATTCATTCATGCTAGATATAAATGGGTAATACTAATTGCTGTGGGTGTTGACGCCCAAGAGAGTATACTTCCTCTTGCATTTGTTGTTGTTGAAAAAGAGGACTGGACGAAATGCCGTTGGTTCATATATCTTCTTTGAAGACATATTATAAAGAGTCATGAAGTATGCTTGATATCTAACCGTCATCACGACATTCTTAATACTATAGCGGAAGATACGTGGTGACCAAATATGTATCATCGATATTGCTTGAGACATATGCGATCAAATTTCTTGGATAAGCATAGAGGGGAAGGTTTGAATTATCTGTTTTGGAGAGCGGGTAAAGCAAGTCAAGATAGAAAATTGAAATCTGCCTTAGAGAGTATTCGTTCAATTAACCCCGAGGCAATTGCATGGTTTCTGAATTTAGATGCAAGAAAATGGACATTGGCACATGATGGTGGTTACATATATGGCATTATGACTACTAACATGTCTGAGGTTTTCAATAGAGTCATGAAGGGAACGCGTGGGATACCAATAATAGCAATTGTTGAAACTGCATTCTACAGTTGTGTGGAGTACTTTCAAGTAAGGCATAGATTTTCACTTAATTCCTTAGAAGGTAATCCTGATAACCCTAACATCAATCCCCTACACCAATTCTGCCAGAAAGTTCATTATCGATACTTGAAAAATAGCGAGAAAACTATGACACGTCAGGTAAGGAGGTTCAACACTCATGAGATGGGGGTGTATCAAGTGACAACCGCATGTCAGGGTGATAAAGGTTGAAATATCCAAATTATCCGATTTAATGAGTGTACCTGCACATGTACTAAATGGGTTGCCTGTCACATGCCTTATTCCCATCTTCTTGCATGTTTCCATGCACAAAATCTTGATAGTCGTTCTTTCGTTTTCCATTTTACACAATTAGGGAATAGTACAAGACATGTAAGGGAACATTTGAACAAATCCATCATGAGGACTATTGGGATGTGGATGATTTGGTGCCACGTTTTTTTCCCTAATCCTCACCTTCAACGTTTTGCAAAGTCCGGACGGCCTAGATCAAGACGCTTTCAAAACTATATGGATTTTCAAGCAGATAAACGGAAGACTTAGTGTTCATCATGCAAATAAGAAGGCCACAATCGTCGTAGATGCCCAAACATTAGGGAGTAGAATAATGTTTTTCATGTAATTTATGTTTGAGTTGTTGAATTTACTTTATATTTCATTTGGATTTCGTTTGAGTATGAATTTGATGTAATTTTAATTTTTTATACAGTTTGTCTTGTAAATTGTGTTTGTTTTGATTTTCAGTTTCAGTTTCTATTTTTTTTTACAGAATGTGTTTCTGTTCTTAGTTTCTTTTTTAGTTTCTGTAATTTTAACAGTTTGCTGCTGCTGGGAAACACATTTCTAGTGAACTCGCTACACCATGTAGCGAGTGGAAATGTGTTTCCCAGCAGCAAATTGCTGTAATCCCACCTACACACAGAAATTCCATAAAACACACATCCCAACCTGTACTAAATTCTCAAAACAATATACTAAACTGTACAAAAATTTAAAAAACCATACAACAAATATCCAAATAAAAACTTAAAAAACCATACAGAAAATCCATAAATGTTTTCTTACAACTAATACCACAAATTTTTATTACATCTAAATAAAAAAATAGTTTCACTTATTTCTCCTCTCATACTTTCTATCATAGGCAGCCGGGGTGAACTTCTTCGTCAGATGCCGCTCCCGATACCCTCTTCTAGTCAACTCCTCCCGTTGAGCAGGGGTAAGACGTACCCCACTAGATAAAGTCATAGACGGATCAGAGAAGGGTGTAATATCCGCTCATGAATAGAAAAAGGAACCCTAAAGCCACTTCCTGAATATACCGGCGTGTGAAAAACCACTTCCCGAATATACTGTGAAGAATAATCAAAGAGTCCATCATACTGAGTCTCGAAATATGGCTGGACCTCAGGATCTGGCTCATCTGGCTCGTCGTGCAAGTCCATTTGTGGTTGTGGTTTTGGTTGTGCACGACGTCTAACACGACGTTGTCGAGGTTCTACCCCTTGTACGCGATCTACCGGTGCTGGAGGTGCTGCAGCCTCAAGTCGGTGTTGCTCCCTAATATTAGTGAGTGTGTGTCTAATCAACCTCCGCATCTCAGCTTATTGCGGACACAACATATGCTGATGCTCCTCATTGGTGATATGTAGAGCTATCAAGTAGGGACTGTCCCGTCGGGACGTCCCGTCCCGACATACAAATGGGACGAAATGGGACGGCATTTTTTAATCCCGTTTGAAAACGGGACAATTCGGGACGTCCCGTTTGGGACGCGGGATGAACACGGGATGGGACGGAACGTCCCGTTCCTGTTTCTTAAAAAAAATAAAAAATAGAAAACGTCAAAACTCAAAAATCAAGTCAAAATTGTTTACAAATTACAACCCTAAATTAATCCCTTTCTTCTCTCTTTCTCTTCCGCAGCCACAGACCCACAGACGATTGACGATTCGGCGAACGGTGACGGCGACTCGGCGAGAACTTTCTCACCTCTCCCTGCCGTTCCTTCTTCTCCTCTTCTCTCGAATCTCGATCTCAGTCAGTGACTCAGCGGGTCTCTCGAGCAATCAACAGGTTAAGGTAAAGTGTTTTAAGTTTGTATATATGAAATTACGAATGAACTCATCAATTACATGACTGAAAAAAATAGATTACTTGCAGCATATCTGGTTTAGCAAGCCCAGATTCAACTGGACAATGAAGAAGTAAGTCCTTCTCTTCTGCAGTTTTTTTTTCAAGCTTATATACTAAATACTAAAGCATTATAAATTTTTAAGATGAATATGAAGTATACTTTTGGTTATAATGTGGATTTACAAATCTTTGGAATACTTTGAAGTAGTTGAGAAACTTTTTGGACATTCATTTTGGGACATGAGAAACTTTTTCCTGGCATTGCGGTATGGTAGGTGTCTTCATTGACTGTTTGTTGTCGTAGCTTAGTCTGATTTAATGTATTTTTTTATTTAAATTACGGTTGGCATTTTGCACTATCTTCTATGGCCACAGAGACTGATTGAAGGAGCTCTTTGATAACAATAGTAGAGTGGAACCGTAATGGATTGACATTCATTTTTTTAATAATTTTAGTCAGCATTCTTGAAACTGGATAGCTTGATGAATTTCATTTTGTGTTATCTTTGCCCTTATTTACCGGTTGCCTTGTTTTCCCAGAAGAATAATCATTAGTTAGGTATTTCCCTTCCTAAAATATTGAAACAAACACATAGGAGCTTGCTGTTGCGAGATGAATCCTGTCTTATTAATGACCTTACCATGATTTAAACAGAATAAAAAGTAGTGTTTCACAAAGAGCACTGCGAACAAATGGATGATAATCACATAGTATAGTGATTATCATGCATATCCCTTTCCAGTTTAGTTGTTTCTCCCTACATAAAATGTACTTCAGTTCCTCAAAAGGAATCTGCAAATTGATCTCTGTGTTTGATAAGAGCAATCTTATTATGGATATTTATTTTGGCGCATAGTCAACGCTTATCCCTCCTAGTCAATGGGTCCCGCATAGGTCCTGCGGGATTCCGCATCCCGCAAATGGGACGGGATGGGACGGAGTATTTTAGTCCCGTCCCGTTTTGTCCCGTCCCGTTTCATCCCGTTCCCGTCGTGGGACAACATAATTTCGTTCCGTCCCGTATTCCCGAATTGACGGCTCTAGTGATATGGATACGTTGAAGGTTTTGCACCTATTTTTTATAGCAAAAAAATATAAGAATGATACATAAGTTAATAAATTGAAGTTTTTTTTAAAAAAAAAAAAGTAGAAAAAATAATGAAAATGTAAATACTTAACATGCCCTTTAGGAAATGAGCAAGCATCTGGTATCCAGCGTCCTTTATATGAAGAGGGTTCTGCATAAACATGCACGCTATGCTCTGAAAACATATCATATATAGATCAGTGTAATGCATAATGTGAAAGCATGGGATCCCCACAGCCAGTAAGTTATGCCTATGTTCCCAAAGTGCAATGTATTGTTGATGGCGGTCACTCCAAATCACAAGATTGTTTCCACGCCGATCAATTGTGTGCAAGTCCCTCCGAGTGTCGCAAGGTTCTGGAACCCCCTGCAGCATGCCAAACTGCCTCAAAACACAATTCGAAAAATGCCATTCTATCCTCTCAAAGTATATAAGAGGGACCCTCGTCATCCATACGGCCCGTCCCTAATAGCAGTAGGTCGGAGATTGTCGGTCTCTGTAAGGCTGCCACACAACCTGATCATCCGTTACCTTGGCCAGATGATCACGATAGCCTCGCAGGTTATGTGCAGTAACCTCCTTGAGATTCAATGATGATCTGGTTCACCTGAAATTTCATAAAAACAATAATTATAAGAAACAGTTAAAAAAAACTATAACAACGAGAAAATAATGTATGATATATGTATACCTGCATCCTAGTGGCATGTGCTCTTGTGCCGGATCAGTATTTCGCCTTCGAATTCCAGGTTGCACACATAGCAACCGCTCCCAAGCCCAAATCTATATCAATAAAATCTATATCAAATACTATAAATAATGTCGATAATTTGAAATCAAACTTAAATCAAACAACATAATGCACATTAAAATGAGATAACCATACCTGTAAAATGTTGAGAAATCCACCGCACTGGCTCGTCAGAGGGTTAGTCGCACTACAAAACTCTTGATATAGAAAAGTCAGCGAAGCACTACCCCAATTGTACATTCAGACCCTCGAAATCTCTCAATGCAGTGGCAGATAATACAACTTAACCTTGTTGTTCGTACGATCAGGCATCACCGTAGAACCCAAGGCTAGCATGATATATGCCCGTGTATACATATCAACAATGTCTTCGGGAGTATCATCAGCGAGGTCATGGAAATGTGGAAACTGACTCGTAATCCACCTTAGCTTGAGACTACTCCCATCCATATCTTCGAGAGATGGGACAGCCCCTAAAAGATCGTGACATACTACCCGCCAGTCTAGAAGTGGTTGGATGTCAGCATCAGTAACAGCATCCCCATCAATCGGCAATTCGAAAATCATGCTGATATCCTCTAGGGTAATAATCATCTCACCAATCGGGTGGTGGAATGAATGGGTCTCCGGACGCCATCTCTCAATCAATGCCTCCAACAACCCATAATCGTACTGAATTCTCCCTATATAATGAACACAACTAAAGCCACTCTCGGCTAATATCGACAATATCCTCAGAGCTTATCTATCCGACAATGTGGCAACACAACGAAATGAAAGCGAACTAGCAACCTGTTGTCCGACCCAAATAAAATGAGCTCTGTGGCCCTCGTGTGCAATCAAAACAAAGTTATCGATAGCCACATGATCAATGAAGGTATCCATCTATTTCAACAAAAGAAACCACATTTCACTATCAAATAAATACATATATAAATATAGAAACTTTGAAACATCAATAACAAATACTTTTAAATGAAATAACAAATATACTAACAATTGAGTTTAAAATAGCCCAGAAATTGAGTTCAAAATCTCAAAATTTTAAATATATGACAATTAAGTTCAAATATACCAACAATTGAGCTCAATAACAATACAAATTGAGTTCAATATCAACATGTACAACAACTCAAATAAAAGTATATCAACAATTGAGTTCAAAATATACCAAAAATTGAGTTGAATAAACCTAATTTTCAAGTAAACAAATACTCAAATCAAAGCAAAATCAACACACAATGTAGTAAAAAAACTTGAATGTAAACTTACAATGACGAAATTTGGGCCATGAAAAGCTTAGATTTGATAAAAATGACAATGGAAATATTTCTCCTTCTTCTCCCTTCTATTCGGCGGCAGCACACTTATACACTTAGGTTTTTTTTTGTTTTTTACAGACTATAAGTCGCTAGAAAGGGTATTCTGATTTTTTAAAACTCGCTACGCTATGTAGCGAGTTCTATGTACGCGTGAACTCGCTATATGTTGTATCGAGATTCACTTTGTTAATTACAGTTAATTAATCAAATGATTTAATCCATGTTATACTAAACTCGCTACATGGTGTAGCGAGTTTCAACGTTCAAATGTTTAAATCGTTACATCATGTAGCGAGTTATAAAATGTGGTAATTTTGGAAAATAGTTTCAAATGTGAGTTATTTTGCGAATTATAATTTTAAAATGGAATTCTTTCATAAAAAATTCTTATTTATGGGACTAAATTTTCTTAAAAATCATTTAGGAAAATAGGAAGTATATACTCCCTCCGTCTCAAAATGTTTGTCCCATTTGATTTTTTTGTTGAACTTTGACCACAAATTTATGAAAAATTAAACATGTTCATGAAATTCTAAAAGTTGTTGTTGATAATATTATTAATGGTGAATCAATAGAAATTTTTAGAATTTCATAAACATAATTAAATTGTCATATATTTGTGGTCAAAGTTCAACTAAAAAATCAAATGGGACAAACATTTTGGAACGGAGAAATTTTGGAACGGAGGAAGTATTTAAAAAGTATTTTCTCAATTTGCTTTTGCGCGAGTCTTTACTAAGCATAATGGAGTAAGGTCAATTAATGTGACTAATGAATGGACACAATCGATTGTTACTTAAAAAATAAATAATGAATGACAGCATATTGGACTGATCAACATCGCATGCTAAAATTGCCCTCTCATTTAAACACATCACATGTTCTCTTTGCTAGGAGTGGTCCTCTATTTTTTTTATAATTATTCATTTTTATTTTAATAGTTAGCGATTCATGCATTACTAATCCAAAAATAAAAACATGTATATGCAGGCAGAAGATTAAGGCTTGTTTGACAACCATTTCATTTCTGAAAATATTGTTTCTCTTTCTATTTTCAGTTAAAACAAACAAATGAAATATGTTTGATAACTGTTTCATTTTTAGAAGGTACAAAATCATTTCTTATTTTTAGCCCTTTTAAATAAATGAAAAATATTCAACTCACAAACTTAGATAATGTTTCTGGGTATAAATAAAAAAGGAAGCCTAATGAGATTCAGGCATCGAATCCAGTACACAACATTTCAAGTATAATAATTTCCAAATACATATACACACTAATACATACTCCCTCCGTCCCACCTCACTTAGGAATTTTTGAAATGGCACGGGAATTAAGGAAAAGGTAAATGTTGTGAGTGTAATTTGAAAATAGGATAGAGAATGAGTGGAGTGAATAGTAAATTATAATGTAGGAGAGAGAATGAGTGGAGAGAATAGTGATTTAAGGTTTCCATTTTTGAAATTTTTAAGTGAAGTGGGACGCTCAAAATGAAAAGTTTTCTTAAGTGAGGTGGGACGGAGGGAGTATATGCATATATATATAAATATATATATATATATATATATATATATATATATATATATATATATATATATATATATATATATATATATATATTGTTGGAATATTTTTATTCCATTAATTTCAAAGCACTCAAGTCTAGATTAAGAAGAGAAGAAAGATGAAGGCGGAAGTGTAATACCTGTTGAGTCCATCTTATGTCTTGATGATGTTCTTGCAAAGAAGGTAGAGAAGAAGAAGAAAATGAAGAAGGGAGATGTAGATCTTCTAGATGATTAATGTCTTATTTATGCTCAGATTATGTAGAGAGTATAGAAAGAATATGTAGTGTGTTTTCTAGGCTGATGGTATGCCTATATATAGAAAAACAATGGCACTTCATCTAGGGACTACACCTTTTCACTTAAGTGGTGTGAAATTACCAATCTCCCCATTATAAATAGGTAATTTTTACCTAAGAAATTCTACACATTTAATTAATATTTTATATTTTATAACAACATTATAATTATGATTTATACATGTACGTCTACATGTCACATATATTTATTAAGTATACACATTTTGCAATCCATGTTCTAACAATCTCCCACTTTGATTACCCAAGCATGTGTTTATACTTTAACAAACACTCATAAAATCATATTTACAATGTAAATAACAATTCAAATGTGCACTTTATTGTCATCCAAAACAATCTTGTCCATTAGTCTTACAAGTATAGGGACTAAAGGGGCAGTCATTGTAATTGATTCGCAACTAAACCCACATTAGTCACATATATATGTTCAACTAAATGACATAGATCAAGTATAGATGTGTAGCATGGAAAATTTAATGAATATATTAAAGCATGTATATATATTCTACCAACTAGTCTTATTTAACCGAATGAGATCAACATGAATAAAACAAATAACAAATAAAGCACAACACAAACTCTTACTATAAGCATTATCAAAAGTTGTTACACCCATATGAGCAATATGCTCGTGAAACATCAAAAGAGATAACATTTTATAAAATGGATCCAATAACATGGAGTTTGTTCCTATAAGTTGTATATCTATTTGTTCATTTTGTACTATTTCTCTTCAACAAGAGACATAACCATATGATGTCTTTCGACATCTTTGCATCCAGTAAAACAGAATCGAAATACCTAATGATCTCAAAATGATCCGATTTTGTATATGTAAGTGAACATACCAAAAAGTGTCGAGTTGGGCCAAGTAAGCAAAGCCCAATCCTTAAGGCAACCATTGCACCAACATATCAAGGGGGCCAGGCCCAATCAATGCAAGGCCCAAAGCCCGTCCCAAATATCAGTCAACTAAGCCCAACGTCCGACCTATCAGGTCCCGACCTAACTTAGTCCGACCTTACAATCTAGACTCTAATACGGGTACGATCCATGCTCTACCCGTCAGTCAGGTCGACCATTCCTCAACTGGCGACCTCGACCTAATCAACAAATGTCGACCCGACATTTGCCGACGTATTTGGTTGAACAATTCTCATAACCACATCCCTACAAATCAGGGGCCGTTAGAGACACGTTCCCATGACCAGTAACCGCCGCTACAATCTCGGAGCACATGTCGCCTCCCCAAAAATACAACCATCATCGCCTATAAATACTTCATCACTACCAAACGGTGGAAGGTAACTGCCATTTTGTTATCTGAATTCATTATTCAATACATTTTGAGCTATATTCAACTGTAATCTTACTCTCACGCCCGAGGGTCTAAGTCGGAGACACATCCGGCTAGTCGTGGGTTCTTGTTTTCAGGTCAGGAGCCAGGTGATTAGTCCTGCCACGTGGAGGATTACTGATAAGCACAATTCCTGCAGCATCAGTTTGGTTCCATTGCCGGGAATCGTGCTTTAGTTTGACCTCAAAAATTTCATCAACCTACAACAATGGTAACCCCAGACGGGCATGTGACAGAGGCTTCTGATGAACTCAATGAGGTGAATGCCAACACCAACGCAGATCTCAACACCAATGCTGAAAACGTAAATCTGCCTCCTCCCCCACCAAATTGTCCTCATGGTAGAGCAACTCACTCTACCAGTGTTGTTGATGGCAGAGGATTGCCCGATACCAGAAGAGGGAAAAGACACATGGAGGGACAAGGAGCTCCACCTCCCCCTAAGCGTCCAACTGCTCATGTGAATATTGGAAATAGGGCAGGTCCCTCATCCAACCCATTGAGCAGAAAGGAAATGTTATTGGAGCGAGCCCAGATTCTGGCCGAGCTACTGGCTATAGAGGAGGCTGAGAAGGCGGATATAAGATCAAAGAGGGTGGCTCCCTCTCAAGTCTCCAATAGGCAGCAGGCCAGGAGTGCTAGGCCTAATGAGGGTGTGGGACAGAACGGCGAAGACAGGATAGTTCAACGACCTCCAACGCACATTCATTTGCCGAGTAATGACTTAAGGGCTAGCCTCACCAGGAATAGGGAGCAGGAGGCTCAATCAGATTTGAGGACGCATCTAGAGGCCAATAGAAGTCGACGTGGTTCCCCTGCCCGGACACAAAGATCAATGAAAGCTCAATAAGCTACTTCACCAAGTTCAAGGAGATGGTGGATAGGATCGAGGAAGATCTCACTGACAGGGAAGTTATCAACTGCTTCAGGAATGGTATTTCCTCGGCAGACATGGATTATGAACTCACAGTTCGTATAGTCACAACTCGACAAGAGTTGTTCGAAAAGGTTTATAACGTCGCACTGGCCGAAGAAAGGAAGGAAAAGAAAAATGGGAAAAGCCCCAAGGTGGAGGTCGCCGATGACAAGAAGGACTCCAACAAAAATGGAGGAAACAATAAAAATGGAAAGAACAGGACAAGGGCGACAGAGAAGGTGCCCGAGACTTTCACTCCCCTAACGGTGAGTCGAACTGAAATCATGAATGCGGTCGAGCTGGCCCCACCTGCCCCAATGAACCCAGGCAACAAGTTCAGAAGGGACAACAGCAAGTACTGTGATTACCACAAAGACACAGGTCATCTCACAGAGGATTGCTTGGGATTGAAGCGTATCATCCAAAGAATGGTCGACCAGGGAAGGCTCGATGCATATGTTAAAAGGCCTCAAGCTGGTGGAGGCGAGCAACCAGCAGGTGGACAACAAGGACCAAGGCAACCTAGATTGAACTTGGGGGTTATCACAGAACAAGCCAGTAACACTGCCATCAAGCATAAAATCTTTCAGCTCAATAAAGCCCCACATGTGCCTCCAAGGAGAGATGTCAGGGATGAGATGATCAGCTTCTACCCCCACGAACTGGCGACTAATATGGCGGCTAGGGAACAAGTTCTCGTCATCCCAGGTCTAATCGACGGATGTACGACGAGCAGACTCTTAGTCGACACGGGGGCCTGCAAAGATATTTTGTTTTACAAGACTTTCCAAGAGATGGGTCTTAATGACGAGCAGCTGGAAAGATATGATGGCAGGTTGGAAGGTTTCACCAACCATCGAGTTGATGCCAAAGGACAGATTGAACTCGGCGTCGACCTTGGCGGCCCCCACGGGGTAGTATCGAAGGTACAATTTATTGTCATAGATGTGAACAGTGATTACGCCGCTATACTTGGTATTCCGAGTCGGAGTCGCTTGGAATGGTGGCATCAATCCCCCACCAACGAGTCAAGTTTCCTACACTCGCCTTTGGAGTGGGTTGTGTCTGAGAGCACAGCTCGAGCCTACCTGGATCATGTTCTCAGAGAAAGGAAGAAAAGGGAGTTAGAGATCGAGACTGCAGATGGTTACTTGAAGCTGTCCCAGTCAGTCACCAAAACTACCCGACTGTCAACGATCACCAATGTGGAAGAGTCGACCTATCGCTCAAATGACGAGGTCATGTTTGAGTCGACACGTCATTCTGAAACCACAGCGGTCGATCCAGATGTAGTTATGGTCGACCAAGTCCTCATAGGCAACCTATGCCTCCAGATCGACAATAACTCGGGGGCCACCACCACCACCAGCGAGGTTGCAGATAAGCTGGATGATATGATAGCTGAGGAAGCTCCACACCTGGGGGCCGAGGAGAGACAAAGAGTTAGGGAGATCATCATTGAGACCCTGCAGTTCAGAGATGGTCCAGAGCTGGAGGCTGTGGACGAGCTAGAATCAGTAGTCACCAACCCTTCCTACCCCGACCAAAAAATTCAAATTGGAAAGCAGCTATCAGCCGAGGAGCGAGCAGAGATCATTGAGCTGCTGAAAGGGAGTAATGATGTCTTCGCATGGCGTGTAGAAGATATGAGGGGAATAAAGGAAGAGGTCGCCGTTCACAGGCTTGAAGTCAACCCGACTATAAAGCCCAGACCCCAAAAACTGAGAAGCTTTGCTCGAGATAAGGAAGAGGCCATAAAAGCTGAGGTACAAAAACTTTTGAGTGCAGGTATTATTAAGGAGGCCACTCATACAACGTGGTTGGCCAATGTGGTCATGGTGAAGAAATCAAATGGCAAATGGCGGATGTGTGTCGACTTCACCACTCTGAATCTTGCTTGCCCGAAGGACAGCTACCCCCTTCCTAGAATTGACAAACTAGTTGATTCCATTGCTGGTCACTCCACCCTCAGCTTCCTCGACGCTTACTCAGGGTACCACCAGATTAAGATGCATGAGGACGACATAGTCAAGACGGCATTTCAGGCGGTTGGAGGCATCTACTGCTACAACATGATGCCATTTGGATTGAAGAATGTAGGTGCGACTTATCAAAGAATGGTGAACAAGGTCTTTGCCTCACAAATTGGCCAAAATATGGAGGCTTACGTCGACGATATGGTCATCAAAACTAAGACCGGACGTCACGTAGTCGACCTAAAAGAAATATTCGCCAATCTGCGAGCAAACGACATGAAACTCAATCCCAGCAAGTGTGTCTTTGGAGTAGCAGCTGGAAAGTTCCTTGGATTCATGGTGTCCCAGAGAGGTATAGAAGCTAACTCGGAGAAGATCAAGGCTCTAGTCGAGATGAAGGAGCCTACAAGTATAAAGGAGATGCAGTGACTTAATGGCAGGGTGGCAGCCCTAGGTCGCTTTATATCCAAGTCGGCTGAAAGGTCTCTCCCCTTCTTCAAATCATTGAGGGGGACGAAAAACTTTGAGTGGACGGCCGAATGTCATTCGTCGTTCCAACAACTCAAAGAATACCTTGCTACTCCTCCACTATTGAGCAGCCCGACCACTGGTGAAATCTTATTCGTGTATTTGTCTGTGGGAGACAAATCAGTTGCAGCAGTCTTGGTTAGAGAAGAGGAGGGCCATCAAAAACCGGTGTACTACGTTAGCAAGGCCCTATCAGACGTAGAGGGCAGATACTACAACGCTGAGAAGGTCTCTTATGCCTTAGTCGTAGCTTCAAGGAAGCTGTGTGCTTATTTCTTGGCTCTTCCTATTGTTGTTCTTACAAATGCTCCCTTGAGAAAAATATTGCACAAACCGGAGAGTTCAGGTCGCCTGCTCAATTGGTCGATTGCCCTTACGGAATTTGACATCGAGTATCGACCTAGAAAGGCGTTGAAAGCTCAAGCTCTAGCAGATTTCTTGGTCGAGCTTACGTTCACCAAGGAGGACAGCAAGCAGCGAGCTCAAAAGGAGAAAACCAAAGGGAAAGAGCCAGAGTTACAGCCCGCCATTACTCTACCCGACGATTGTTGGAAAGTCTACTCGGATGGATCAGCAACCAAAAATGTTAGTGGAGCCGGGATTGTCTTGATCGAGCCAGAGTCGGGGACCGTGTACGAGGAGTCACTAAGGTTCAAATTCGATGCCTCCAACAATCAGGCGGAGTATGAAGCTCTGGTAGCAGCCATAGAGTATGCCAAGTGCTTTGGAGCGACTAAAATCATGGCTTATTGTGACTCCCAACGGGTAGTCAACCAGGTTAGAGGCGAGTACGAAGTACTTAGTTCCACTCTGATCAAATGCTGCGACCTGGTGAAGGAGCTGATAAAGGATTTGGAATTCTGGGAGATTCAGAGGATTGGACGGGAAGACAATGAGCTAGCCGACCTCCTCTTGAAATTAGCCACTTCAGATGAGCCACATGAAGAGCCCATCTCTTTCCTCGAAAATCCAGCTTATGAGAGGATAAAAATTCAATGTGTAGAGGACGCTTCAAGAAATTGGGTTTATGAGAAGTGTTGGATCGAAGAAATGAAGGCGTACCTAGAAAGTGGCGAAATTTTGCACGATGACGAGAAGAAAGCTCGAGCTATCAAAAAGAAAGCTCCGAGGTACGTCATTCAAGGAGGCGATCTGTTCAGAAGATCCTACACTCGACCATTGCTAAAATGCATCCACCCTCAAGAGATCAATGCCAAAGGTTCGCCAACTTACCTCATATGCCGACAACCGAGCAGACCCTAGTGATTGCAACTTGGCCATTCGACATGTGGGGCGTCGACCTGATTGGACCCTTCCCTCCCGCCCGAGGAAATTGCAAGTATGTCATCGTCGCCATTGATTACTTCACCAAGTGGGTTGAGGCCAAGCCATTAGCTTGAATCACAGAGGAAAACGCCATCAACTTCATTCATGATTTCATTTGTTGTCGATTTGGTTTTCCTCGAGCAATAGTGTCTGACAACGGACTGGAGTTCTCCAGAGCCTTCGAAGCAGAGATGAATCGGGTAGGGATCAAACATTGGCAATCTTCTGTCGCCTATCCTTAAGGAAATGGGCAAGCTGAAGCAGCGAATAAACTTGTCCTATCTTCACTCAAGACGGGTCTCGTAGGTCGACGCAACAACTGGTTGGACGAACTCCCCCTTGCTCTTTGGGCAGTTCGCACAACCACTCGGGGGCCTACGGGGGAAACCCCATTTGCTCTCACATATGGATCAGAGGCCATGGCACCTGCTGAGCTCAGATTCCCTACTGCCAGAGTAACATTCTTTGATCAAGAGCAGAATGACATCAACAGATTGATCGACTTAGACCTAGTTGACGAGAAGCGAGATACAGCCTACCTTCGAATGGTCAACTACAAACAGCAAACTAAAAGTTACCACGACAAGAAGGTCAAGCCAAGATCATTCCAAGTAGGAGATCATGTGTTGAGAAAGATCGAAGCAACGGGAAGAAGAACTCAACAGAATAAATTGTCTCCCAACTGGGAAGGTCCTTACATAGTCACTCGAGTCGTCAAGGAAGGAACCTACATGATAGCTCATCCTGGGGGAGAAGAGTTGAAACATCCTTGGCACGCCACTCACCTCATCAAATACTACTTCTAGTTTTCAGCTTCCAAGTTCAAGCTTGTCTTAGTTCTAGTTTTCAGATTAATGTAAGCGTGTTCGTACTTCAATAAAAAAGGCTGTTTTATTCGACCAAATGTTGTGCAACACCAGTTTTAACTAGCTCGACTCTCAGTCAGCTTAGTTTGAATGAGCTCGATTCTTAATCAGCTTTGTTCTTTTAACAAGTTCGACTCATAGTCGACTTCATTTTATTTAGCTCGATTCTTAATCAGCTTTGTTCTTTTAACAAGTCCGACTCAACGTCGACTTCGTCTTTACTAGCTCGACTCTTAGCTTAGTTTGAACGAGCTCGATTCTTAATCAGCTTTGTTCTTTTAACAAGTCCGACTCATAGTCGACTTCGTTTTATTTAAGCTCGACTCTTAGTCAGCTTTGGTCTCATAACAAGTCCGATCCAAGGTCGATTTCGTTCCAATGAGCTCTACCCTATACCATCTCTAAACAGGTTCGACCTTGATTCAACCTCGTTTCTGAATTCTTACAAGGCTTAGGTCGACTCTTCCTACTACATCTAGCTCGACACACACGCTGAAATGGAAAACATACAACATTCAGAGATTAAAGTCGGCTACGATTATAAGTCTCCCAAAAGCGGGCTGAGACTTGCAAAAAATATGATTACATGTTTCTATGCCTCCCAAAAACTGGGTCAAGGCATTCAGACAATTTCAAAACAAAAAAGAAAAAAATTGTTCTGAGACTTGTTCTTTACATCATCCACATAAAAAGCGACCTAAGAGTTCTGGTCATCATTGGCAATTCCCCCATTTACATCGCCTTCTTGTTGATGTGGGCTCAGGGGTTTACCCGACTCAGAATATAAGCGTTGCTCCGGCTCATCCACTTCCTCCATGTCCTCTGCATCTTCCATCTCTTAAAGCACAGTGTCAAAGTTTCGAGGAGCCACTTCGTGGGCAACTCAAGTGCTCCTGGCCATCCTCTCGATCTTCCTGAGCGATGAAGGCTAAATCGTTGTCAAGATAAGGGACAATGGAATGACCACCCCGGGCCGTCGTGTCGTATTGAGCTTCAGAGAACCAACGAGCTAATTGCTCAAGGGTGACTTCAGCTGTTGGATCTACCAAGGCCCGACGCGCCATGTGACGTTTACCCACCTCCAAAAAGTCCTGTGCCTTGGCGACAACAGTATTATAGTACTCATCTCCATCTTTGAACTTCTCGATAGCATCAGGACCATCCTTCTCTAGATCCTCCTTCCACTTAGCTCGAGCAGCGTTGTGCTCTTCATTAAGTTCCATCAAAAAAGAATCTTTTTCCTTGAGGAGTTGGGAGACAGTGGCGAGCTCGACCTTTGTTTTCTCATGAGCAAGACGCTCGGCATCTCTTTCCTCCTTCACCTCCTTAAGCTGGGCGTTAACAGCTTCAAGATCTTCAAAAGCCTTCTTCTTCACCATCTCTTGAGCATCAAAGGAGCTGTCGAGGTCATTGTACTTTTCTCTCAGATCAGCCAACTCCTGTGCCTTCTTGGAGTAGTCATGTAAAGCTTGCCTATCCCTCTCAATTGAGGCCCTCCAGGAGCTTTTAACTTGCTCAACCATAGTAAGATTCTACATTTAAAGGAAACCAGAGAATTGTTAGCTCATAAGACGAGTTGATTAAATAAAAGAGCAAACTACTAGACAGAAGGGGAAAGTAAAAATTACCTCGCATTGCACCATCCCAGAGCGAGCTGAGAACTCTTCAGGCGTTATTCCCTTATCAGCAAAGTGAGCCAGCAGATCCACATCTATGGCCCTTCTCACAATCACCTGTCCCAAGCTCATATCTGGGTAACGGCGTCTCAAGTTGTTTACCCCTGCGAGCGGAGGAACATCACTCAATCTCTGCATCAGATCCTCAAGAGATTCTTGGTTGGGAGAAGAAGAAATGGGAGGAGGAAGATGACTTGGAGGAACAGACTTCCCTTTCTCAGTTCGCGATCTCTTCTTCTTATTCAAGGGCTGATCATCAGAGTCAACTTCCATCACATCATCATCAATATCGACGACATTCAGAGGACTAGCCACATTTGTCCCGGCACCAGAGGTTGCCGCGTTAACGTCAGAAATGGGATCAGAGCTCAAGCTAGGTCTAGCCGACCTATTGGACTCATCCCCTCCTTCATTCACATTTGCAGATGGGGTCCCACTCAGCAAGGGGTCTTCAAGCTCAACCTCTTCCATGGGGATCATCCCAGCAACGTCCTTGGGCAGCAGATTATTCCTTGTAGAGGCTTCTCTCTCCCGACTCGCTCTAGCATTGGTCGCCCCATGGGCTTTCTTAGCTTTCTTCTTATTCGACACTCCCAATATTCGAACCATGGCAGCTTCTTGTTCGGGAGTCAAAACTGCACGACATCAAAGTAATCAAGTGTTAGCTCAGCAATTCAAGATAGTTCTATGTACGAGCTAGATAGTTCTACATACGAGCAAGCAATTGGCGAGCTAATTGATACAATTCAAAGCAGTTCTATGTACGAATTAACTGATTCTATATACGAGCAAGCAATTTGACGAGTACAGAGTTGCAATTCAAGATAGTTCTATGTACGAGCTAGATAGTTCTACATACGAACAGGCAAGTGACGAGCTAAGAGTTATGTATGCAGATCAAAGCAATCCTATATGCCAATAATAAGTCACTTATGCAAGTTAACAGTGGACAAGCTAATGAATAAAGACGAGTAAACCCTTACCACCAATGTGTTCTCCATTATCTTTGCAATAGCCAGCTTTCTTCTGGCAAAATTGGCAATTCTCCTCTAGTCTACCCAAAGAGTGAGTAACCCAATCAGGGTATGCGACCCCTCATTACTGGGACAAGAGGCTCCACTACCCCATCTCCAGGCATCATCCCAGCTTGGATATAGTTGTATTTGGTCATCCCTAACGACTCCCAGCTGATGGGTCCGTTCTTGACCAAAGCACACAGCTTCCTATACAAAGTTTGATGCCAAGGAGGCTCCCAATAATTCTCCTCACTAATCACGTCAGATTCACTATTTGGCAAAGGAAACTCCCATCCCAGCCTACTCTCTACAAAAACCACATATGAATTCCATTGCTTATGTTTATTGGGAAGGCGGCAAACAGCTTTGGAGAATTGGGTTTAGAAGGAGTACTAATCCCCCAATCAGCCTTGTCGAGCTTAGGAGAAAAAAATTCCTTGAAAACTCTCATGCAGGGCTCATGGCCTAGAAATCTACATACCATGGCAAAGCACACTAGTACCCTGCAAGTGTTGGCCCCAAGCTGAAGGGGAAGAGCATCCATGCACTCCAGAAATTCATTAATAAAAGGATCTAAGGGCAACCTCAAGCCCGCCTCAAACTGACCGTAGAAAAAGGCAACCCTAGTGGCATCAGTGGTGAAGGTGGCACGGTGATTAGCCATGAAATCTGCCCTACTGAAGATAGTTACCCTATAATCCGCCCTATTTACCCCGCAAAAGTCATAGACCATGGAGTAACGGGGCTCCATATTTTTATTCCCTCGCAGAGGCCTAGGGGGTACGTATCCTCTCTCATTCTTCCCCGGTACGACGGAGGAGCCAAATGCATCAACTATTCTGGGACTTGAAGAAGTTGAAGTTGTAGCTCCACCTTGAGTCGTCATATCTGTACAAACAAAAGAGGAAGCAGGGGAGTCAGTCCTACGATCACATTCAGACGACCTACCTAAGGGCGACCTAGACTCCCCCGGGAAACCTATTCTATTTCTAAGGAAGGAAGGTTTATGGACATCCCTAACATAAAACAAGGTGATATGGTCGAGCAGTTCGTGAAATAGATGAAAAGTGACGATATTCGAATCATCGACTACTAGGCTTTCAACGTCCCCTACAATGGGCAAACCTATCTCACTAAAATTCAATTCACACCTGGTCAAGATGGAAGCACATTCATCCAAAGACATCTCTCTCCACTCACCATTCACGTTCTTATACACCCTACGGTTAACAGTGCAATACCCATACCAAGCTCCTGGTTCGCTACGGAAGGTTCTAGCCATGACGAAAACAAAAACAGAGCATGAATCGCAAACCCTATAGAAAATGTACAAGGGAAATACCTTGATTGATCGCAAAAGGGGAAGGGAAATACCTTGATTGATCGCAAAAGGGGAATCCGTTGCCAAAGCCGAAAACCAGGGTTAAATCCTGCTGCAATTCCGCAATTATCGCCGAGGAAGAAGAGTTTGAAGACGGTAAGAATTCGAATCAGAAGGGGATTTTGGGTATTTATATTTTCCCAAATTTGGAAAGGGGAAAAGAAATTCAAAATTGATTTTCCAAAATTAAACTCTGAAGCGGTTTTCGAGAAAGAACACCAAGCGTCAAAACAATAATGATGACAGAAAAATGGCGCTCCTTCATCTCCTGCCGTTCATCGCCAACGCCCAGGATTGTGCCACGTCATCTTGGGTCGACTAAATCTCAGAACTAGTAGCGACCTGCGAGTAAAGCAATTCTCATCAAAGATCTCCTTAACTTCCAAGTCGACAAAGTCAACTCGAAAGTTGGGGGCCGCTGAACATACCAAAAAGTGTCGAGTTGGGCCAAGTAAGCAAAGCCCAATCCTCAAGGCAACCATTGCCCCAACATATCAAGGGGGCCAGGCCCAATCAATGCAAGGCCCAAAGCCCGTCCCAAATATCAGTCGACTAAGCCCAACGTCCGACCTATCAGGTCCCGACCTAACTTAGTCTGACCTTACAATCCAGACTCTAATACGGGTACGATCCATGCTCTACCCGTCAGTCAGGTCGACCATTCTTCAACTGGCGACCTCGACCTAATCAACAAATGTCGACCCGACACTTGCCGGCGTATTTGGTTGAACAATTCTCATAACCACATCCCTACAAATCAGGGGCTGTTGGAGACACGTTCCCATGACCAGTAACCGCCGCTACAATCTCGGAGCATATGTCGCCTCCCCAAAAATACAACCATCATCGCCTATAAATACTTCATCACTACCAAACGGTGAAAGGTAACTGCCATTTTGTTATCTGAATTCATTATTCAATACATTTTGAGCTATATTCAACTGTAATCTTACTCTCACGCCCGAGGGTCTAAGCCGGAGACACATCCGGCTAGTCGTGGGTTCTTGTTTTCAGGTCAGGAGCCAGGTGATTAGTCCTGCCACGTGGAGGATTACTGATAAGCACAATTCTTGCAGCATCAGTAAGCATGTAGTTTTAGTGTTTTATAGGTACTTCATCATTTCTTTTGATGCAACTTAATGTTCTCTTTTCGAATTGCTTCGGTATTGATCAAGCATCCCAACAATAAATGCAAGGTCTGAATGAGTACAGACTTGCGCATATATTAAGCTTCCTACTGCTGATGCATAAGGAATATTTTCCATATACTTGGATTTAATATTATTTTTAGGACATTGCTTTAAACTGAATTTATCTCCTTTAGAGACAGGGGTGTCATGTGTTTTACAATTTTCCATTCTAAACCTTTGTAATACCTTCTCTATATAGCCATTTTGTGATAATCCTAAAATACCTCATGAACGATCACGATGAATTCAGATACCTACAAAAGATGCCTCACCAAGATCTTTTATCTCAAATTTGTTTGAGAAAAATTTCTTAGTTACCTTTAGAAGGTCCTTTTTATTACTTGCAAGTAAAATATCATCCACATATAAGACCAAAAATATAAATCTACTTTCACTGAACTTATGGTATACACAATCTTCATCAAGATTCGTTTCAAAACCTAAAAAGAATAACTTGATTAAATTTTAAATAACATTGACGAGAAGCTTACTTGAGGCCATAAATGGATTTCTTAAGTTTATAAACTAATTGATTAGTTTGATCTGAATCAGTCACCATTTCTGATTTCTTCATATAGATAGTTTCCTCAATGTCGCCATTGAGAACAGCTGTCTTTACATCCATTTGATGAAGCTCAAGGTCATAATGTGCTACTAGTGTCATAATGATCTTAAAAGCATTTTAGAGGATACTGGAGAAAATATTTCTTTATAATCAATGCATTTCTTTTGAGTAAATCCCTTAGCGACAAGACGAGCCTTATATCTTTTCACATTACCTTGTGAATCTCTTTTGATATTAAAGATCCATTTACACCCAATGGGATTCACATTTTTTAGGTAATGGGACAAGATTCCAAACATCATTGTTTTTCATTGATTTTAAAACTCTTCATTTATGGCATCGATCCATTTATGAGAATTGGACTATTAATGGCTTCATGGAAGGTGAGCGGCTCATCTCCCACTAAACCTAACAGTTTCTCATTCTCGACAAGATACACATCATAATAATCCGGAATTGCACTCCTTCTTGCTCTATTGGATCTCCTTAAGGGCACTGGTTCATCTTGATTTTGAGGTTGCGAAATTTCCTCATTAACATTTTCATGTTGTTCAACATTTATAGAAGAATCTACATTGTTTTGAATTATATGTTCTTGTTGAATTTCAGGTACAAGTACTTGATTTTCAATAAAAACCACAGGGAGAGGCATATAAACGGATTCCTCCTCCTCTTCAAATTCAAAACTATTATTCCCAATTTCCCCTCTAAATTCAACATCCTCAAAAAACCTAGCATTTTCTGTCTCAAAAAAAAAGTTCTAGTTTTCGGGTCATAAAATTTATATCCCCTAGATCTCTCAGCATACCCTACAAAATAGCTACTAACAGTCTTAGGGTCCAGTTTGCCCTAATTAGGCTTATAAGGCCTAGCTTCTGCTGGACA
Source organism: Adenophora triphylla var. japonica (assembly GCA_022495995.1). Taxonomy (NCBI): domain Eukaryota; kingdom Viridiplantae; phylum Streptophyta; class Magnoliopsida; order Asterales; family Campanulaceae; genus Adenophora; species Adenophora triphylla. The sequence continues at coordinate 550,393 of JAFEMH010000139.1, read as the reverse complement.
ACCCCATACATAAAAATGATTTAGGGACGATTTCTTATTCGTCCATAATTCATAAGGAGATTTATTGGTAGCTTTTGAAGGTGCTCTATTGAGAATATAAGCTGCGGTTTTTAATGCATCGCCCCATAATGAGTGAGGTAAAAAAGTACAAGAGACCATAATTCTTACCATATTCTTAAGGGTTCTATTACGTCTCTCAACTACACCATTCATGCTAGATTTGCCCGGCATGGTGTAGTGAGGGACTATCCCACACTCTTCTAAATAGCGAGCAAAAGGACCTGGACGTTGTTCACCTGAACCGTCATTCCGACCGTAGTATTCACCACCACGATCGGATCTAACGTTCTTAATAGTCTTTCCAAGTTGATTTTCAACTTCAGCTTTGAAAGACTTGAAAACTTCAAATGATTGAGACTTTTCACGAAGTAAATAAATGTATCCATAACGAGAGAAATCGTCAATGAACGTGATGAAATATTGTTGATCATTCCATGAAGGGGTAGTGAATGGTCCACAAATATCCGTATGAATTAGTTCTAAGACATTTGATGCTCTCGATGATTCAAATTTTCTTTCGGAGTTTGTAAATTTTCCTTTTAGGCATTCAATACAAAAGTTTCTATCCAGAATATCAAGTTTATTTAAGATTCCTTCTGACACAAGCTTGTAAATTCTCCTTTGGAGATATGACCCAAACGCCTATGCCATAAGGTATAAGAATTTTCACTTGAAAACTTTCGTTTTGTGCCTTTAGTTTTGGTTTCATTATTATGGGACTCATTAATTGTCTTGACTATGCCAAGTAAATAAAGATTATCTGTATATGACAAAGTACTAGTACCAACAAGCTTGGAATTGAAATAAAGATCACATTTATTATTACCAAACGAACAAGAGTAACATTCCTTGTCCAAAACTGTGATATATATTAAATTCCGTCTAAAGGACGGTACAATGAATGTATTATTTAATACAAAATAATAATCAGTACTTAACAATAATCTAAAAGTTCCTATGCCTATAACTTCAACCGAATTTCCAGCGCCCATATAGATGTATCTCTTATCTTCACTGGGGATTCGGTAGTTCAGGCAACCCTTCATACATGAACTAATGTGAGTTTTTGCACCAGAATTCAACCACCATGTATACGAAGGAATTGAAATCAAATTTTTCTCAGTACAAACAAGACCAAATGACATACCTTTCTTAATTCGCCATTCGCGATACTTATGGTAGTCGTTCTTCATGCTAGTAAGGTCCTTGCAAAAGAAGCATTTCTTAACTTTATGATCATTGGACGATCCCTTATGCTTCTTGTTTGCAACCGTAATTTTCTTCCCTCTTCTCTTAATCCCACGAGAAGAAGTAGATGCTAAGTGAGCACTTTCTAATTTAAGATATTTCATCCTATCTTCCTCTTGTGTCATATGTGAAATTAATTCATTAATATTTCACTTGTACTTTTGACAATTATAGGTCACATCAAAAGGACCAAATTGAGGAGGAAGATAGATCAAAACTAAGTGCACGAGTAAATCTTTCGAAATCTCTAACTTAAGTGTTTTTAGTTTGATCGAAAAATGAAATGTTTCAATAATGTACTCCCGAAGATTTCTGTTACCCTTGTACCTTATGGAAACAAGTTTCCACAAAAATTCAAGAAAAAATTTAGCATTTTCAATCTCATAGACATTGTCTAAAATAGTCTCAGAAACTGCATTTTTCATGATCATTAGACTCACGCGGTTGGACCGTTTCCATTGCTCAACATTTTTCCGTTCTACAACGGTACTTTCATTAGTGAGAGCAGTGGGACTTGGTTCCCTTAATGCGATATCGATTTCCATACAGCCTAAGATCATCGTTATTTTGTTTTTCCAAGTTTTAAAATTAGTCTCATTAAGCATCGGAACATTGTTCATAGCAGTAGTAATAGATGAAGCGTTTATTAAATCTATTGGGAACAAGAACGAAGAATGAATACAAAACATGTATAAGAAACTACATAATGAATAAAATGATTAACTATATCAATGAATTCCATCAAAAAGATAATTAACATGATATCAAAACTAATCTTTGGACTATGAATTGAATCATAAATGATTATCTTAAGGTAACCAAGAAAATTAAACAATGTCTTAATTAAATACCTAACATTCCTTTGGGCCGATTTAAGTACTTAAAAGACAACCTAAAGTTTTCTTTACTTGTTACCAAATGAATATATAAATTTAGTCAAATAAACGATCTTCTTTGGAAAATTCAATTTATTCACATATTAAAGTATACATTCAACACTTTACAACTTCGGATCTAAACAACGTAAATCACTTTGGCGACAATATTGTTTAGAAATGTATGAAATTGTTAAGCATATAATTAATCACAAGTTTAGGATTGACAATGCATGTTTTACTCAAAAAATGAAGAAAAAGTTGAATCTGCAGGTGCACGGCCGTGCAAGTTTATAACGCACGGCCGTGCAAACACTGTTCCAGAAAATCCAAATTTTCAATTCAGGTGGTGCACGGCCGAATCAAATGAAGTGCACGGTCGATCCAAGGTGCACGGCCGCACCAAGAGAAGTGCACGGCCGTGCACTGGCTGATTGTGCCTTTTCTATCGTACCAGTTCATGAGTGCACGGCCGGGTCAAGGAAAGTGCACGGCCGTGCACACGCTGTTACCAGAAAAAAAATTATTCACAAGAGATGAAAGGCAAGCAAAAAATTAACGCTTAACCAAGACATGAATACACAAGTAGATCCATCACGGTCGTGCGACATAAAACGCTCTATTGTGTCAATGGAATAATCTTGCACTTAAATTAATATGGCCAAACAAGTAGATCTAGATTTGCACACTCCATACATCATACAATGCTAGCTATGCAAATGGGATAATCTTTCTTAAACCGTCATGTCCTTTTGAGTAAAACTTCAATCCATATTCAGAATTTAATCAAGTAATGAATACTAACACTCTAGCAACGAATTAGAGCATTCAAATAACATCATAACATAATGATATCAACAGGATTAAGAATCAAAGTAAGGCGAACATATGCAATATGAATTCAAACTTAATCCAGAACTTGAGAGGATCTGATACCAATTGTTGGAACATTTCTATTCCATTAATTCCAAAGCACTCAAGTCTAGATTAAGAAGAGAAGAAAGATGAAGGCGGAAGCGTAATACCTGTTGAGTCCATCTTATGTCTTGATGATGTTCTTGCAAAGAAGGTAGAGAAGAAGAAGAAAATGAAAATGAAGGAGGGAGATGTAGATCTTCTAGATGATTAATGCCTTCTTTATGCTCAGATTATGTAGAGAGTATAGAAAGAATATGTAGTGTGTTTTCTAGGCTGATGGTATGCCTATATATAGGAAAACAATGGCACCTCATTTAGGGACTACACCCTTTCACTTAAGTGGTGTGAAATTACAATTCTGCCCATCATAAATAGATAATTTCCACCTAAGGAATTCTACATATTTAATTAATATTCTATACTTTATAACAACATTATAATTATGATTTATACATGTACGTCTACATGTCACATATATTTATTAAGTATACACATTTTGCAATCCGTGTTCTAACATATATTTATATATGCACATATATATTTATAATTGTTGGGATTTATGGATAGGCTTCTTAAGGAAATAACAAAGAAAAAGAGAAAGATAACGGGAAAGATAACGGAAATTGAAAAGACAAACTTAATGTAGTCGAGGCTTGTGTTTAACACAATTTCCGTAAGAAGTATTTGTCCCGCACTGGTGCTTACGGTTGATGACAAACTTCTCGTGAGATGCAACGAATTCTATTTGTTAATAGGAGCACTCCAAATTAACAAATCTAACGAACAATTGACTATTTGGAACTTTCGGACTTGAAGGGATTTATGCAACAAGATGAAATGATTATGCTTGGTTAATCTATCTCAAAAGTAGGTAGAGAGGCTCAAATGACTGAATGTGTGTATTGAAATTTGGAGGGGAACTATATAAGGAGAGTTAAGGGGTTTGTGGCTTTTCCCTTGAAAAGTCACAACTTTTTGGGTATAACAGCACTTGCACGGCCGTGTCCAAGGAACTGCACGGCCGTGCAAGGCAATATGCACGGTCGAGTCCAAGGTTCTGCACGATCGAGCGGAAAGGCAAGGCACGGTGCACGGCCGTGTCCTAGACACTTGCACGGCCGTGCAGAAGCTTCTTTAGCCTGCTCATCAGCCCTTTAGCCACAACAAGTCCAAACCAATTTTGGGACCAACCCAAATCAAACTTTGACCCATTATTTAACTCTTGTTAAGTTACAAATCTTTTGACATTAATTTCTCATTCACCCGGAAACGGTTTTAGAGACAATAAATGAATTTCATAATCTACACTAAATGTAGAATACATTTTGTAACTTACTTCGTTAACGAATAACGAACTCCTTTGAAAGTTAATGAACTTCCGTTAGAAAGTTAGGTCAACGACAAGTCAAACTTAACTTTCGTTATCCATTTCCAACAATCCCCCACATGAATGACAATTAATGCATGTATGCAATTTTGTCCAAAAGTTCCGGCGAACCATTATTACATCGGGATAGATAGCTTATGGCTTTGAATCTCCCCTAGTGAAATATTATAGGATATACTAGCCATTTGGTAGCGAGTCGCTTTGAACCAGTGACTGTATGATGTATACCAAGACAACAATACTCACATAATAATAGCTCTAACAGTTATTGTTCTCACGTTTTATCCATTTCGGCCCTGGACCGTATCTCATTCATAAGCATTCATATTAGAAGCGGCCAAGTTACTTCTCGCTTATATAGGTGATTCATACTATTAGGAGTATCCTGCACTACTCCACCCGTAGGTATAGGAATCATTAAAAGTTTTCTCAACTTATCCTCACCACTGCTGCAGGTGCTTATACTTGGATGTTCTGGGAATGAGTATTCAACATCTCCAGGTCATTCAACCGAGTTGTTGTTTCCAAGTGATTCTACTATAACTTATAGCTTGGTTGTCTCATTGAACCAAGGGCATGGGATCTCCAATTCTCAAGGTTGAGTCTCCACTATGAGTTCTTTTGTTATGGTTTTTAAGCCCATTCCCCTTAACAGTTTATACAGTTGATCTCTATTTATACCTTTCGTAAACGGATCCGCTATGTTATCATTTGACTTCACATAGTCAATTGTGATAACCCCATTCTTGATCAACTGTCTAATGGTATTATGTCTACGACGGATATGTCTAGACTTACCATTATACATACTATTCTATGCCCTTCCTATTTCTGATTGACTATCACAATGTATTAGTACAGCAGGCACAGGTTTATTCCAACAAGGAATATCCTCCAGGAAGTTCTTAAGCCATTCTGCTTCTTCTCCACCTTTATCTAAAGCTATAAACTCAGATTCCATCGTGGATCTGGCTATACACGTTTGTTTGGAGGATTTCCATGACACTGCTCCTCCACCTATTGTGAAAATATATCTACTCGTGGATTTTGAGTCTTTTGTGTCCGATATCCAGTTTGCATCACAGTATCCTTCTAATACTGCTGGATATCTCTTATAAAGTATCCCATGATTCATAGTATACTTTAAATATCTCAATACTCTCAGTAGTGCTTTCCAATGATCTGTACTGGGATTACTCGTGAACCTGCTTAGTTTGCTCACTGAATATGCAATGTCTGGACGTGTACAATTCGTTAAGTACATCAGACTGCCGATTATTCTTGCATACTCCAACTGAAAAACTGGTTCCCCTCTGTTCTTTACTAAGTGTAGAGTTAAGTCTACTGGTGTCTTAGCCAGAGGGCTGTTAATGACATCGAATTTTCGAAGTACATTTTCCAGATAATGGGACTGTGATAGAACTATTCCTTCTGATTTTCTAGAAATCTTTATTCCTAATATAATATCAGCTAATCCCATATCTTTCAACCTGGAGGTCATGGGTTCGATTCTCCCACCAGTGGTTAGAGGGAATGACATTGCCCTCCCTAGCATAGCTAGGCGCCTCTGTGAAGTGCATCAAGGGGGGAGCGGTGAAATGTGTTGATCCCCTTCTTAAAAGAAAAAAAGGAAAAAAAGTGCTTCTTTAACAAGCCTTTGGTATTCATGATCAATTCATGAGTACTTCCCGTTATCAACATGTCATCCATGTAAAGACAGACTATTACAAATGATTCAGATGTTCCTTTGATATAGACACTCTTGTCACATTCATTTATCTTGAATCCATTTGACAACATAGTTCGATCAAACTTCTCATGCCATTATTTAGGTGCTTGTTTGAGTCCATACAACGACTTTACAAGTTTACACACCTTTTGCTCTTTACCTGGAACAACAAACCCTTCGGGTTGTTCTATGTAAATCTCTTCATCTAACTCTCCATTCAAGAAAGTTGTTTTCATATCCATCTGGTGTATCTCAAGATTATGCACGGCTGCAATAGCTATAAGAACACGTATGGATGTGATCCTCGTGACAGGAGAATATGTATCGAAGAAGTCATATCCCTCCTTTTGTCTAAACCCTTTGGCTACTAGCCGCGCTTTGTACTTATCGATAGATCCATCTGCCTTATACTTTCTTTTAAGGATCCATTTGTAACCTAACGGTTTGCATCCTGGAGGAAGATCAACCAACTCCCAAGTATTATTAAGCATTATGGATTCTATCTCACTGTTAATAGCCTCTTTCCAGAATGTACTGTCCGGTCTAGATAACGCTTCTTTAATAGTAGCTGGTTCGTTTTCCAACATAAATGATAGAAAATCAGGACCAAAAGACTTTTCCACTCTTGCCCTTTTACTACGTCTAGGTCCTTCATCTTCTACTTGAGATGGACCGTTTGTAGATTCATATGTTCTCTTTTGAGAATTACCTTCTTTCCTATCCTTGGCAGGAAAGATATTTTCAAAGAATACTGCATTCCTTGATTCTATTGTCATTCCTGCATTCATATCTGGAATTTCTGATTTGTGCACTATGAATCGATAGGCACTACTGTTATTGCCATATCCAATAAAGATGCAGTCAACCGTCTTGGGACCGATCTTTACTTGCTTTGGTTTAGGTACTTCAACCTTAACTAGACACCCCCACACTTTAAGGTATTTATAACACGGCCTACGATTATGCCATAATTTATAGGGTGTTTTCTCAATACCTTTCTTGGGTATCTTATTAAGAATATAGTTAGAAGTGAGTATAGCTTCCCCCACAAGTTGTTGGGTAAGCCTGAACTTATCAAAAATGCGTTCATCATCTCTTTGAGAGTACGATTTTTGCGTTCAGCAACTCCGTTAGACTGAGGGGTATATGGAGCAGTCGTTTGATGAATTATGTCGGATTCCCAACATAGTCCTTCAAACGGAGCTTCATATTCTCCTCCTCTATCACTTCTAATTTTCTTAATCTTTAAGTTAAGTTGATTTTCAACTTCTTTCTTATAAGTCTCGAAAGCCCCTAAGGCTTCATCTTTACTTCTTAAGAGATAAACATAACAACACTTAGTGCAATCGTCTATGAATGTAATGAAATACTTTTTACCTCCTCGAGTTTGCACAAGTTTTAAATCACATATGTCGGTTTGAATTAACTCGAGAGGTGTCGTGTTTCTATTTATTGCATTAAATGGCGACTTCGTCATTTTTGCCTCAACGCAAACTTCGCACTTATTAGTTGAATCAGATTTAGTCATTTGGATTAAATCTTGTTTAACTAACTTCTTAATAGTGTCGAAGTTTACATGACCTAATCTATCATGCCATAAACTAGGACTTTCCGACAAGTAAACATAAGAAACAACATTTTTATTCTTCGCACCTTGACGAATAACATTCATTACATTCATCTTGAAAAGTCCATTCTCGAGGTAACCCTTTCCAAGGAATAAACCATTCTTAGTTAATACAAACTTGTCGGATTCAAAAACTAATCTAAAATCGGCTTTACTTAACAAAGCACCGGAAACTAGATTCTTGCGGACGTCCGGAACATGCAGCACATCAAGCAAGGTCACTTCTTTCCCCGAGGTCATCTTCAATACAACATTTCCAATGCCTTGAACATCGGAAGTCGCTGAATTTCCCATATACAATTTCCTTTCGGAAATGGGAGTATAAGAAGAAAAACTCTCCTTATTAGCACAAATATGGCGGGTAGCCCTGGTATCTATCCACCATTCCTTTGGATTGTCATCCAAATTTGCCACGTTTGCCTCGAAGATCACTGCAGCAAAATCAAGATTCATGTCATCCACATTGTTCGCCTCCTTCTTTGGATGGCGACAATCCTTTGCCATGTGGCCCGACTTGCCACAATTATAGCATGCTCCTTTGAATTTCTTAGTTGAGGAGCCCTTGTTCTTCCCTTTCTTAGCATTCCCGGAATGCTTCCTTTTGGTGCCGCTAGTACTTGCCTCGGCGAGATTGACTTTTACCTCCATCTTGCCTTTAGTAGCCTTGGCTTCATTGCCTCGATTATTCTCTTCAATTTGAAGACGAACAACCAAGTCCTCCAAAGTCATCTCTTTGCGCTTATGCTTGAGATAATTTTTGAAGTCCTTCCATGAAGGCGGCAACTTCTCTATGATTGATGCCACTTTGAACGGATCATTCATTATCATTCCTTCGGCATCAAGACCATGCAATATAAGTTGGAACTCATCAACTTGAGTTGTTACCAACTTAGAATCCACCATTTTGAAGTCAAGATATTTGCCGACGACAAACTTCTTTGACCCGGCATCTTCAATCTTGTACTTCCTTTCCAAGGTATTCCACAATGCCTTGGCTAACTCGACGGTACTATACACATTATAGAGTGCATCGTCGAGTCCATTCAAAATGTAATTCTTACATAAAAAATTACCATGGTCCCAAGCCTCTTTGGCCAAAAGCCTTTGAGGGTCGGGATCACCATTTTGAACAATCGGATCTTCTTTTAAGAATCGATGCAAACTTAGAGTGGTCAAGTAGAATAGCATCTTTTGTTGCCATCTCTTGAAATCCACCCCGATAAACTTTGGGGGTTTCTCACCATGAACCGAGTGAGATGTTGTAGAAGCGGGTGCAATATTCTTGTGCGTTGCATCGCCTTGAGGAGGAGTAAGCCCGGATGACTCGGAAGTGTCTCTCTCATTAGCCATATAAAGAAAGCCTTAAGAAACGTCAAATACTTCTTACGATTGTTGGGATTTATGGATAGGCTTCTTAAGGAAATAACAAAGAAAAAGAGAAAGATAACGGGAAAGATAACGAAAATTGAAAAGACAAACTTAATGTAGTCGAGGCTTGTGTTTAACACAATTTTCGTAAGAAGTATTTGTCCCGCACTGGTGCTTACGGTTGATGACAAACTTCTCATGAGATGCAACGACTTCTATTTGTTAATAGGAGCACTCCAAATTAACAAATCTAACGAACAATTGACTATTTGAAACTTTCAGACTTGAAGGGATTTATGCAACAAGATGAAATGATTATGCTTGATTAATCTATCTCAAAAGTAGGTAGAGAGGCTCAAATGACTGAATGTGTGTATTGAAATTCGGAGGGGAAGTATATAAGGAGAGTTAAGGGGTTTGTGGCTTTTCCCTTGAAAAGTCACAACTTTTCGGGTATAACAGCACTTGCACGGCCGTGTCCAAGGAACTGCACGGCCGTGCAAGGCAATATGCACGGTCGAGTCCAATGTTCTGCACGGTCGAGCGGCAAGGCAAGGCACGGTGCACGGCCGTGTCCTAGACACTTGCACGGCCGTGCAGAAGCTTCTTCAGTCTGTTCATCAGCCCTTTAGCCACAACAAGTCCAAACCAATTTTGGGACCAACCCAAATCAAACTTTGACCCATTATTTAACTCTTGTTAAGTTACAAATCTTTTGTCATTAATTACTCATTTACCCGGAAATGGTTTTAGAGACAATAAATGAGTTTCATAATCTACACTAAATGTAGAATACATTTTGTAACTTACTTCGTTAACGAATAACGAACTCCGTTGAAAGTTAACGAACTTCCGTTAGAAAGTTAGGTCAACGACAAGTCAAACTTAACTTTCGTTACCCATTTCCAACAATAATATATACTCCCTCCGTCCCAATAAGAGCTTCCTTTTTTGCCATTTTTGGTGTCCCGCTAATAGCTTCCACTTTCCTTTTTTGGCAAAGGAATCTTTACTATTTCCTCCACTCATTCTCTCTCCTCATTATTTTAATACTCACAACACTATTATAATTTACTATTCCCTCCACTCATTCTCTCTCCTATTTTCAAATTACATTCACAACATCTTTACTTCCCTCCCCTTTCCTTAATTTGCGTGATTTTTAAAAATGTGGAAGGTCTTATTGGGACGGAGGGAGTGTATATATATATATATATATGTGTGTGTGTGTGTGTGTGTGTATGTGTGTGTGTATATACTGTACTTAGACGTGGACATGCATAATTTTGACTTTTGAGACACTAGTCAAAGCAAAAAAATCAAGGGTATTGTGTATATTTACTTTTTATACTCACAATATTTCTTTTTTTTTAATATTTATGTAAAGTTAAACTAGTAACCTTATTGTGGGAGGAGGGATATTATAGGTCTATGAACATTATCAAGCAGTTGGTTAAACTTCGATTTTAATCATTATCATCTTTTTTAGCACCCATTATATATTAGATATGCGTTTCTTTTCTCCAAAAGGATGAATAATAAGACATTTTTTAGCAATTTTAACCATTTTACTTTAGATTTTTTGAGATTCAGTGAATGCGTATCAATAATATAATGGTTAAAATTGTTAAAAATATACAAAATTAATTAAAACTGAAGTTTAAACGAAACACAATACTTGAAAATTCGATAGTGAAAAGCTAAAATCTGGGGAGAATCTCCGTCGCTTATGGAGAAACGGGGCAACGTTTGTCGCGCGACATACTTAGCCACAACAACTGGATATCACTTTCATCAGTTCTGGATATCCAGAACATTGAATATGGATATCCAAAAGCTTTGGAAAGGACATCCAGAAAAAATATTTGGTTTCTGGATATCCTTTCCAAAGCTTCTGGATATCCATATTCAATGTTCTGGATATCCAGAAGTTTTGGAAAGGATATTCAGAAAAAATATTTGATTTCTGGATATCATTTCCAAAGTTTCTGGATATCCATATTCAATGTTCTGGATATCCAGAAGCTTTGGAAAGGATATCCAGAAACTGGCTAAGTATGTCGCGCGACAAAAGTTGCCCCGTTTCTCCATGCGCGACGGAAAAACGCGTTTCTCCCCAGACCGACTCTAGTGAAAAATGTAGTTTATTACATAGTATTTGTATATTGCATGAACCATGGCAAAATTACATTAAATTTATTTCTTTAATAAGAAACACAAAAGGAAAAATGTGAAAAGTACAAAACTCAAAGTGTTTCACAAGACCTTGGGCACCGTGTTAAAAATCTTTTTCTATTTTACTCCCTTCTTATATATATATATATATATATATATAAATTTAGTGTTAAAATTTCCCTTCAAAACATAAATGATTCTATAACATTATTTTTACTTTTAATGACATGCTCAAACTCCTAAACTTTAATAATACAAATCGAGATTGTAGACCACTAAAATAAACACTATCATGTTTTTATAAAAACATTTTTGATGCGATTTAATCTAGATTTTTTATCCAAAATTGTAATATTAATACATTAACATTATTGTCAATTTATGAAAAATTATTATTTTTATCTTCGTCTATAATTTTACATAGATAATTGTTTAAAATATTAACTTTCTTTAAAATAGTTTTTTGTCCATGCATTGAACTCACGGATGTATCACTAATTATTCATAATAAATCTTGCACTTTTCTTTTTGATTCATATCAAAGTAATATCATATTTCTAAATAAGAAATGACACTTAGTTTAGTAGTTTAGTAGCAAACTACAAACTAATAAAATATTTCCTTTAGAGGAGTTGATAAATTGTTTAAGAAAAAAACTTGATAAATCAATGTTGCAGCATTTAATTTAATATGAAGTATTACCTTCGCCCCTAAATAAATGTCCAAAATTTATTTAATTAACATTTTAAAATATTCACTTTTTAGACGATTAAATAAAAAATGCATAAGTATTTTGTCCACTTATTAAATACTTAATTTTACAAGTATAAAATGATTAATAAAAAGATGTTAAAAAATATTTAGCAACAAAGATTTTTTACAGAAACATTTTTCATTTAGAAGTAATAAAATCTAGAAAACGAATACTCTCCCCTTTCCGTCTGAGTCTGAAGCTTTACTTTTTATCTAAATGGGTGTTACGTTAAAAGTTTCACATTTGCTAAATTGATAATAAATGTGGGCTCATTTATCAACCACACTCACTTTTTCTTTTTACATACTTAAATTGTGTTTCTCACTTGTTAAATTCACTAACTTTTTCACTCACAATTTAATTTGAGGTCCCTACTTGTAATATTTACTCACTTCTTCCCTCTCACTACTCATTTCTCACTCATTAATTTTTTTAATTTTTGTGTCACTTCCAAAATGATGAACCTTCTAGCGGGGGACGGAGAAAGTATTTATTTTGGAGTAGGTCTCCAGAGAAACGCGTTTCTCCATAAGTTATGGAGAAACGTGTTTTTTCAAAGGTTCTGGATATCAGTCTCAAAGGTTCTGGATATTCAAAACCCTTTGATCATGATATTCAGAAGTTATGTTAGAATGAGACCAACACATACCAACTTTCTGGATATCAACTTAAATAGATTCTGGATATCACTTTCAAAGAGATCTGGATATCCAAAACATTTAATATTGATATTCAGAAGCCTTTCAAAAGGTTCTGGATATCCTTTCAAAAGGTTCTGGATATCACTTTCAAAGAGTTCTGAATATTCAGAACATTTAATATTGATATCCAGAATTGCCCAAGCCAAGGCCATGGGCCAAGGACATGTCAATACAAAATTTCTGGATATCCTTTCAAAAGGACCTGGATATCCTTTCAAAAGGTTCTGAATATCCAGAACATTGAATGAATGTTGATATCTAGAACATTGAGAGTTGAACGCCTGAGAAACTGAAAGAGGGGAAAGAAAGGAGAAAAACACCCGGTAATTCTAGAGAGAGATAGAACAATTTTCTCAGAAAGAGAAAGTATTTGTGGAGAGAGAGAGAGTGTGAGAAAACTGATGTGAAGAACGGTGCAGAATTAACATAGCAAAAAACAGAGCACTTTCTGTTTTGAAAGCTCCGGCGCAACAAATGCAAACAAAAACGATGTCGTCTTTCTCGCCGGAGAAACCAAGCCCTAATCCATGGCCGAACCTCTTTTACAACAACAAGAAGGATCTTAATCAAGCAGTCTTCGCTATGTATCTCCAAAATCTCTCTAATCAAACCCCAAAATCTCTACCCCAAACCCACACCATTCACTCTCCTAGGTGAGGACGGCCATTGAAGAGGGAACTGGTGGTGGTGAAGACGGCCTTTGCGGTTTGCGGTTAGAGAGAGAGGGAGTGAAAAGCGTTTAGAGAGAGAAAGAGTGTGAGCCGTGTCCCGTAAAGAAAAAATTCGTTTCTCCATAAATTATGGAGAAAGTTTCTCCCTAGATTTTGTGTTTATTTTGGTACGGATGGATGGAGCATTAATTTTGGTGAGGTCTACTCGGATCGAACTAGTCAGTCTCCCGATATAATGAGACAACTGATTGGTCCTAATATGGGTTGGCTAGAAGTTGGACCAGCTTGGCAATTTTCAACAATTATCCCGAAAATAAAAAAAACAATTATCCGAATATTAATATTATTATCTAGTTTCAGGCTATAATCCATGATAACCAGGCTGAAGCACTGATTTCCACTTTGACTAATAAAACGCATTTTCAGAAAAATACGCACAACCAAACAAAGCCCCTTTGGCTGCCTTCTTAATTAGTGCATTACAGAGAGACATAATAAAATCAACCTAATATGGCCCTCATTCAAATAATGTTCAACACTTATATTATTCCCTTTTTGCGTTTTTTACTAAGAATTCTCTGATGAAATGTTAATTTATATTTTTATTAGTGAGAGTCCAGAGGAAAAATGTATTTTTCTTTAATAATTAGGGAAAATGTTTTTTCATTATGCACATGACTAGGAAAAATATGTTTTCATTATCCACGTTGACATTTTTGTAACTAACTTGAATTTGTTTTAAAACACGCGGTGACATTTTTGTGAATAACCGAAACTTATTACAATACACCGGCACTATTTAACATTGAAACAAACACTCTTTAACTAAAACTGACACTATTTAACATTATTTAACACACACAGTGTCACTCTATAACATTACTACTGACACTTTATTAGTACTCATTAACACTATCACTAACACTCCTTCAGTTATTACTGCCACCGACACTTATTAACTCTAAATGCTGGCACTTAATAACGAGTATTAAAAGTGTCAGTTTTAAATATTTATAAGTATTAATTTAAATATTTAATAAGTTTCAATTCGAAATGAGTGATTGACGTTTGATAACATTATCACTTACATTTACACGAGAAAACCCAATTTTTCAACATTAAAAAATACATTTTCCACTAGCCTTACTCATTACCAAGTTTCTAAAATGCGGCCCAGGTGGCCGCCTAGCCTAGGCTCTGAGCGGTGATCAAATGCTAAGCAAGTTGGTCAAATTAGGTGTTGACGTCATTAGGCGTGACTAGGCGGAATTAGACGTTGACTAGGCGGGGGTTTGGAATTAATTTACCCAAGCTCAATTGCCCCAAGCCCAATGATACATGCTCACCCTTTGCTTCAGCCTCATTATATAGCCACTAGCAACATTTTAGTTTCTTTTTCTTTTCATGTGGGATTCTGTCCAAGGCCACGGCCGGCCAATTCCAATGCCACGGCCGAGCCAAGGCAAGGCCAAGGCCTAAGCGCTGTTTTAGTTTCGTTTTCTTTCGATGTGGGATTCTGTCAAAGGTCAAGGCCAAGGCCGGCCAATCCCAATGCCACGGCCGAGCCAAGGCAAGGCAACGGCCAAGACTAGGTCAAGGCTAATTTTTATTATTTTTGATAAATAATAAAAATTAGTGACACTATTTTTTGGATATATATATAAATTTATGAAATATATTTAAATTTTGTCTAATTTATCGGCCCCGCTTAGACCCTGCTTAGACGCTAGATCCTACTCCGTCGCTTAGCAATTTTTAGAAACTTACTCATTATCTTGAGGATTATTTGGAGTAAAATTTACAATTAATTCAAAATGATAGTAGTTAAATATAGGAAGAAGGCAATGATGAGGTTGGCATGCAATGGTATGAAAACGCGTACAATTTCGATTATTCCAATGTTGACATGGGTGGGCTTCTTATGGTCCTCCCTTCACACTCAACATCTCTAAATCACATGAAATAAAATAAAAAAGGAGATAAAGAAAAGGATCAAGAATCTATAGGAATTAGAAAAGGAAACACCACGAAGGGATGGAAAAGATAAAAGAAAATTACAACTAAAAAGAAAGATTCCATCAACTCTATGATTGGTTGACAACTTGCATGGCTCTCTCCTACTTTGCATGTTAATAAAATCTCAAAATAATCTTTCCAATTTTTTTTTTTTTTTGATTATTACAAAAACATTTTGAACAATAATTCTAAATTAATATAATTATTCCGATGAAAATTTATAAACTTCTTATCGATACACCTTATCAATACACCGTTATAAATATTATCATCAACAATATTTATATGTTCATTCAAATAATCAAATCGATCTAAAATTATTGCTCAAAATAATTTCAAGTTAAAAATAATAATAGAAAAATCATTTCGGGACAGCAGCGGAAGTACATTGTTATCTTCTTCGAGAAAAAAAATCATGTGTATCAATTTTGTATATTATGTTGTTATCATTGATTTAATAGTTATATACTTCTTTCGTCTCAGATCAAGGGTCCTGGAGTTGGATTTCACGCTTCTTAAAAAAAAAATTAAAAAATGAATAAAAAATTGTAAATGGGTAGAAGATTAAAGGAGAGAGAATGTAAAAGTTAAATGTAGGATAGGGAATAGTAGTTAATGATTGGTTTTTTTTGTAAGTGTGTAGAAGATTCAAGGGGGGAGAATGTAAAAGTTAAATGTGGGGTAGGGAATAGTAGTTAATGATTATTTATTTTTTTGTAAATATGTTAACATTATAAGTGTATAATGAATAATTTTTTTGTAAATATATTTAAATTATAAAGGTATAAATGCGTGAAACATTGTTCAAAATTTATCATTTATGAAAGGGACTCTTGAAGTGAGATGAACCAAAAGAAAAAATAGGACCCTTGAAATAAGACGGTGGGAGCATTAGATAGCATCGTAATGTTAATCTCAATAATTAATAGGTGAAAACTGCGGCACTTTTTCTTTAGACGGACGAAAATCATGTAGGTTGAGATATTGTCATGACCTCTATTGCTTGGAATTACATGACTTAAATCATGATTTTCCAGAAAACAACTTGATCCCAACCCTATCTGCCCTTTATGATTTTAATATTAAGCTCAATTAATTGAACAATAAAGATTCTATTTTGTGCTCATAATTAATTACTTGCTAATTTTTAACATGATTGGGTAAAATATTTTAAAACAAATAAAAATATGAAAAAATACAATATTAATCATAAAAGATAAGCATACAGATCATATCCAATTAAACGTCAGATCAGAATGCAAGTGTAGATATAAGAGACAAAATCTTTTGTATCACTCTTACTTATGTCCGGTAAAAAATAACTGTAGCTTTTGCATTTTTCACAAATTTTAAAAAAGATAATTACCCCAAGTTAATGATAAAAATATCAAGATTGCTTCTTATTTAATTTTTCTCTCTCTTACATTACTTCATATAATAACCCAATTAATAAAGCAAAACAAGTTTCAATATGGGAATAAAATAAGAATTTGAATGTTTTTTACTCTTAAAGTGACAATTATTTTGGACCGAAGAGAGTATTGTGTATCACTGATTATCCAACAGTTATACATCATCAGTTATACATCATCGATGAAATAATGATGATATCAGCCATAATTATTCACAACTATTACATACTCCCTCCGTCCCATCGAGCTTAGGAAAAATTGAAATGGCACGGGAATTAAGGAATATTATTATAGTATTAGGAGAGAGAATGAGTGAAAGAAGTGTTGTGAGTGTGAAAAATTAAATAGGAGAGAGAATGAGTGGAATGAATAGTTAGGAGAGAGAATGTTGTGAGTGTAAAAGTAAAGTAGGAGAGAGAATGAGTGGGGTAGAAAGAATATAAAAATAATAAAAACTTTCCATTTTTGGAATTTTTAAGATCGACGAGACGTCCAAAATGGAAAGTTTTTTTAAGATCGGTGGGACGGAGGGAGTATTGTGGTAATAAAAGTTCTACGGATACTTTTATCTCATAAAATATAGTGAATAGGATCACTGATATATACTACCCCTTCGTCTCGAAGTAAGGTTCACAATGAGAGATTGCATGCTTATTAAGAAAATATTAAAAAGTTGATAAACAATTGAAGTGAGTTTGAGATATAATTGTCCAAAACACTATTACTATGCAAGTGGGTAAAAAATATTAGTGAAGCATACGTTTTTTTTGTAATTATCCAAAAAATTGAGGGCATATGTGCTGAAAACACTATTTATTTATTGTCATTTTAGGAATAAATCAAATTAAATGTGAACCTTAATATGTGGGATATACCAAAAAGGAAAATGTAAATCTTACTCTAATTTGTGGTACCGTACAATTTATTTTGTATCATACTTTCTCCGTCCCACTTGAAATATATTTTTTTATTTTGACACGGGATCAAGGAAAAGTGTTAATGGAATATATTTTATGAGTTTGAAAAGTGAGGTATAAGAGAGAAAGTGGGGTAGAGATTAATAAGGGCATAAACTATATTTTCATCACTGAACTTTAGCCTTTTTCAAAATGCTCTCGCTGAACTAATTTTTTTCCAAAATGTTCTTACTAAACTTTCACATTTTTCAAAATGTGTTCACTCTATCAACAAATTTGCTAAAAATCTAACAAAATTTAGCCACTTGACCTCATTTGACTAATTTCGGTAAACATGAACTAGAGTAAATGGTTTATTGGAGAAATTAATTTGTAATATTTGCTATAAACTATGTGATAATTTACATTAATTAATATGTAGTCTTTATCATACATGTCAACAATGTTAACATATTGATTGAAAAATTAACGAACATTAATAACGCTATGTCACGCAGCTAAATTTCTTTAGAAATTTAGCAATATTTATTAATGGAATGAGCACATTTTAAAAATTGTGAAAATTTAGTGAGAACATTTTGGAAAAAATATAATTCAGTGAGAATATTTTAAAAAATATTAAAATTCAGTGACGAAAATATGATTTTTGCCAATAATAAATGGAAAGTTGTTGTTAATATAATAGTAGGTCCTACTAAATAAAATACTTTTATTTTAGAATTGTTCTATTTTAAATGGAATATTCAAAATGATAAAATATTTTAATTCGAATGAGATTGATGCAAGAAAGAAAAAGGTAATTCTAGTTTTTCATGATACCACAAATGAAGTGCAGGTGGATCACTAAGGGGGCGTTTGGTTCGGTGGAAAAAAAAGTGAAGGAATGGAATTGTCAATGGAATGGAATTGTAATGGAATTGGAATGGAAAAAAACTGGTCAACCCCCTCCGTTTGGTTGGCACGGAATGGAATGGAATTGTCATTCAATTCCTTGACAAATCATGTTTGGTTTGAAAATACAAATTATAGGAATGGAATGAAAGCATATAAAATGACCAATTTACCCTTTAAAAAAAAAAATTGGAGGGGGTGGGGGTGGGGGAGGGTGGGGGAGGGTAGAAAAAAAAAATTTCGTGGGGGTGGGGGGGGTGGGGGGTAGGGGGGGGGGGGGTGGGGGTGGGGGGAGGGTAGGCAAAAAAAAAAAAAAAAAATTCGTGGGGGTGGGGGGGGAGGGTAGGCAGAAAAAAAAATAAAATAAAAATTTCGTGGGGTGGGGGGGTGGGGGGGGTGGGAGTGGGGGTGGGGGGAGGGTGGGGGGAGGGTAGGCAGAAAAAAAAAAAAAAAAAAAAAATTCGTGGGGGTTGGGGGGTGGGGGGTGGGGGGTGGGGATGGGGTAGGGTGGGGGAGGGTAGGCAAAAAAAAAAAAAAAAAAAAAATTCGTGGGGGTGGGGGGTGGGGGGGTGGGGGGTGGGGGGGCGTAAGGGCTGGGTAGGGGCTGGGTAGGGGGTAGGGGTGGGTAGGGTTTGGGGGTATTTTGGTCAAAAAAAAAAATTTTTTTTTCCATTCCCAAAGGAATTGGACTTTCCATCGATTTTATGAAGGAAAGTTGAATTCCTTCATTTGAAGGAATTCAACTTTCCTTCGGAATTTTTTTTTTTAAAAACTTGAACCAAACGGAGGAAAGGAATGGAAAAGGGGGAGTTTTCCATTCCTTTCCCCCCTTTTCCTTCCAACCAAACGCCACCTAAGGTTTGCCCACTACGTACACGAAGTTGGCGAATCGTACGTACAAGCACTATGGAAATAAAAACAAATCATCCGACTCCGACCCGAATTACCAAAAATTTTTTTTTTTTGATATCCAGGTTTTTCAGCTTTGTCGAACTATATCCTGGACCACCAACCACCGGCCCCTCAGTGACTGGCGGAGGCAAATTGCGGAATATGCCCAAGATAGTCAGGGTGGCAACACCCCTTATAATCCTGGTCTCAAGGGAGCCCTCCTACATGGCGCTTACATCACTCTTACATCACCAATTTAATTGGCTGCTCCAGTTGCTCCTGCCAAGATTCGAACTCCCCACGCTGAGGTTGCAAGCCCAGCAATGCTGCTTCCTTTACCACTCGACTGTTCCCCGGGGCGCGAATTACCAAAGATTTTCTTACAATGCTAGGCGGAGCTAGGGGTGTAAATCGTTCGGTTTGGAGAATTTTACGTACTGAACCACTAGTTATCGATTTGTAAATATTTCAAATCGAATCGAAACATGAAAAAATTCAAACTGAACCAAACCAAATCGCTATAGTTTGGTTCGATTTGATTCAAACCGCAATTCAATTATGTGGTTCAAACTATGATTTATATTACGGTTCAACCCACGATTCAGATTGCAACTCATTTGTATATTTATTTAAAGTCTTCGTGATCTCGAAAGAATAGCGAAAGCTGGGGGTGTTAAGAGAAAAGTCGGAGGAAAAGAGAGACTAGAGAAAAAAGAGGTCGAATGAATAAAAACACTTTACAATTTTCGATCG